>PITA01001269.1:0-23649 GCA_004023965.1 Spilogale gracilis
ACAAAAATAAATTAAAATTGGGTCAAAGACCTAATGTGAGACAGGAAACCATCAAAATCCTAAAGGAGTATTAATACAGGCAGTAACCTCTTTGTTATTGGTCATGGCAACTTCTTATGAGATATGTCTCCAGAGGCAAAGGAAACAAAAGCAAAAAGAAACTATTGGGACTTCATTAAAATAAAATGCCTCTGACAGCAAAGGAAACAATCAACAAAACTAAGGGAAAACTATGGAATTGGAGAAGACATTTGCAAATGACATGTCTCATAAAGAGTATCCAAGATATATAAAGAAATTATCAAACTCAACACCCCAAATACAAATAACCCAGTTAGAAAATGGGCAGAAGACATAAATAGACATTTTTCAAAGACATCCAGGTAGCTAACAGACACAAGAAAAGATGCTCAACATCACTCCTTATCAGGGAAATACAAATAAAAACTAGAATGAGATATCATCTTATGCCTCTGAGAATGTCTAAAATCAGCAACACAGGAAACAACAGGTGTTGGCAAGAAAACAGAAATGGGAACCTCTTACACTGGTACAGCCACTGTGAAAAACAGTATGGAAGTTCCTCAGAAAGCTAAAAAGAGAACTATTCTGTGATCCAGCAATTGCACTGCTAGGTATTCACCCAAAGGATAGAGAAATACAGGTTTGAAGGGCACATGCACACCAGTGTTTATAACAGCATTATCAACAATAGCCAAATTATGGAAAGAGCCCAAATATCCATCAACTGATGAATGGATAAAGATGTGGCTTATATATTTGCATGTATATGTGACACATATATAATACAATATTACTCAGCTTTAAAAAAGAATAAAATTTTGCCATTTGCAATGAGTGGCTAGAGCTAGAGCTAGAGTACTAAGCTAAGGAAAATAAGTTAGTCAGAGAAAGACAAATACCATAGCAACTTCCTGTCATCACTAGCTGAATTTTATTTTTCTGCTTAATTTTTCATAACATTTGTCACTATCTATAATTATTTGTTCTTTTGTGTATATTTTGTCTACCAGTGAAATGTTAGCTTCATCGATACAGGGATTAGTAGTTGATATATATGTAACATAATTTTCTGTTAACTGAATCTCAACATACTTTTGCAGGAATAATCTTTGCTCTAAATCCACAATATCCCTGGGAGTGATATAAAAGGGGAGTTGATAATAGAGAACTTATTTTTCTTTCCCTAATGGCTTTCTTTTTAAATAACTAACTGGAGGAAATCAGAAAAGATCACAGAGATTACAATGCTACTGATACCAATAGTTTTGAGTCTTAGAAATTTTCTTCATTCCCGGGGCTTAGTTTTAGCTGATGTAGACCAAGTCAATAAAACACTTTTATTTTCCTGATATTACCTGTGAATGTAGGCTTGCTTGAGAAATGAAAAAAAAATTATTTGTTATGTCAGTCACCAGACAGTGGTGACATTAGTTTTTGATGTAGTGTTCCATGATTTATTACTTGCGTATGACACCCAGTGCTCCATGCAACCATGCCCTCCTTCATACCCATTACTAGGTTCACCCATCCCACAACTCCCCTCCCTTCTAAAACCTTCAATTTATTTCCCCAGGTCCTCTCATTATTCATCTCCCATTCCAATTTCTCCCCCTTCATTTTTCCCTTCTCCTTATGTCCTCCATGCTCTTCCTTATGTTCCACAAATATGTTCCACATGATAATGACTTTCTGTGTTTGACTTACTTCACTTAGCGTGATATTCTCCAGTTCCATCCATGTTAATGCAAAAGTTGGGTATTCATCCTTTCTGATGGCTGAGTAACATTCCATCGTGTACATGGACAACGGCAATATTTATGTCAAGTTCAATTGTGAAAGATAGCTCGTGTTTGTATCACTTTGAAACAAGAAGGAAAGAAAGAAAACTTTTTACTCCACATTTATGTCTGGATTCATGCCATCTCTTTTCTCTAGATTTACGTATAAACTTCTCAATAGAGTTTGCTGCACATTCTTTTGCATTGTCTTCCCATGTTTATTTTGATCCATTCTAATCAAGCTTTTGTTCCAGGCATTCTGCAACAGCATTGGCAAAATAACGACGGGATTTCAAGTTGCCAAATCTAACGTCGAAGTACGCAGTTATTGCCAATATAATGCTGCACAACAAACAAAACAATCCCAGACCTTCAGTGGCTCACCAAAAAAGATGATTCCATGCTCAGATGCAGCAGATTGACTATGGTTAGACTGCTGAGATTGGGCATGGACGAGTGGCTCTGCTTTAGGTTGCTTGTGTGTTTGCATCTTGTTCACGCTTGCGACTATGCTTCTCATATCCTCCCTGTCCCAGCTGTTATGCAGAGCCCATTTTCCTTATGGTAAATGGTGAGGTGTTTTTGTCAGGGTGAATAGCAGGAATGAGAGAGATCAACCACAGTGTTCAAACCTTTATGGCAATTTGATCTTGTTATTTTATTTCTCTAAGCTGTGCAGAACTATTAGTTTCAGCTCCATCACTCCATAGGGATTATGTTTATCGTGCCTTGTGTGTTCTCTTATAGTGGTGGCAAGTCTCTCCCATCCATCCTCAGAGCTTGTTTTCACAGCTCATTATAGATAAATATATTACATGGTTCACCTTGCAAATCATAGGATGCCAAATCTAATTTTTTTAATACTCATTAAGCTTGAATCAAACCTAGGCTAGTGACTAATACTAGATTCCAAGTCTATTGCCTTCAACCCATTCTGACTTAACATTTTCAAACTCATGTTTTTTTGAGGCAAAGGACAACCAACTCTAATTTAAATGGATGAAGAATATATTTCAAAAACACAGATTTTTCAAAAAGTTGGCTGGATTTCTGGAGCAAGGTTCATAAAAGGAGGAAACAATAAAAACTAAGAGGTGAGAGCCATAACGAAAATCATCCTTTGGATCCAAACAATGGAAGGTTTCCCAAACATCAGTGTATTTCAGATTCAAGACATGCAAAAACTGTGAATTGCTTATTATTCCAATCATTTTTCTTCTCTTCCCCCTCCTTGCTAATCAATTCAATATTCATATTATAAAACTAGTGTTATGTCACTTTTATTTTTGTTTCAAGCAAAACTGAATGAGTTGTTATTGAAATTATTTGAATTTCCTCAGGAGGTAGTACATTATAGAGACTCCCGAGACATCAAAATTCTGGAAAATGTTCTAATTTTTTTAGGTCTTCAGAGATGTCACAAACCTCTACAAAAGATAAGAATTCACTTTCTGAAACCTCTACCACAATTGAATAACTCTCCTATCCACTTTGCTTATTTTCAATTTCAGTTCTTTGTACTGAATAAAACTTAAAAGTTTTAAATATCAAATAGTAAATCAACATTATTCTTTCCTAAACAGTCCAATTTCTATCATGAGATAGGTTGCTCAGTGTTTCCCTTCAATTAAAAAAATGCAAGTCTGATCTGAAATATGCTTAAGCTTCATAAATGGCACAGACATTTTACAGTGAGAATAGCATTGTGTTTCTGGGTCAAAGTTAAATACTACTAACATTTCTTTTATTTATGGAGGAAAGAAAACACAGCACTGCCATATGCTTTAATCATTTACGTGAGCCGCTTAACAAAATTTGAAAGGCCTTCAGGCTCCCGCAGTATCTGCTGCTGAGCATTGAATTGCAATTGCATTCTTCCTAACTGAGCTGAAAACAGTCCACATCTAAATTTCCATTTCAATTTTCTAAGCTTGATAACTTAGAGTTACATTTTGAGTAATTCTATAGCAAGGCAAAGGAGATGGATATTCTGGAAATATAATAATTTGGTTTGAAAGTCAAGTTGAAATTTACTTAATGATATTTGAAAGACATATTTTGTCTAGAAATCTCATGCCTGATATAGCAAAAGCATTGAGTGTATTTTCTTCTCAGACTGTGTGTACATGGAAAAGTAAGCTATTAAATCGATTATCCTGGTTATTCATATTGAATAAGCATTTTGCTTGAACTATGGGAACATTTTTTTTTTTTAGTTTTCCATACTATTTTTAGTTAGTACAATTATAATTTCCTCTGTTTTCTACTATACTTATTTGAGTAGCTTTCTACATAAGAAAGAGAATACTCTAACCTTAATAGATTGACTCATTGCACTATGTAACCGATTAATGTACAGGCCAAAGCCAATGATATTGAATAGAAACAGTTGACAAGTAAGGTATAAGCCTAGCTTCATATATTCTTCCTTTATTTTATATTACTTTAATGAATTTGGTTAAGGAATCAAATAGAGTTTTAGGAGTATTTTAAGTAATTTTAGTATTTTAATGTTTTTAACTATATTTAAGTATTTTAAGAAGTATTATTGTATGTCAAATTTAATACATAGAGATATAAATACTTTGTCTTTTAAATATTTATCCATGAAGTCAACCACTCTAACTCAATAGGTTTCTTTTTAATTTATATGTATAATTGTGTGTATATAAAACATATAGCAACAATAATATATGCTACCATTTTCACTCAATGTTACTTATTTCTATGTTTGAATATCCTCGTAATTACTACCTTAATGGCTACCTAATTATCTTGATGTTAAATTATAATTTAAACCAGTTCTCTAAAATTGCTTTCAGTTTCTCAAAATAGTTTATTACAGATGGAAAGCACTGTGTTGAATAATTTTCTTAGGATAATTTCTTAGGTGTAGAGTTGTTGGTATATAGTGACACTTTTTCATCCTTTCTGGGTATAATCACCACATTTCCCATATTTTACCATTTTACCCAAGCAGGATGTGTATGCAGCATTGGGTTTTATCACTTAAAAATGATATTGGCTATGAAAATTTTCACTTCTTTCTTAAACCTAGTCTCACTTTGTCTAACTTCATCTGCTCTCCTACTTAATGTGAGGAGGATTTTCTAATTGGATAAGGGCATAGGCTATGAGATTATTCTGTATTTGAGTTAAGGTGCCCATCGGCTGTTCTGCATTTTACAATCCTTTTTCCTGGGCTTTATTATGGCTCTTTTTGTTCTAATTTCATATTGCTGGGTGTGTGTGTGGATTCAGTATGGTACTTTAGGATGGACATCTTTTTCTCTCTCTCCCTCTGTTGTATATCTAAGCGTCCAGTTGAAACTATTTAAATTGGAGTGGGGAAAGAAAGAACAGAAAGCTTGTCTTAGGACTTAATTCTAACTGGTGTGTTTCAATTCTACTTTCTACCTTGAATTTCATAAATCATAATAGAATATATTAAATGAACAAATAAAGAAAAATGCATGTATTAATTAATGTATTAATTTGGCTCAACTAGGGTACTGTACATACATGATATACTTTTTTTTTTTATTAGCAAACCATGAGCCTGAGTTTATGGGTTATAACAGTCATAGCCCCTGGGTTATTTTTTTTATTTTACTTTTTAAAGATTTTAGTTATTTATTTGAAGAGAGAGATCACAAATAGGCAGAGAGGCAGGCAGAGAAAGAGGGAGAGGCAGGCTTCCCACTGAGCAGAGAGCCTGATGTGGGACTGGATCCCAGGACCCTGAGATCATGACCTGAGCCAAAGGCAGAGGCTTAACCCTCTGAGCCACCCAGGTGCCCAGCCCCTGGGTTATTTATAACTGTCCATATCCATGTTTTTTGAAAGACTAATGTTCATTTATACTCAGCTGGACCATGTGATTTGTTTTGGACAATGGGACAACAGTATACATGATACAGGATGGACTTGAAAAGTGCTTCTATTCTGGCATTTGTCATACTTTATTATTCTGCTGAAAACCATGACCACCATCATGAATACAAGTCCAGAATAGCCTGCTGGGAAAACTCCAGGTGATAGTTAGCACGAACTCCAGACACATGAGGTAGTTCACCCTAGACAAATCAGCCTATAGTCGTTGATGATGAATGTGTAAGTCCCAGCAATATCAATAGAAAAATCACTCAACTGATTCAAGCCTATACTTAAAACCCACACAGTTGTGAGCTAATAAACATTTTCAACCATTAAGTTTTGGGATGGTTTGCTACACAGCAAATGCTAACAATAACATCCAGCTGTAAGTTGTTTTGTTACTATAATACTACAGTATCAATAGAGTGCTAGGATTATGACCTGTTTTAAGATATTTTTTTAATAGTGACAAGTGGTACTAGGTTTTAGCCTGCTTGTACTTTTTTTAATAGCCCTGCTTTTAGGGAAGGCTGGAAAAGATTACCAGAATCACTGTTAGCAACAAGGCATTCTTGCATTAGAAATGTATTTGCTATGGTCTCATAGGTTCTCTTGCCTCTAGTGAACCAATACATTAACTAACATTAAAAAATTAGAGTAAGTGACTACCCTACACATTATATATAATATCAGTAGGATGCTATTCTATGCAGGTATTTCTGTGACCACAATAAATTAGGGAGTTTTACACTATTTAATAGAGTTGAAACTTAAATTTGCTGTTTGTTTTTTGTTTTTTGTTTTTTTATACAGATTCTGTATGTCAGAATATAGTAATGATCAGTATTTGATCTGATTTTTCTCCAAGATTTCTTTCTTTGTTTCATAATTTCAGTTAAATTTATTTTTTAAAGATTTACTTAATTTTTTAAGAGGGAGAGAGAGAGAGAGAGGTGGAGTGAGGGGCAGAGGGAGAGAGAGAATCCCAAACAGACTCCAAGTTGAGCATAGAGCCCAAAGCAGGGCTCAATCACATGACCCTAAGATCATGACCTGGGCTGAAATGAAGAGTTGAACACTTAACAGACATGCCACCCAGATGTCTCAATGTTAGTTAAATTTGTAAAGGCAATCTTAATACTTTTTGTATTTAGTTCTATGAATTAAATCATTTAGAAAAGCACCTCTTGGGTATTCTGATCTACATAGTCATGAATACAAACCTTGCCCATGGTGATTTCACATTTCTTTTATTTTTCTTCATCACTCTATATACCACATGTTCTATTTTCTTTTTCTAGACCTTCCTTTTCTGTTTCTAACTATCCCAAGGTGAGGGGCACCTCTTGATATCAGCTCGAGTCATCATCTCAGGATTGTGAGATCGAGCCCTCTGCTTGGGATTCTCTCCCTCTCTCTCTGCCCCACCCCTTGTACCCTTTCTCTTTCTCTCTCAAAAGCAAACAAAAAAACAAAATGAAACAAAAATAACAAGGTAAAAAAAAAAAAAACATTTCTTCCAACAAGTGGTAGCTCAGTTGCAGGTTATTTAGCCCATTTTTTTTCTCAAAGATTTTATTCATTTATTTGTTTGTTTATTTATTTATGTATTTATGTATTTATGTATTTATGTATTTATTTATTTATTTATTTATTAAGAGTGAGAGTTTGACTTCTTCTTTGCCAATTTGGATGCCTTTTATTTCTTTGTGTGTCTGATTGCTGAAGCTTCTAGGACTATGTTGAATAGCGGTGGTGATAGTGGATAGCCCTGCCATGTTCCTGACCTTATCATTCTCATTGAGAATGATATTTGCCTTGGGTTTTTCATAGATGGATTTGATATTAAGGTATATACCCATTATCCCTACACTGTGAAGTGTTTTGAACAAGGAAGGATGCTGTACTTTGTCAAATGCATTTTCAGCATCTATTGAGAGGATCATATGGTTCTTGTTCTTTATTTTATTAATGTACTGTATCACACTGATTGATTTGCAGATGTTGAACCAACCTTGCAGCCCAGGAATAAATCTCACTTGATCATGGTGAATAATCCTTTTAATGTACTGTTCGATCCTATTGGCTAGTATTTTGGCAAGAATTTTTACATCTGTGTGCATCAAGGATATTGGTCTGTAATTCTCCTTTTTGATGGGGTCTTTGTCTAGTGTTTTGATCAAGGTAATGCTGGCCTCATAAAATGAGTTTTGAAGTATTCTTTTTGTTTCTATTTTTTGGAACAGTTTCAGGAGAATAGGTATGAATTATTCTTTAAATATTTGATGGAATTCCTCTGGGAGGGCGCCTGTGTGGCTCAGATGGTTAAGCCTCTGCCTTTGGCTCAGGTCATGATCTCAGGGTCCTGGGATCCAGTCCCACATCAGGCTCTCTGCTCAGGGGGAGCCTGATTCTCCCTCATTCTCTGCCTGCCTCTCTACCTATTTATGATCTCCCTCTCTGTCAAATAAATAAAATCTTTAAAAAAATTCACTATTAAAAAAAAGAAGAAGAAGAAGAATTCCTCTGGGAGCCCTGAGCTCTTGTTTGTGTGCAGATTTTTGATGACTGCTTCAATCTCCTTACTGCTTATGGGTCTGTTCAGGTTTTCTAGTTAGCCCTAGTTCCGTTTATGTAGTCTATATATCTATAGAAATGCATCCATTTCTTCCAGATTGTAAAATTTGCAGGTGCATACTTGCTCACAATATGTTTTTATAATTGTTTATATTTCTTTGGTATTGGTTGTGGTCTCTTCTTTCACTCATAATTTTATTTATTTCTGTCCTTTATCTTTTCTTTTTGATAATTCTGGCCAGGGGTTTTTCAATCTCATTAATTCTTTCAAAGAACAAGATCTCCTAGTTACGTGGATGTGCTCTACTGTTCTTTTGGCTTCCATTGATTTCTCCTCTGACCTTTATTATTTCTCTTCTCTCCAGCTCCTTTAGGTGTAGGGTTAGGTTGTGTACTTGAGACCTTTCTTGTTTCTTGAGAAAGGCTTGTATTGTTATATACTCTTTACTCTCCATATATTTGAGTTCTTTCCAACTTTCCTTTTGTGATTAAGTTCTAGTTTCAAAGCACTGTATACTAAGAATATGCAGGAAATGATCCCAATCTTTTGGTACTGGTTGAGGCCTGATTTATGACCCAGGTTGTGATCTAATCTGGAGAAATTTCCATGTACACTAGAGAAGGATGTGTATTGTGTTGCACTGGGATAGAATGTTCTGAAAATATGTGTGATATCCATCTGTCCAGTGTGTCATTTAAAGACTTTATTTCCTTATTTATGTTTTGCTTAGATGATCTGTCCATTTCAGTGAGGGGAGTGTTAAAAGTCCCATACTCTTTTTGTCAATGTGTTTCTTTGATTTAGCTATTGCTTTTTTATAATTGGATGCTCCCATGTTAGGGGCATAGATATTTAAAATTGTTAGATCTTCTTGTTGGACAGACCCTCTAACTATGATATAGTGTCCTTCTTCATCTCTTACAGTCTTTGGCTTAACATCTAATTTGTCTGATGTAAGGATTGCCACATCAGCTTTCTTTTGATGTCCATTAGCATGGTAAATTGTTTTCCACCCTCTCACTTTAAATCTGGAGGGGTCTTTGGGTCTAAAATGAGTTTCTTGGAGACAGCATATCAATGGGTCTTGTTTTTTTATCCATTCTGATACCATGTATCTTTTGATTGGGGCATTTAGCCCATTTACATTCAAGGTAACTATTGCAAGATATGAATTTAGTGCCATTCTATTGCCTGTATATTATCTCTGTTCCTTTCTGGTCAGTTCCTTTTAAGCTCTCTCTCTGCCTAGGGAGTCCCTTTCAATATTTCCTATAGGGATGGCTTGGTGTTTGCAAATTCTTTTAGTTTTTGTTTGTCCTAGAAGCTTTTTATGTCTCCTATTTTCAATGACAGCGTAGCTGGATATAGTATTCTTGGCTGCATATTTTTCTCATTTAGTGCTCTGAATATATCATGCCAGTCCTTTCTGGCCTGCTAGGTCTCTGTAGTTAGGTCTGCTGCCAATCTAATATTTCTGCCATTGTATGTTACAGACCTCTTCTCCTGAGCTGGTTTCAGGATTTTCTCTTTAAGTTTTACTATTAGATGACAGGGTGTGGACCTATTTTTTTCTTTATTTTGAGGGGTATTCTCTGTGCCTCCTGGATTTTGATGTTTTTTCCCTTTGCCAAATTAGGGAAATTCTCTGCTATAATTTGCTCCAATATACCCTCTGCTCCTCTCTCTCTCTCTTTCTTCTTCTTCTGGGATCCCAATTATTCTAATATTGTTTTATCTTATGGTATCACTTATTTCTCGAATTCTTGCTCATGGTCCAGTAGTTGTTTGTCTTTTTCTCCTTATTTGTTTTCCATCATTTGGTCTTCTAGATCACCAATTCTCTCTTCTGCCTCATTATCTTAGCAGTAAGAATTTCCACTTTTGATTTCACCTTATTCATAGCTTTTTAGATTTCAGCTTGGTTAGATTTTAATTTTTCTATTTCTCCAAAAAGGGATTTTACTTTTTCAGAAAGAGGTTCTCTAATATTTCCATGCTTTTTTCAAGCTCCTTGGTAATCATCATTGTGAACTCTAGTTCTGACCTATTACTAATGTCCATTTTGATTATGTTCTTTGCCATCAAAGAGGTGAGTTTTTCCACCTTTTCATTTTATCAGGATTTTTTTTTGAGGTGAGTTTTTCCACCTTTTCATTTTATCAGGATAAGAATAGATAAATGAGAGAACAAAATACTAAAAGGGTACTGATGACCCCAGGAAAATATACACTGACTAAATCAAGAGACCCAAGACTGGTTCAGAAGAAAGAAAAAAAAAATCTATATCTCTATCTATCTATCTCTCTATATATGTTTAGTCTGGTGAATAGAACAGAGCCGCACATTTGATTTTGGGTGTATTTTGGTCTGTTAGAAGAAATTGTCTCCCAAAATTTTAAAGAATGGAAACATATATGTATGAAAATAAGGGTATGCATGATGAAGGGATGGAATATGACTGTAAAGATGAAAGTTAAAAAAGATTCTAAAAAGAATTGATAAGAAGTTGTTTGAAAAGAAAAAAAAAAGACGAAAGAGTGTGATGAGACTGGAGAGTAGACCAAGCCATGTGCTACATTTAGGGTATATTTTGATCTATGATTAGAAACTATATCCCAAAATTCTAAAGAAAGGAAAACTTGTATGTATATAAAAATAAGCTTAAATACAATGAAGGAATAGAATATGACTAAAAAATGACATTTAAAAAGAATTTAAAAAAGTATTGATAAGATAAAATAGTTTAGAAAAGTTAAAATAAGAAAGAGAAAAAAAAAATAAAAATAGAATAAGAAAAAAATAAAATTAAAAATTATCTCTTAAAGGCTAAAGAATGATGGGGAAAAAAGCCATTCTATGTGGTGCATTTCCCTGAAGTCCTGCAGTTCTCATTGTTCGTTGAACTTGGTCTTGGCTGGATGTTCTCATTGATCTTCTGGGGGAGGGGTCTGTTATATTGATTCTCAAATGTCTTTGCTGGAGGCAGAACTGCACCACCTTTGCCAGGGACCAGGCCAAGCAATCTGTTCAGGTTTGTTTTTGGGAGCTTTTGTTCCCTGAACACTTACCATCCAGGTTTGGAGGAAGGGAATGAAGATGGCAGCCTCCCAGTCTCTGGCCCAGAGGAGCCTAGAGCTCGTGCCCCCCTCCTTAGTGCACCCTCAGAGAAACGCAGTCCGCCGTGCCTGTCTACCTGGTTTCCCGTGGCACTCTCTGTGCTCACCCAGCCTGTGAATGAGCGTTTCTATCTCCAAACCCAGCAGATTCCCACAGCGGGCTCCCACGCCACTTCTCCCGGTGGAGGAAGGAGAGGGTCTCCACGGATCTGCCACTTGTGGAGTTCTCGCTCAAAGAGCAATGGCCCCAGCTGGCTGCACTTCGGAACGGGGTATTTAAGGTAAGCCTGATCTGAGAGCCCACTTCTTGGCTCCATCTCTGCAGCCAGCTTCCCGCTCTGATACTGGGGTCTCTGCCATGGTCAGGCACCCTGGGTCTTTCTGTGGCGCCACAGGTCCTGAGACCACACTGTCCCAGTGAGGGTTCCATCCTCCTGCTTAGCCTCTGGGGTGAAGTCCCTCAGTGGAGCAGACTTTTAAAAGTTCCAATTTTGTGCTCTGCTGCTCTACTGCTGACCAGGAGCCACCTCCCTCACTCCACAGTCTGTCTTCCCAAATGTCACCTCCAATTCACTTCTCTGCACATCCTACCTTCCAGAAAGCGGTCACTTTTCTGTTCTAGAATTGCCGCTCTTCTCTTTGATCTCCTGTTGAGTTTGTAGGTCTTCCAACTGGTTTGATAACCATCCAGCTGAATTCCTGGGACCTGGTGATATCTAGGTCTCCTACACCTCTGCCATCTTGCTCCTCAGCTGCTTTGATTTTTAAGTGTATATAGCTTTGATTTAGTTTGGCTTATACTTTGATTTAGTTTGGCTGTGGATAATATTTACATAATCATAATGGTATCAATGTTGCTAATGGGTTTCAACTGTAGAACCTATGGAAGAATTAATACATGAAACAGTTATGGTTATAGTAAAGAAAGTAAATGTGGAATATTGTATAAATTAATTAATTAATTAATTTATTTATTTATTTATTAAGATTTTACTTATTTGACAGAGAGAAACACAGCGGGAGAGGGAACACAAGCAGGGGGAGTGAGAGAGGGAGAAGCAGGCTTCCTGTCGATCAGGGAGCCCGATGTGGGGCTCAATCCCAGGTCTCCGAGATCATGACCTGAGCAGAAGGCAGTTGTTTAACCAACTGATCCACTCAGGCACCCCGGAATATATTAGTAATTTAAAATGTTAACGACATGTATGAGAAAGGGCAAGGAAGATACAAAGAGCAGGAGGAATTGATATAGAAATATGATGCCCTTTGTTTTCCAGTTTGAGGATGTGGTGAATTAAGAGATACTACTATAAGTTGATGGAACATTTTATAAGGTGCAACTAAATAGTTTATTTTATTATATTATTATCTTTTGATGTTATATTTACGTTATACTACCTACTTACATTATCTTATAATTTTTCTTCAGATGTTATCTTTACATTATACTACCTACTTACCTTATCTTATAATTTTTCTTCAGGTGCAAATTTTTCTTCTCATGAAATTATACTAAACATAGTATAGCTATTGACTATGACAAGATGTCAAGGGAAAATAGTGCTCAATTTGACTCAGTTTTTATATTTAATTGTTCAGAGCCAATTTTATTAAAGTGGTAAATTAAGAAATAGAGACAATAACATATAATTTAGAGTTAAGTGAAGACCACCAGAAATATTAAAATTACAAAGATTGAAGGAGTTGCCACTGGAGAGTGAAATTGGACATGCTTTATGATGGACTGTGATGTCTCATTTGACACATCTGTATTTATTACTTTTTTAAAATTTTTCAAAAAAGTTTATTGAATATGGCTCACATAAAATACTGTATTAGTTTTGGGTGTACAACATAGTGATTGGACAGTTGTATATATTACTCAATGCTCCATTTGATAGTGTAATAACCATCTGTCATCATGCAAAGCTATTACATTATTGACTCTACTGCACTGTATTATTATTTTCTTTTTTGTACTGTATTATTGATATTATTATTGGCTGTAGTTTTCATCTCTGTGACATTTATTTTATAAACTGGAAGTTTATACTTTTTAATCCCTTGTACCTATTTCACCACCCCTCTCTCCTCAGCAACCATCAGTTTGTTCTGTATATTTATGAGCCAGTGTCTTTTTTTTTTGTTTGTTTGTTTTGTTTTTTAGATTCCACATATAAGTGAAATCACGATATTTGCCTTTCTCTCTCTGACTTATTTCCTTTAGCATAAACCTAGTTGTCATAAATGGCAGGATTTTATTCTTTTGTATAGCTGGGTAGTATTCCAGTGTGTGTGTGTGTATGTGTGTGTGTGGGTGTGTTCATACCACATCTTCTTTATCCATTTATCTATTGATTGCTTCCATATGTTGGCTATTGTAAGTAATGCTGCGATAACATAGAGATGCATATATCTTTCAAATTAGGTTTTAATTTTCTTTGGGTAAATACCCAGTAGTAGAATTGCTGGATCGTATTTTATTTCTATTTTTAATTTTTTAATGAACCTACCTATTGTTATCTATAGTGGTCCCACCAATTTACATTCCCACTAAAAGTGCATGAGGGTTCCCTTTTTCTCTACATCCTCAACAACACTTCTTATTTCTTGTCTTTTTTTTATTAAGCTTTTAATTTTAACTCCAATATAGTTAACATACAGTGTTATATTAGTTTCAGGGGTAGAATATAATAATTAAGTAATTCCATACATTACTCAGAAGTGTACTTTCAATCTCCATCGCCTATTTCTACCAAGTCCCATCCACCTCCTCTCTAGTGACTATCTGTTTATTTTCTATAGTTAAGAGTCTGTATTTAGTTTGTCTCTTTTTCCTTTTGTTTATTTTATTTCTTAAATTCCATATATGAGGGATTCCTGGGTATCTCAGTCGGTTAAGCATCTGCTCCTTTGGCTCAGGTCTTTATTGCAGGGTCCTGGGATCCAGTCTCTCACTGGGCTCCCAGTTCAGCAAGGAGACTGCTTCTCCTTCTCCCTCTGCCTGCTGCTTCTCCTGCTTGTGCTCTCTATCTCCATCATATAAATAAATAAAATCTTTTTTAAAAAATTCTACATATGAGTGAAATCATGGTATTCATCTTTCTCTGACTGAATTCACTTAGTATAATACGCTCAAGCTCCATCTGTGTTATTACAAATGGCAAGATTTTGTTCTTTTTTATTCTATTTTATTTTTATTTTTATTCTAATATCCTATTGTATACATTTACATCATATCTTTATCTAATTATTTATTGATAGACACTTGATAATAATTTGGCTATTGTAAATAATGCTGCTATTAACATGAGTGCATGTATATATTTAAGTTAGTGTTTTTGTATTCTTTAAGTAGTATGACAACTAGGTTATAGACTATTTCTATTTTTAATTTTTTGAGGACTCTCCATACTATTTTTTGTAATGCCTACACTAGCTTCCATGCTCATCAACAGTGCAAAAGGGCTCCTTTATCCCCACCTGCTTGCCAACACTTGTTTCTTGTGTTTCTAACAGGTGTGAGGTGATATCCCATTGTAGTTTTGGTTACATTTCCCTAATGATGAGTGATGTTGAACACATTTTCATGTGTCTGTTAGCCATCTGGGTGTCTTCTTTAAAGAAGTGTCTGTTCATGTCTCCTGCGCATTTTTTAATTGGGTTATTTATTTTTTGAGTGTTGAATTGCATTATGTTCTTTACATATTTTGGGTACTAACCCTTTATCATATATGCCATTTGCGAATAAATTCTCCCCTTCAATAGATTGCCTTTTAGTTTTGTTAACTGTCTCCTTTGTTGTGCAAAAACTTTTAATTTTGGTTCAATCCCAATAGTTTATGTGTATTTTTGTTTCCCTTGTCTGAAGAGGCATCTGTAATTGGAGGAACTTTAAGATGGGCTGAGATATTTGATTAAACATCACCTGTTTATTACTTTTTATATGAAATATATTGAAAACAAAAGCCTTCTCAAACAATAAATAATAGTATTGACATTTTTTGTATAGTTTTACTTTTCTTAAATCTTTTTCCCCTCATATTTTTCCAGTCCTTTCTCTCCAGCAACAAAAACATGCAATACAAATCTGTCATATTATTCTTAGTTACAAATGTTATCAATAAAATTTAAGACATAATTCAAAGTTTCTGTTATTCTAATTAAAACAAATACTTAGATTTATTTGAAATTGTTATAATAATATTTCTAGGAAGGAAGAGAATTATTTACCTCAATTACTTTCTTTTCTTTTAATATTTTATTTATTTATTTGACAGAGAGAGACACAGCAAGAGAAGGAACACAAAAAGGAGGAGTGGAAGAGGGAGAAGCAGGCTCCTTGCTGAGCAGGAAGGCTGAGACAGGGTTCTATCCCAGGACCCTATGATCAGGGGTCCAAAGGCAACCGCTTAACTACTGAGCCACCCAGGTACCCCTCAATTACTTTCATTCTTGTTAATACTCTCTTCTGAGTAGTTTTCTTTTTTTGCAAACACATTTTAACTCAGAAGTTTCAAAAAAAATTTTTTTTTCAAAAAGCTGCTAGAAGGTATTTTCAAAAGACTAACTGTCAACTGATCTTTGCTACCCATTCTATATGGCAAAGCTTAATAATAAAACATTGTTATTAGAGCTAACCTAATCAGTTATAAGATACATTAAAACAAAAACTGAGAAAGACGAAGGTATCAAATAAACTATGATTGTTATTAATTGTGAGATACATCAGTATTTATTTAATAGAACATAACAATTAAAAAATGTGACTCTTAGAACATAGTATTAAAAAACACAACATGTAGAAGATTCTTTTTTTTCACAGACATTTTAAAAGAGCTCTTCTCAAGCTTTGCACAGTGACTGTATCATAGCCAATGATGTTTATCTGAGGCATGATTATTGCTAACTGAAAACTAAAAGAGCTCATCTCAATAGAAACACAAAACAGCCACAAATGCTACCAGTATATAATTTGAAATTTCCTATCACTGCTTTTTTTTAAAAAATAGAATGAAATGGATGAAATTAACTTTAATAATATATTTTATTTATCACAGTGTATCCAAAATATTATCTCAAAATACGTTCTATGTTAAAAATTAATGATATATTTTTAACTTTTGAAATATGATTTGTAGTTTAAATGACCATATATTCCAATTGGCATTATCCATATTTCAAGTGCTTGATAGCCACATGTTGCCAGTAGCAAAATCAGCATAAATATAGATTATTTCCATCATCACCAAATGTACCATGGGACAGTTCTGGCATGAGGAGGCAATGGAAATAAGATAGACATTAGTAATAAAGTATAATAAATGGCGCATAAAATATAGGTAACAAAGCCAGCCTTGATTGTTAGGCATTATTCTTAGAAGGGACATACCTGCATTCTGCATGCATGGTAATATACACAGGAAATCACTGATTAATTTGGGTTTTGATATTTACATTCATGATATAGAAATTTTTCCATCAAATGATTATTAACAGAGACCATTTATATTTATGAATCTAATTTCCTAAGCAAGTAATATATGAACAAAACTTATGTCAATGCTTCAAGGATGGTTTCATTCAAAATGTGTAGAGAAAGTTGGTTCTGATGGTTTATCCTTAGTATCAATTGGATACACTGTGTCAAAATCAGTATACTGGCATGCTTCCCCCAGGATATGTTTGTGGATGTAGGTGTGCATGTGTCTGTTTAAGCTCTAACAACTAGATTCCAGAAACCATGCTTAGAAGTAAAAATAAAGTGACAACTTGCAAATAATCTGGTTATTATGATTCTTGTAGACCACCAAACCAAACAACACTGACTAAGCTTGTTTCTACAGGGTCTCTATTTATTTTTAGTTTATTTAAATTCAATTAATTAACACAGCATCTTTAAAATGTGCTTTTATAAATAGCTTAAATAATTGCTAACTATTTTCCCCCTGCTCTTTATTAGAGCAATGTGCTTAAATGGAAGCTGACATAGCTCCTTTATATTCCCTCTCTAAGAGAATGATTATTATAACACAAAACAATGAAAAGAATTACTAAAATTTTTGTCTTCCCATCCAAATTATGCCTGTCTCTAAATTTCAGAAACAGTTTAGATGTATGTCCATAATCTTATAATTTTGAAACTATAGGAGCAAAATTGCTAAATAACTGTCAAATAATACTTATCTTTGATGGAGAGTTCTCCTTGTCCCTCAGCACTGCTCTAGACAGGGAAATGAAAAAATATGAATAGAAACAAAGGAATGAATAATGAAGGTAAGGAGAGAAAAGTGTGTATGCGTGCGCATGCATGTACATATTTGAAACAGAGAGAGGATGAGAGCAATCAGCATGTATTTTGAATGAGGTGGCCCTGGGGGTAGAAGGTTAAATGAATCTTGGCTTCCTTGATTCATTCCTTCAGTCCTCAAAGTCTCAGCAGTTCCAACAGAATGGTTGTACTCTTATTATTAGGTTTATTCCAGAAAAGGGCTTTGGAAGAAGGAGGGTTTCATGGCTTTAGACTATTAGTAAAAAGAACGCTACTGTCAGATTTTTTTTTTCTGTCAGTTTTCTATCCAGCACTATTTCTACCTTATTTACCTGGTTACCATAGTCATTAATTTCTCAGGTGTAGCATGGCTGTTTGCCTGGAGAAAAATACAAGGGTACTACATCATTGAATTCCTATCATCTATTATGGATGTAATATTTTCAAGTAATTCCAGAAGGCTAGTTAAACATGACCTCCTTCAACTGAATCAGCAGTATTTGTCATGACATTTCCCTTTCTGTATGCAGTTTCCCCAGCATCTCTTTAATATATTTTATTATTTTCCCTTTTCCTTTAATTAACTTTTTCATAGTTTTAAATAAAATTAATTGCCAGAGGTTGATGAAGGAAAAGATGGAAATACAGTATAAAGGATATAAGATGTTGACAGTATTTTTAAAGACTTTTAAAACTTAATTAGAACATATACAGAAAAATGCATAAAGTTTAAATTCATAGCTAAGAACTTACTATATAGTAAGCATTCCTATATCCACTTTTAAGGTCAAGAAATAAAAATTGTTATATGTTGAATATCCCTAAAAACACTCTCAAATTCAAGAAATAAAATGTTATGTGTAGCCTGAACATCCCATCTCAATCCCAAACTGTTCCTTTTTTCTAAAGGCAACCACTATCCTCAATTTAAAGGTAATGACTCCTTCACTTTCCTTGTAGTGTTACTACCCAAGGTACATACCTAAATGAAATAGTTTGATTTGTCTATTTTTGAGCATTATGTATTAATTTAGGTCTGGCTTCCCTTGCTCTATATTATATTTAAGCGATTAATCTATATTACTGTGTATATATGTAGTTCTGTTTTCTTTTGATTGTTGTAAAGTATTTTCAGTAAATTATTTTCATATCTTCAATATGAAGATACTATAATTTATATACCAGTTTTCCTTCTAATGGGCATTTGGGTAGTTTCCAGTTTAGGGCTTTTATGATCAATGCTGCTATGAATATTCTTGTACATGTCTCTGAATTCACATTTGCTGTATATATACCTAGGAGGAGAATTGCTGACTTTTGCATGTCTTTAAATTGCTAGATAATATCAAACTGCTTTCCAAAGCAGTTTTATAAATTTACATTCCCTCAAATTAAAGGCATGAGTTTCTCTATATTTACACTAACACCTGGAATTTAATTTTATCCCTTCTTTTGGGTACAATTCATTGGACCTTTAAGTTGCTTTTCCTTGATGACTAAAAAATTGAACTGCTGTTCAGTTGCTGATTACACATTCAAATTTCCTCTTTTCTCAAATCTTTTTTTGCATGATTTAAAAAATCAATTGAGAAAAATCAGTTACATTTCTATACACTAACAACAAACTACAAAGAAAGGAAGGAAAAAGAGAAAAAGAGAAAAAAAAGAAAGAAAAAGACAGAAGGAAAGACAGAAGGAAAGAAAGAGAGAAAGAAAGAAAGAAAGAAAGAAAGAAAGAAAGAAAGAAAGAAAGAAAGAAAGAAAGAAAGAAAGAATCCTATTTATAGGAGCAACTAAAGAAATCCTTAGGGATATTTTAATCAAAGAAGTAAAGATGTATTCACCAAACTGTTAAGACATTGATTAAAGAAATTGAAGATACAAATAAATGGGAAGATATCCCATGTTTATAGGTTGGAAGAATTAGTATATTTAAAATGTCTATATTACCCAAAACCATGTACGGATTTGATGCTATTTCTATCAAAGTTCAAATGACATTTTTTTTTTACCGAAATAGAAAAAAAATTCTAAAATTCATATGGTACCACACACATGATGATAGTCAAAACAATCCTAAGAAATGAAAACAAAGCTGGAGGCATCACACTTCTTGGCTTCAAAATGTGTTTAGAAGTCTACAGTAGTCAAAACAGTGTGCTACTTGCATAAAAAGAGACATTTACACTAATGAAACAGAATGGAGAGCCCAGATATAAATCCACTTACAGTCAACACATTATGGTCAATATAATGGAATATTATTTAGTCACGAGAAAAAAGGAAATCCTGCCATTTGCGACAGCATGGATAATCCTGCAAAATATTATACCTAGTGTAATAAAGCCAGACACAGAAAGACAAATACTACACCTCACTTTTATGGGGAATTAAAAAAAAACCTCTATTAGAACTAGAGAGTGGTGTTTTCCAGGGGCTGGAGAGTGAAGGGGAATAGGGAAATACTGGTCAAAGTGGCAATTTTTATCTATTTAAGATGAATAAGAGATAGAATCTATAGCATGGAGACTATAGACTTGGAGGGAGGGGGGTAGAGGGATGGGAGAGCCTGGTGGTGGGTACTGGGGATACCTAAATTGTGGAGCACTGGGTATGGGGAATGGGGAATGAATCTTGGAACATTGGAAAAAAAAATTTAAGTAACAATAAAAAAAAAATCTAAATTTTCCCCAATTGATCTAGATATTTCAAAGCAATCACTACTCAAAAAATATTGGAGATAATTTTGAAGAAGAATATAGCTGGAAGACATCATTACCTGATATAAACAATTATTAAAAATTTGAAATAATTTTGAAAATCATAGTGTTTTTACAAGGAGAGAAAAAGGTGAACAAACAGGATAAATTGTCTAGAAATAGACCCATATATTCAGTCACTTTGAGAAACTTGACACGGTAATACCTTGAAGAAAAAAGTAATCTTTTCAATAACTGATGTTTGGTCATTTGGATATTAGTATGGGGAAAATAAATATTGACTTCTATCATACATTGCACACACATAAAAGATCGATTTCTAATGGATGTTAGACCTAAATGGGAAATGTAAAATAAATAAAGCTATTAGAAGAAAGCATAGGATATTATCCTTAGGTTTACAACTTTTTTTTTTTTTTTTTTAGTTTTTAATCTGTGTATAGTTGACACACATGACCTTAGTTTCAGGTTTATAATATAGTGAATAAACTTCTTCATATGCTATGCTGTGTTCACCTCTTTTACCATATAGCACTGATATGATACCATTGACTATATTCCCTATGCTGTGCCTTTTATTCCTGTGACTAATTCATTTCATAACTGTGGAAATTCACAATGCCTGGCTAGCTGAGATATGATAAGCACAGTCCTCCTTGGAAAAGAGGCTAGTTGAAAAGCAAAGAAGGAGTGACCAGAAAACTGGGCCTCCTTTGAAGTTTCTGGGCAGAAACCCACCAGATTCTAATCGTGGCTCCATGCTATCTCCCGGGGAACAGATGCTTAACTTAGGTTAAACATAAATCCTTAATAGTCACCTCTTCCCTGTCTGCAAGTCACAAACATAGATAGTTCTAATTACACAACGCCCATAAGTGCCACTGCTCTAGTTATTGAAATTTTACATTCCTTTCTAATCTTGATTCTTTGATAATATGCATAATAAAAATGGAGGTAAATTTGGTTAGAGGCCTTTCACCACTAGAGCATCTGTCCTCTCTCCTTTCTCCTACTTAAGTATCTTGAGTAATCTTTTCATTCACTCAGTTTTTGTTGACCAAACCCAACAATAACTGCAAACCTGTATCTCCTACACCCTTTTACTCATTTTGCCCATCTTCCAACACCCTCCCCTCTACAAATTATCATTTTCTTCTCTCTATCTATAGGTCTGATTCTGCTTTGTGTTTGTTTACTCATTTGTTTAATAAGGTATTTTGTTTTCTCTGACTAAATTATTTCACTTAGCTTAATACCCTCTAAATCCAAGCATGTTTCCACAAATGGCATGATCTCATCTTTTTTAATGGCTATGTAAAATTCTATGGTAAATAATGCTTCAATAAACATAGGGGTGCATATATCTTTTTGAATTAGTATTTTTATTTTCTTTGGGCAAATGTCCAGTGGTGAAATTATTGGATTATATGGTATTTCTATTTTAAATTTTTTGAGGAAACTTTCTCCTAATTTCCACAGTGATTGCACCAGTTTGTGTTGTGTTCCCACCAACCGTGCATGAGGGCATGAGGGTTCCTTTTTCTCCACATCCTTGCCAGTTTTTGTCATTTCTTTTTTCTTTTTTTTTTTTTTAAGATTTTATTTATTTATTTGACAGAGAGAAACACAGCCAGAGAGGGAACACAAGCAGGGGGAGTGAGAGAGGGAGAAGCAGGTTCCCGCTGAGCAGGGAACCCGATGTGGGCCTTGATCCCAGGACCCTGGGATCATGACCTGAGCTGAAGGCAGAGGCTTTAACCCATTGAGCCACCCAGCCGCCCACATCATTTCTTTTTTCTTCTTTCTTTCTTTCTTTCTTTCTTTCTTTCTTTCTTTCTTTCTTTCTTTCTTTCTTCTTTCTTTCTTTCCTTTCTCTTTCCTTTTTTTCTATTTCTTTCTTTCTTTCTTTCTTTCTTTCTTTCTTTCTTTCTTTCTTTCTTTCTTCTTTATTTCTTTCTTTCATGTAGGATTTAGTGCTTCATCACTTACATACAATATCCACTGCTTATCACAAGTTCCCTTCTTAATGCACATCACCCATTTAACCCATGTCCCCATCCCCTCCCCTCTAGCAACTCTCAGTTTGTTCTCTATAAAGAGTTTATTTGATGGTTTGCCTCACTCTCTCCCGTCCCATGTTCATCTATTTTGTTTCTTAAATTCTACATGAGTGTAATCATATGGTATTTGTCTTTCACTGAATGACTTATTTCCCTTACTCTCTAGCTCCATAATGTTGTTGGAAATGGCAAGATTTCATTCTTTTTTTATGGCTGGATAATATTTCACTATGTGTGATACGCACATATATGTATATTTATTTATGTCTTCTGCCCATTGGTGCGCGCGCGCGCGCGCACACACACACACACACACACACACACACACATCTTTCTTATCTGTTCATCAACTGATGGGCATTTGGACTCTTTCCATACTTTGGGTATTGTTGACAATGTTGCTAAAAATATTGAGGAGCATGTATCCTTTGAAATCTGTATTTTTGTATCCTTTGGGTAAATACCTAATTGTGCCAATGCTGGGTTGTAGGTTAGTTCTATTTTTAACTTTTTGAGAAACCTCGGTACTTGTTTTCCTCAGGGGCTGCACCAGTTTGCTTTCCCACCAATAATGTAAGAGGGTTCCCATTTCTCTGCATCCTTGCCAATGTATGTCATTTCCTGTGTTGTTAGTTTTAGCCATCTAACAGGTGTGAGGTGATATCACATTATAGTTTTGATTTGTATTTCCCTGATGAAAAGTCATGTTTAGCATCTTTTCTTGTGTCTGTTAGCTATCTAGATGTCTTTGGAAAATGTCTCTTTCTGTCTTCTGCCCATTTTCTGATGGGATTATTTGAATTTTGAGTCCTTTATGTATTTTAGTCCTTTATGTTTGATAAGTCCTTTATGTATTTTAGATACTAACTCTTTTTTTTAAGATTTTATTCATTTATTTGACAGAGAGAAACACAGCTAGAGAGGGAACACAAGCAGGGGGAGCGAGAGAGGGAGAAGCAGGCTTTCCGCAGAGCGGGAAGCCCGATGTGGGGCTGGGTCCCTGGACTCTGGGATCATCACCTGAACTGAAGGCAAATGCTTAAGGACTGAGCCACCCAGGCACCCCTGTATACTAACTCTTTTTTTTTTTTAATTTAATTAATTTATTTGACACAGAGAGAGATCACAGGCAGGCAGAGAGAGAGGAGGAAGCAGGCTCCCCACCGAGCAGAGAGCCCAATGCGGGCCTTGATCCCAAGACGCTGAGATCATGACCTGAGCTGAAG
>PITA01001269.1:23749-205495 GCA_004023965.1 Spilogale gracilis
TTTTTTTTTTTTTTTTTTTTTTTTTGCTTTTATTTCCCTGCCTCCAGAGACACATTTCATAAGAAGTTGCCATGACCAATGTCAAAGAGGTTACTGCCTGTATTCTACTTTAGGATTTTTTTTTTAAGATTTTTAATTTATTTATTTGACAGAGAGAAACACAGCTAGAGAGGGAACACAAGCAGAAGGAGTGAGAGAGGGAGAAGAAGGCTTCCCACCGAGTAGGGAGCCTGATGCGGGGCTTGATCCTAGGACCCCGGGACCATGACCTGAGCCAAAGACAGATGCTTAACCACTGACATTATCAACCATAGCCAATTATGTATGGAGTTAATGACTCAGAAATTACACTCCTTGATATGTAATGAACAAATATGCACACATATTTTTACCAAATAGAACTTACAAAAATATTCATAGAAGCCCTATTTATAATAATAAATAATAACTATAACAAAATAACTAAACTTTAAATGTGCACCAGCAGCACAATGGATAAATAAGCAGTGGTATTTGGTGTAGAGGAAAATTTTATAGTGATGAGAAGGAATTAAGATTGCCAGTTTCTCTTTTGTTTGTTTGTTTGGTTTTGTTTTTGTTTTAGTAGGCTCCACACCCAGCGTGGAGCTCTCTACATTTGAATGCACAACCCTGAGATCTAGACCTAAGCTGAGATGAAGAGTCTGATGCTTAACTGACTGAGCCACCCAGCCCCCTCCTAGAATTGTTATAGTTTCATTGTGCTGATAATGTATCATTTTGTTATCTAGATGCTGCTTACATGGATTTGTTCATTTTGTGAAAATGCATCAATCTGTTCACTTATGATTTGTGAACTTTTCCCTATATAGATTATATTCCATTAAAAATTTTGCTTAGAATTTAAGAAGCTTGAATTAGAGAATGAAATGAAACCCCCGCTTATTTTATAATAGATTTGATTAGTGTTAATCTTGACTGATGAGGTAAAATAACCAGGAAAATCGTGTGGAAAATGAATTTTCCTCTACTATTTATCATCCATGAGCTATGTAGTTTTAAAGTTGGGTGAGTTAGGTGAACACTCAGACAGGTTCCCTGTCACTTTATAGATGTCACATCTATAGATTGTAGTACATTTTTTCTTGCAAAGCTCTTTTTTTATATGACTTTTAAGCCTCTATTTCCTTACTCCAAAAATCTCCCAGTCCTATTCAAAATGTCTTTGCTATTTTTGTACAGACATTGTCACAATTATAATGATAATAATAATAACCAAAATGATAATAATAATAATAATAATAATTAAAAGAATATGATTCAGATGCTGTTATAAGCAGCTGTATATTAACTCCTTTAACCTTTACCCCAGTCCTTTTTGATAGATATGATAGTTTCTCTATTTCACAGTTCATGAAACAGAGTCATAGAGAGATTAAATAATGTGTCCAAGTTAAAAAAAAGCTAGTAGACTGCAAAACTGGATTTGAATCCAAGCAGTCAACTTCTAGACTCAAGACTCCTTAGATTACGTTATACTACTGTATGGGTACTTTGAACCTAATAGGACAACTTAGAAGTCAGATACTTATAAACATTAAGGTTTAGAGAGTGTAGATACTATTTTTCCCATTTAAGAGATAAAGAAGCTAAATACCAGACTATTTAAATAATTTTTGCAGATAATCCATAGAACAAAGAAAAAAAAAATCAGAATTGGAACCCAGGCTTTCAGACCTAGAGCTCTCTATGAACCACAAGAAAAATATGGAGAAATTATTTCAAACTACTAAGAAAAATTAGGTGAAATTTGAATCATTCCTTTAAGATCTCATCTTGAGGGCATAGAAACATTCTGGATTTGACCTCATTCCTATGTCCTTCCCAGCATGTCCCACTCTAAAACAAAGGTTGGGACTTGAAGTTATTTAGATCATAAAAGTAAGCATAATATCTGCTTGTTTCTCTTCCTATCTGTTGTCACCCCAAATTGATTTTCTTCCTGTGCCATATCTTTGTGATTTAAATCACAAAGAAATATAATCTTGAAAAAGTGAACTGACTTATGAGGAAGGATATAAAAGCAGGGTCACTGCCACATTGCTTTTGTCTGTGAGTCAGTAGATGTCAGCTAGAACAGGACCCTGAATGTTGGCCACTCTCCTCTGCTACTTCTTGGGAGGTGGTGAGGTCTGAACTTTATCCTTTGTGCTGTGGTAAAAAATAGTTGCCCCTTACAGCAGTGGGGGAGTACCCTGGGTAGAGTAAGTCTTCATACATTTTTCCCTGAGTATAGCAGAACATTATTCAGAATGGATGCTCTTGATGAATGTAGCATGACTGACAGTTTTATGTTCATCTTTTTATGGATTCCCAAAGTCATATAAATAAATATTCTATTAACTGCCAGGAATCCCTTGATAGCCATTGGGTGTGGTCCTATGGGTCTTTGCAAATTCCTCTATCTTTATAAGAAAGGCATTTATTTTGGAATCATTCATGCAAAAGGAGAAGTAGCCATACTTTGCTTTTTAAAAATTTGATTTGTTTTCTTTTCCTTTCTCTCCTTCCTTTTCACCTCTCTTCCTTCTTTTCTACACTTTTTCAATCATGCAACATAGTACATGAAGCTAAAACACAACTTTTGAATATGAAGCAAGGGAATAAAGATACTTTTACCTACTAAAAAGAATTATAATGAAAATGTTTAAGAAATATAACTGAAGACAAAGTTTAACCAATAAAGTTCTTAAATTAAAATAGAAGCAACAAAGCTAACTTTGTAGACATAAGCATTTTACGGTTTTTATACAATTTACAGGTGAAATTAATTTTCTGAAATGTGGTTCATTAACATTTTTATTGTTTGTCATATTTTAAAATAATATTGTTATGTACCATTGGATAAAATTAATAGTGCATTAAAATGGTCTCTCCTTAAATCAGGGACAGTTTGCTGTAACTAGAATTTTCAATTCTCTAATGATTTTTTCTCTACTATGAAGAGAAAAAAAATCTTCCGTATTAAAATGATGTACGAGGGCAAAAGGAAATTTATGATCTAAACTTGCTGCAAATCATTTGTATTGATCTGTTTTGTTTCCATTCTGCTGAAGCTAATGGAAATCATTTGTCACCTGACTTGTCCCAGCTGATTTGAAAAAAAAAGAGAAAAAAACACAACACTGTACCATTTATCAGACCACCTGAAGGTCTGCTATAAGTGTGCTTGTCTGCAATCACCAAGATACATTCAATTTCTAGGGAAGTATTGAATATGAGGTTATATTGCTCAGAGGCTTAAAAATGAATTAAATATTGATATGAACACACACATATATATATAATACATTTTAACAAAACAGTAAATAGGGAAAATGTACTGGTTAGTAGAATACTTATAAGTAATATTTTGATAATTTTTTATTTCAAGAGCTAAAATTAAGATATAATTATGTGATATCAACTATGGTAATATTTTATACTTGGAAATAAAAGTTAACATACCATTAGAGCAAAGCATTTTAGGAAATAAGCGTCTTTTCCTGACCCATAAATTCCAAGTTTGACTCGTCCCTTTAAGGAACATTTTTGGTGACTCAAACTTAAACCTTTAATCCTTAAGATTTTGTACATTTACTTACATGAAAAGAAAACTTCAGATGTATATCTGTTTTTATATCAGAGATTGATAAAAGTTGGCCTTGAGAAACCATTATATTTGTATAATTTTCAAATTCTCATAAAATATGTCATCTATTCACCCAGCCCTTATCCTTCAGCTCAATGTGAGAGGAGATTGGTTTCACAAACTTTTGTGACATTCTTTCAAATTGTTAAAAAGAGGAGTCATTGTATGAAATATTATTTAAACTTTATCATTATGGTATTTTACTGTACCAAACTATATTATCATAGGACAACTTTATCCATGAGTTAAAGTCATATGTAAAGCAGGATTTTAAAGCCCCGGAAAATTTCCAAATTTCCAAATTTCCAGAATTGTACTGTTGCTTTAATACACATAATACACATATTTATTTTCTAAGGCACCACTTTACCCCCCATATCTCCTTATCCCTTCCCTATTGCTTGAATAGTATAATTTGTTTGAGCACAGAATTACAGAATAGATTGTGGGGAGCCTGGGACCTAGTGGTGCCAACAGTTGGGGTGTAGCTTCTGGACTCACTAGCTCCGAAGTTTGTGGCTGGGCAGGTTAGAGTTAAGGAGCGAAACTCCTGGTACCCGCCTATTAGGGCTCCCACTCGGACAAGAGCAAGGATAGTGCACGTAGACAGCGGTAGTCATGTAGGCAGTGGTAGTCATGTAGGCAGTGGTAGTCATGTAGGCAGTTTTACTATTATAGGATCTTAATCTTATCTAGGGGCTTGAGGCACCTCCCTTGTTGTTTACCTCCTTAAAGAGTTACTGATGTAGTGTAGGATGAACCAAGAGAATCAGTGGCATGGGCTTGATCAGGGGTGTGCGTAGAAATCATGAAAACATGTGCGAAATCACGATAATAAGAAAAACATATAACCTTGTTATTGTCACCACCCCTTGTTCAGTTGAGCACAGTCTACTATAAAAAGCTTTGTAACCCTTAATAAAATTGGATTCAAGTCAGGTAAGGAGATCCCTGGGTCGAGGCGGGGGTGGGGGGGCATGACAGGAGTATAAAATTATGGGGAAATCACAGTCTATGGAACGAGTTTATTTTTTGACTGCCTTGCAGGCCCTTTTGAAGTAGAAAGGGTCCAAGTTCTCAAAGGGCGCCTTGCAACAATTTTTTTGTACAGTTCCTGATCTCTGTCCTTAGTTCCCAAAGGAAGGCATGGTGAGTTTGGATGCCAGGCAAAAGGTGGGCCAGGAAATTAAAAACCAGTTAAAATTGGGTGGTTCTAATGCTCTCCCTTCTGATACTATGTTGGTCTGGACTCACATTCGTGAGGCCCTGGACCCCCAGCATTCTCCGATGACGGGCTTTCTCCTTTGGATGCGGCTGATCTGGAGGAGGAGGAGGCTGCTCGGTATCATGATGATAAATTCAACTTAAATTCTACTCTGAGTAAAAAGGAAAATTATGGAACTCACTTAATTAAAGCCTCTAAAGGCAAACAAAACCAAAAAGTAACTAACTCCAAAACAACAAAATCAAAACCAAGGTCATGTTCACTGTCAGGACAAAAATCAGTTATCTATGACAAGCTTATGGGATTGAATAAATGGGCAGAGGCACATAAACAAATGCAGTTGGGTCGACCAGCCTTAACCCAGGTCTCGGCCCTCGCCATTCAGGCTTGGCAACATTTGCCTGCACCAGAAACTAAAACCTCTGGTTTAGTTAATATTAAACAGGGAAATAAGGAGCCTTATAAAGATTTTTTGGCAAGGCTTATAGATGCAGTTGGAAAAACTATTCCATCTGATGAGGCTGCACAAAAACTCTTAAAGTTACTGTGCCTCCTAGAAAGGATGATAAAGCTATGGTGCCTCCTGAAAAGGATGTTAAAACGATTGCACCTCCTAAGAAAAATATTATAGTTGCTACACCTTCTTGGGAAGCTACTAGTCTCTTTATTCCACCTCTTAAAATTGATTCATATTACAACTAGTAAAAAAGATAAAGAACGGAAATGCATTTTGTTGAAGGTAAAAGAAGGTAGTTTTGTCTTGAGTGAGATGGTTGTTTGGAAAAAAATGGCATGAGATAAAATTCGAATGCAAAGAAAAATTGTACAAAGGTTTATGGAGGGAAAACTTTGTAATGGAATTTTAAATGTGGTAGGTATGGACCAAGATCGAAATGAATGGGTTTTAAAGTATAAGATTGAAACTCTGCTTTCTCTTCGTTCAAAGGAATTGAAACTCTTCTTTCTCCCATTGTTGGTCTGCTCTTGATAAAAAAAAAAAAAAAAAAAAATGTAAACAGTTGCTTTCTCTTTGCCTGCTTGGAGAAACCAGTTTCTATGATTTACATTTAATCTTATTTAGGCTTGTGCTTTAAAACTCTAAGGTTTTACCATACTTCCCGAGATTTAAATCATGAAGTATTCTTAATTTATTAGGACTTTTATTTGGTTTACTAAGTAGCTTGGGAAGTACTGTTAAACAAATAAAAAGTTTCAGGTTACATTTAAATGGGTGCTGTAACTATTCTGGAGGCAATGTGTCCTACCTAAAGTTTTAATGTCCTAGTACAAGATCATCATTAAGTGTTCTGACTATTGAAATGTTGTGTGTCATAGAATGACTAAGCTTCCTTATCAATCCTATTGTGGTAACTCTTAAATTGGATCATTGGCAATGTTCGTTTCTAAGATTTTACAATTGTGCATCAATTACATGTTATTAATACTCATATTGAACTTTTGGCTCAACTAATAAGTAAGGGTTGTCAGGAAATTATTCATATCATTGGCAAAGAGCCTGATTTCATTTTACTTCCTATGCTAACTTCAGAAAAGTTGCAAGCACTAATTCTCCAGATATGTACTGGTAAATTGCCCTATCATGCTTAAAAAATTAGAAGAGGGGGAGATCCTACAGGGAACGGTAAAATATTCTCTTCATATGCATTTACATCTCAATCTCTATATTTAAAATTTTTTTAAATGTTGATGATATAGGCCGAAGAGCAGCTGAACACTTCTGGCATCCAGAATTCTCCCCCCTCCCTTATGCTAAATGGAAGGATCCCTTAACAGGCCTTTGGAAAGGTCCTGATCCTGTTCTTCGCAAGGGGCGTGGTTTTGTTTCTATCTTTCCTCAGGATGAAGAGACATCGGGTTGCCTCCTGGAACGATGGTGTGGAGTCATCAGTAATCCGCTGCAAAATGTCCAGGCAATCCCTGAATGAGTCTCACCAAAGGAAGAGGAGGAGGTATCCCTTAACGGAGCTGCCCATGCGAGGCCAGCTAGAAGTCCTCATCGCCTGAGCTATCAAGCCATTTTGATCAACAATAACAATCTGTCTGCGACAATAGATATTTATGTCTTAAAATTTATGATGCTGAGACATCATTCATTCATTCATCCACCCTCTACATTTCAACATTTATTGAATAATAAATGCTTTTCAACTACTAGGAACTAGGATTCCTGACAGGTTTGAGGATATAGTGGTGCGGAAAAATGTTCTTTGTTCTTTAAGAATTTAGATTTGAGCATACTTGAGAATGTAATTGAGGCTTTTCTTGTCTGGTAAGTTCATAATATAAGAGAATTTAATAAGAAAAGGGAACAGTAAGCTAGCTCAAGTGTCCTCTTAACTAATTATTTAGTAGCATATTTTGGTCTAAATTCTTGTACTGGTTGATTATGGGTTTTGTTCTTTTTTTCATTTTTTTAAGCATCTAGAAAATTGTGAGACCTTAAGGAGAATGGCTCAATGTTTTCCATCTTTTTTAAAAAAAATCTCTGGTTAGATGTTCAACTTGTATTTGTTGAACACATAAGTGAAGAAATTAATGAATACTGCCATCCCCCCCAATATTTAGCATTTTTTTGCATTTTAAAATTATAGGGGAAAATGAACAATATTTACAAAAATTGTCCAATTGTGCTAAATAAAGCTTAAAATTCATATTCATTATTTGATAACATTTTTGGGTACTGAGCTCCTATTTCTGATCACTCTTGTTCAACTTATCAACATTGTATTGGAACTACCAGTGTCTTAGTCTGAACCTATGCATTTATTCACTCATTTATTCTTTTTTTTTTAAGGTTTTATTTATTTATTTGACAGAGAGAAACACAGTGAGAGAGGGAACACAAGTAGGGGGAGTGAGAGAGGGAGAAGCAGGCTTCCCGCTGAGCAGGGAGCCCGATGTGGGACTTGATCCCGGGACTCCAGGATCAGGACCTGAACAGAAGGCAGACGCTTAACAACTGAGCCACCCACACACTCCTCCTTTATTCTTTTTTTAAATTTAATTTTACTTATTTTGGTTTTTAAAAAAATATTTATTTGAGATAGAGCAAGTAGGGGGAGGGGCAGAGGGAAAGGGACAGAGAATCCTCAAGCCAACTTCCTATTGTAAAACTTGATTCCAGGACCCTGAGATCATGACGAGAGCTGAAATCAAGAGTCTGCTGCTTAATCCACTGAGCCACTCAGGTACCACTTAAATTTTTATTTTAAACTTCCACTGCCTCCAGCTGCACTAGGAACCTCGAAGGGGGCGGTCGTTGGACAAGACAAGGGGTGAGGCCACACGGCTCACCTTGACTCCGAGGTGGCAGACCATGCCACAGGATACACGCCTCTATGCTGCCTGCCCATGAGGGAGGCCACTTTGGTGCTGCCACAGACCCTGCCACCACTGGGGCCATCCTCCCGTCCGTTCTTCTTAAAGCCACAAGGGTGATTGACCTCTTCTGGCTTGCACACCCCAACCATCCTACCCTCCTTTCCTCCCTGCACCCCCAACCCAGGCCTCCCTCACCACAGAAGGCAGTGGGTAAGGGGAGGCTGTGGTGGGAAGTGGGACAAGAGTTGGCAGGATGCATGGGGAGTGATGGCAGAGAAGGAGACTAGCTGAATAAATTTTTGTTTTAATTCCAGTTAGATAATATACAATGTTATATCAGTTTTAGGTGTATAATATAGTGACCCAACAATTCCACACAATGACCTGTACTTAGCACAATTGCATTCCTTCATCCCTTTCACTTGTTTCAGCCATCCATCCCCCCTCACCCACTTCCCTTTGGTAAGCTTGAATTTTTTTCTCCATAATTAAAAGTCTGTTTCTTGGTTAGTCTTTCTCTCTCTCCTTTTTCCCTTTGTTCTTTTGTTCTTTGTTTCTTAAATTCCACATGTGAATGAAATCATACCATATTTGTCTTTCTTTGACTGACTTAGAAAGATTTCATTCTTGTTTTATACCTGAATAATGTTCCTTTGCACATATATACTACCTCCTCTTTATCAATTCATCTATCAGTGGACACATTAGCTGTTTCCTTATCTTGGCTATTATAAATAATGCTACTATAAACATAGGGTGCATATGTCTCTTTCAGTTAATGTTTTTATATTATTTAGGTAAATACCCAGTAGTGCAATTAATGTGTCATATAGTAGTTCTCTTTTTAACTTTTTTCCCCTATTTTTAACTTTTTGAAGAACTTCCATATAATTTTCTTTTTTAAATTTTATAATATTTTATTCTTATATTAGTCACCATACAGTGCATCGTTATTTTGATGTAGTGTTCCATGATTCATTGTTTGTATATAACACCCAGTGCTCTATGCAATATGTGCCCTCCTTAATACCCATCACCAGGTTTACCCTTTCCCCCTGGCCCCTTCCTCTAAGAACCCTCAGTTTGATTCCTGGAGTCCACAGTCTCTCATGGTTTGTCTCCTGCTCTTATTCCCCCACCCCCTTAATTTTTCCCTTTCTTCTTCTAATGTCCTCCATGTTATTCCTTATGCTCCACAAATAAGTGAAACCATATGATAATTCTCTTTCTCTGACTTATTTCACTTAGCATAATCTCCTCCAATTCTATCCATGTTGGGATGCAAATGTTGGATATTCATCCTTTCTGATGGCTGGGGGATAGTCCATTGTATATATGGACCACATCTTCTCTATTCATTTATCTGTTGAAGGACATCTCCACTCCTTCCACAGTTTGGCTATTGTGGACATTGCTGCTATGAACATTGGGGTGCACAGGGCCCTTCTTTTTACTACATCTGTATCTTTGGGATAAATACTCGGTAGTGCAATTGCTGGGTCATAGAGCAGCTTTGTTTTTAACTTTTTGAGGAACCTCCACATTGTTTTCCAAAGTGCCTGTACCGACTTGCATTCTCACCAACTATGTAAGAGGGTTCCTCTTTCTCCATAACCTCTCCAACATTTGTTGTTCCTTGTCTTGTCAGTTTTTGCCATTTTAACTGGTGTAAGGTGGTATCTCAACATGATACTTTATGTGGAAAACACAAAATACTCTAACCCCAAATTACTAGAACTCAGAACAATTCAGTAATGTGGCAGGATACAAAATCAATTCACAGTTGCTTTCTTATACATTAACAATGTAACTGTAGAAAGAGAAATTAGGGAATCAATTCCATTTACAATAGCACCAAGAACCTTAAGCTACCTTAGGCTAAACCTAACCAAAAAGGTAAAAGGTCTATACTCTAGAAACTACAGAACACTTATGAAGGAAATTGAAGAAGACACAGAAAGATGGAAAAAAAATTCCATGCTTATGGATTTGAAGAATAAACATTGTTAAAATGTTTATTCTGCCCAGAGCAATCTATACTTTCAATGCCATCCTGATCAAAATACCAATGGAATTTTTCAAAGTGCTGGAACAAATAATCCTAAAATTTGTATGGAACCAGAAAAGACTCCAAATCACCAAGGAAATGTTGAAAAAGAAAAACACAGTGGGAGACATCACATTGCCTGATTTCAAGCTATATTACAAAGCTATATTACCAAGATAGAATGTTACTTGCAGATACATAGATCAATGGAACAGATACAGAACCTCAACTCTATTGTCAAATAATCTTTGACAAAGCAGGAAAAAAATATCCAATGGAAAAAAGATAGTCTCTTCATTACATAGTGTTGGGAGAATTGGACAACTATATAAAGAAGAATGAAACTTGACCATTCTCTTACACCATAAACAAAGATAAACTCTGAATGTATGAAATACCTCAGTGAGACAGGAATCCATCAAAATCCTAGAGGAGAGCATAAGAAGTAACTTCTTTAACATCGGCCACAGCAACTTCTTTCAAAACACGTCTCAAAGGCAAGGGAAACAAAAATGAAAATGAACTTCTGGGACTTCATTAAGATAAAAAGTTGCACACAAAGGAAACAGTCAATACAACATAGACAACCCATGGAATGGGAGAAGATATTCGCAAATAACACTACAGATAAAGGGCTGGTATCCAAGATCTATAAAGAGCTTTTCAAGCTCAACACTCAAAAAACAAATAAGTTAAAAAAAGAGCAGAAGACATGAACAGACACTTCTTCAAAGAACACGTACAAATGGCTAATAGTTATATGAAAAAATGTTCAACATCATTAGCCATCAGAGAAATCCACACTGCTTTTCATAGCAGCTGCACCAATTTGCATTTCCATGAGCAGAGCAAGAGTTTCCTTTTTTTCCATATCCTCATCAAAACCTGTTATTTCTTGTGTTGTTGATTTTAGTCATTCTGATAGGTGTGAGGAGATATTTCCTTGTAGTTTTGTTTTGCATTTCCCTAGTGATAAGTGATGGTGAGGATTTTTTTCACATGTCTGTTGACCATCTATACATCTACTTTGGAGAAATGTCTATTCATGTCTTCTGCCTATTTTTTAATTGGGTTATTTGTTTCTTGGGAATTGAGTTGTATAAGTTCTTTATACATTTTAGATACTAACCCTTTATCTGATATGTCATTTGCAAATGTCATCTCCCATTCTGTAGGTTGTCTTTTGTTTTTGTTGATTATTTCCTTCACTGAGCAGAAGGTTTTTCTTTTGATGTAGTTCCAATAGTTTATTTTTGATTTTGTTTTTCTTTCTTCAGGAGACAAATCTAGTAAGAATTGCTATGGCTAATATCAAAGAAGTTACTGCCTGTGTTCTTTTCTGGAATTTTTATGGTTTCCTGTCTCATATTTAGGTCTTTAATCCATTTTGAATCTATTTTTCATGTCTGGTATGGACAAGTGGTCCAATTTCATTATTTGTGTGTTGGTGACCAGTTTTCCCAACACCATTTGTTGAAGAGACTGTCTTTTTCCCATTGGATATTCTTTCCTGCTTTGTCAAAGATTAATCGACCATATAATTGTGGCTTTATTTCTAGGTTTTCTGTTCTGTTCTCTTGATATGTGTGTCTATTTCTGTACCAGTACCACACTGTTTTGATTAGTACCACTTTGTAATATAACTTGAAGCCCAGAATTGTGATGCCTCAGGCTTTCCTTTTCTTTTTCAAGATTGCTTGGCAATTTTAGGATTGTTTGTTGTAGCTCTCTGAAAAATGCCAGTGGTGTTGTACCAGGGATTGCATTAAATGTGTAGATTGCTTTCGGTAAGAGACATTTTAACAATATTTGTTCTTTTAATCCATAAACATGGAGCATCTTTCCATTTCCTTGTGTTGTTTTCAATTTCTTCCATCACAATTTTATAGTTTTCAGAGTAAAGATTTTTCATCTATTTGGTTAGGTTTAGTCCTTGGTATTTATAGTTTTTGGTCCCATTGTAAATGGGATTGATTCCTTGATTACTCCTTCTGCTGCATCATTATTGGTGTAGAGAAATGCAACAGATTTTTGTACATTGGTTTTGTATCCTGTGACTTTACTGCATTTATTAGTTCTAGCCATTTTTTTTTTGATGGAGTTTTTTGGGTTTTCCGTATATAGTATCATGTCATCTGCAAATAGTGAAAGTCTTACCTCTTCCCTACCAATGTGGATGCCTTTTATTTTTGTTTTGTGATTATTGTGGCTAGGCCTTCCAGTACTATGATGAATAAAAACAGTGAGAGTGGACATCCTTGTCTTTTTCCTGACCTAAGGGAATAGCTCTTTGCTTTTCCCTACTAAGGATGATGTTAGCTGTGGGTTTTTCACAGATATCCTTTACTATGTTAAGATATCTTCCTTATATTTATTGAAGGCTTTTATCATGAATGGATGTTGTGCTATGCCAAATTCTTTTTCTGTGTCTGTTTAAATGATCATACGGTTCTTATCAATTCTCTTATTAATATGATGCATCATTTTGATTGATTTGTGAATATTGTACCACCCTCGTAACCCAGGAATAAATCCATTCATTTGTTTATTCATTCAACAAACATTCACTGAGCACTTGCTAGTAGTTGAGTACAGTGATGTGGATACAAAGGAGAATTGTAGAAGACCTTGCTTTGAGAAACTCAGTGTAGTGGAGGACACAAAAAATATATATGCTATGATATAATGTGTGATCTAATAAAATTATAAAAAAAATATTTGAGTATAGAAAAAAGGAAGCAAATAAAACTCCAGGAAACCTTTGTAAAGGAGAAAGGAGAGGAATTGCCAGAAAAATAGACATAGAAGTTTCTAGAGATATAGAAAAATAGGGGATATTCAAGTCAATTTGAAAATTCAATGTGGTAGAAGAGATATTTGTAGTCAGATATTGAAGGGCTTTTAAATTAAATGCCACCTAAGAAATCTCATATTTATACTTAAGGGAACAGGATCACCAGAAGTTTTGAAAAGGTGGAAAAGTAAAAGCCATTTTTTTTTGTAATTAATGAAATAAAAATGACTATATTCTTAAGTAACAACTTATAAAATAGATTTGAAAAACCATAAAAGCAGAAAATAGTGATGACTACTCATTTTAACACCAACCTAAGACCTACAACAAAAAGGTACTCTGTGCTAACATTTAGAATATATGTTATTGCAAAATATGCTTCTAACATGCAATTTCAACATAGCACTCTTTTAGGGTTGTGATACAGAATCATACATATGCTCTTTAATCTATGACTGCAATTGATGATGTATTTCTATATTTATTGATGTGGAAAGATGTTTCAATGCCCATTAATGTTAAATTTGAAAAGTGGGTTTTACATGCATGTAAAATATCACATGGTTAGGGGTACCTGAGAGCTTAGTTGGTTGAGTGTTTGACCCCATGTCAGTCTCCACACCCAGCTGGAAGTCTGCTGGAGATTCTCTCTCTCTTTCTCTCTCTCTCTCTCTCTCTCTCTCCCTCTGCCCCTACCCCGCATTTGTGTGTGTTTTCTTTCTCTGAAATAAATAAATATTTTTAAAAAGTTGAATGATTATAAGATGTAGTCCCATGAATAAAATACACACATAGAGAAGTTATAGTAAATAAATCAGTGCATTTAATCATGTAGATAGATCAATTATATATAATATACATATATATCTATATTAGAATTAATAAATGTACCCAGATATAAAGAAGTGGCATTAAATGTGGAGTGGGAAGAGATTATTTACAAAATGCTACTGAGACAATCACGGTACCTATCAGGAAAAAAGGTAAAGTTTATACCTACCCACTCTTTATGCAAAAATAACTTCCAGATGGAACAGAGATGTAAACACCAAAACAGAAAAGAAGCTCTGTGAGTTCTAGAAAAATATGCAGGAAATTTTTATTCTGTGTATAATGACCTTAGAGGTGAAAGGCTTTCCAAATATGTCACAAAACTGAGAAATCAGAAAATACTTGATTAATTTGCCTACATCTTAAAAAATATTTTTTTGGCAATTCACTAAAACCAAACATATAAACAACCCACTCCCCAATCCTGAAAATGCTTGTAAACACAATGAACAAATATAATTAATATCCTCAATATAATATATTCCTTCAAGTGTTTTATATGATTTTAAAAGACTTATTTATTTATTGTTTTAGAGAGAGAGAGAGAGGCACCTCAAGGGAAAGTACAAGGGGTGAGGGAGAGAGAGAAACTCAAGCAGACTTCCTGCTGAGTGCAGAGCCTGATGAGGGGCTCAATCTCGACTCTGAGATCATGACCTGAGCTGAAATCAAGAGTTAGACATTTAACCAACTGAGCCACTCAGGCACCCCATATGTTTTTATATACTTAAACAAAATTTTAATAATTATTTTATCTGAACATACTTATACATAGAGACTGGGAAGCAGAGTTGTAAGGATGAAGTTGATGAAAACTGATTTACTCAAAGTGGTCTCATAATTCTTAGAAATGGATGAGTTGTATGTATCATTGGCTGTATGTATCAGACACAAAAGATATAAGAAGTCTTTTTCAAGAATTCATGTCTGAGAACATGTTTGTTTAGGGTTGCTGAGGAACAGCAAAGTATTATTTTGAAATGCTAACAGTTTAATGGATATTTAAAAAGCAGTCAATTTAATTTTCTGATTTGCCTGGCAGTTGCTAAAATATCTGGACTCATTAATCGCCCACTAAGAACAGTTCTAAGCTTTTAAAATTTCTGAGGAAATGTAGTCTTTATAGCTGAAATTAAGATCTGGAAGTCCTTTATGAAATAGCTTTGTCTTAAAAGGCTAAAAGTAGCCTCTCCATTTTGCTGCTGGTGTGAATGATTTCGTTTCTTTAGTGTGGTCATAGCCATATAATTCAAACTGAGGAGGAGACCGAAACTATTTCAATTTGGGGATAATTTTATGATCTGATGGTGATCAGGGTTTTTCTTATTTTTCTTTATGTTTTTCTGTTTGCTTTTTTGTTTTGCGTATAAAATCAGAAACATTATTTTAAAACCACTTGGAGACTTTATAATTTGTTTACATTAACTCTCTCACTTTTCCTTAGAAAAAAAAATAATGTTATCTTTGATTAATGAGTTTTACTCTTCTTAAAACTGATAATATATTTTTTATGTACATACTACTGTTATTCCTTTACTAAAGATTTTTTTCTTTCTTTAGAGCTGAATACAACTTCCATTTTTTTCATTTTATATACCTGCATATGGAATGACAGGTTCTTTTGTTTTTGAATGACAGTTTTGCTCTACATAAAATACAATATTCTACTTGTCCTGAAAAGATTAGGTTTTTTAAATATATTTTTTCTTGCAAATTAATAACATTATAAAATGATTGGGTTTTCTTCTTCTAAAACAAAAGTAACTGAGCTATGAGGCTGAGCCATTATAAGACATAAGATTACAGTAAAAGTACCTAAGTAGATTAGATTCAGCTTCCTACCTGGAGTGTAATAGGATCTTTCCTCTTCTCTTCTCTCTGAGACTCTAATAGACTTTTCTTGCTGTTTCTATGAAACTCTAAGAGGCTTTTCTTGTATTTTCAAGCTTATGAAAAGTTATTTTTAAGTATAATATACCTAAATATCTGCATACTATAGATAAATTATTCAATAAATTATCACAAGTGTAACACCTTGAATAATCATCACTCATGATAGAATGTCACCACCATTTTAGAAGTTTCGTTTGTGTCCCCTTCCTGAAACCACATTTTGTAAGAGTAAGTACTATTTTAATCTCATCAGTATAAATTAATTTTGTCTGTTCTTTTTTTCTTTATATAGTAAGAATCATACACAGGTACAGTTTTTTGGCTGACTTCTCTGAATGTGGTAACCACCATATTGTTGTGCATAGTTGTAGATTGTTCACTAAAATTTCTGAATAATGCCCATTATGTGACTACCACAAAACTAATATATTCATTCTCCTGTTGATGTTTAATGTTCCACCTTTCCTATCTACTGCTGTAATGTCATGTTTTGTTATCCACAGTGGCCCTACCTTAAGGTAGTTTCTATCAAAACTTTACTGTCTAGAATTTCTTACCTTTTGCTTGCTGATCTCTCTGAATCACACCTTCTGCAGAGAGAATATGCTTTCTTATTTTGGTGTTTCTTTTTGGCAGCTGGATCACAAAGACAGTAGTTAAGGATCCTGCAAACACTGGCCTTTTTGATTTAATATATTCTTCTCTGTTTTAGTCCTCAAGTGCTCAGGAATAGGAATTGTTGAAACTACATTGAGGTGATTTCAGGCACAACATACTGAATCAGGATCCTGTTACTGAGTCCAGGCTGTCTTTCTGAATCAAGCACATTTTCTAGATCATGTAAAACTTCCATGCAGCATATTCTAACTCCAACCCACTCCTAAACATCTAGTTACTTTACATTTTATGAGGATAGGATATGAAAGAAAGGGAGTTGGGAATGCATACATTTTCAGAAATACTAAAACAGATAGTTCCTCCCTGGAACTGTTGGAAGGATGAAGTAACCCTGTTTTCTAAAGAGTTTTGAAGGAGAATGATTCTGCCTTAGATATGTCCAAGAAATTGTTTAAGATATGACTGATATTTGTACCAGGACAGAGCCAGGGACATGCATTGTTTCCAGAGTCCTGGAAATCTTAAAAGCACTTCTAGACACTTATTTAAATAAAACAATTTTAATCATTCTTCTTTAAAAGTTGTTGGGCTCCCGATTTCATAGAAATTCTCTAAAGGGTCACATCATTTCATTTTAAAATTATCCATCTAATAATTTTGATGACTCTAAATAAATTGTACATTCTAGTAACATTCTGGCACCTTTATGATTCATTTATTTGTTCGTCAGCTGTATTATTATGTTTGGGCTGAAAACTCAGTTGTAGAAAAAGAAATCAATTCTATTTTTGCAGAAGTAGACAACTGGTATGGAATAAGGTGCTGCTCATGGAAGAGTCAATAAGTAATAATGGCTCTGTGCATATTTGGGACATTACATTTGTTTTGGCTAAGAAAATATTAAGAATTTTTTCTACCCAGTATTTTTGGGAAAAAAAAAATCTGCCCAAAGAGTCTATTGCTTTCTTTCTGTACAGTCATCCTCAGAAATTATCTTTAAGTGTCTTTGAGAAAAGTATTGGATCTTTTTCTCTTCACACAAGTATATTCTTTCACCAACAATTTTATGATCATATCTCCAGGGCTTAAGTGGATAACCACACTCAAGGTATTGCTTTTTAATGACATTGTTTATGTCAATTGGAAGAAAACAGATTGGTGGTGGGTACCCATAATGACACTGTTTTTTAAGTCTTACAGCTTCTGCTTGGCTGTCTGAAATCATTTCAATAGTAGATGCCTCTGAACGCATGTAAGGGGCATTACAGTGATGATCTGCCGGTTCTTTGGTTCCACAACATCTTGTGAATACTAGCTTTTCCTTCCAATGCTCTTTCAGAGCACTCATTTAAAAACAAGTAAGTTTTATCATCTGAGATTACAAAGAAGCCATTTCAAAGTGTTAATTTCAATTTTTTTATCATCCATGTTTGCTTGTGGATCCCTGAATTTCTAGTATTAATAACATTTTTCAGGGTATAATTTATGTTTTTATTTCAAACCTTTGGTTCTGTTACTTTGGGTGGTATACAGTTTGAAGGCAGAAAAATTTGCATGTCAAACAGTAAGCACAAATTTACTAGGCCTCATTTGGTAGGGATGGCCAAGAAGGAGAACGGGAAAATTTCCTAGAGAGTCAATGTCAGTTAACTTATTTTATCAATTATCCTGACTTTGACATTGTGTTTAGCACTTTTATTCAACTACATATTAGCTCAGGATTTGCACGCCCAATATGGATATTTATAGATATAAATCCACCCTCTGACACAGTATAATCAAATTCGTTGATCATTACTCATTTTCCCTAGTTAGATAATGTAAGGAAAGAAAAAGAAAGTCTATGAAACAATTATTAACCACCTACGAAACAACATTTATTACAACATCTGAGATAAAGTTGTGTCTAGAAGAAATTTCTTGCCCTTAGTTTAAGGTTCAGTGTTGCATGGAAATCAAGGGATATTCATAGAAGTTCTTGGGGATAAAAATTCTCCTTCCTCCTCCTTTTCTTGTTCCTGCTCCTCCTTCTTCCTTTTTTTCTCTTTGATATTTCAATAAAATCTTCATGATTCTCCTTTTGTAGATGCCTTTGTATGTTGATGATTGCAACTTCTCTTCTAGTGGGCTCTTTCACCTAAATGATGTAAAACATCTCCTGAGTTGTTTCTCAGACTGCCCTGAGACTAGACTCTGATGCAGAATTGCTACATGTGATCATGAAGGCAGTTTCCAGAACAAATTTAGGAAGGATTGTCACATAGACTAGGAAGGAGTTTGACAATATTATGGCTCTACACCAATTTCTTGATCTCTGCTTATAAAAATAGTTTAATTGGTCTAAAGTTTTGTGAAATGCTAAATGAGGTAATGCTTTCTCAATATTAGTAAATTACAAACTTCAGATATTAGTAAATTACAAACTTTAGAAGGTCTATCTGTGATTGAGCTTCTTAAATGCATTAATTTGGTTAAATCTATGTAACTCAATTTTTCCCCAAAATTATTATTATGTTTTATAAGGAATAGTTTTGAGTATATCATGGAAGGCGTGTGGAAAACGCTAGCTTCTGGTTATAAGAGTACAAGTATCAGTAATTGCTAAAAAAGGCATTGAATACTTCTGTTGGGATAGCCATTATGTTAAGTGCTTTATATGGATTGTAAAATTTAATTTTCTTAAGGACCTATAAAATCAGTTCTATAGTTAGTCCCAGCTTATATATAGGGAAGTAGACAGTTAAAAATATTGCCCAGGATCACTCAGCTAGATCAGAGGCAGGGCCCTTATATGAAACTGAGTACATCTTAGATGATAGCATACTTAAAAAATGAATAGTGTAAAATTTGGTACTCAGTGTGCTTCAGGGATCACATTTACAAGCTTGTTAGAAATGCACTAAGAGTGGGTGAGTTATAGTTTTTGTCAGTATTATCTGGGCAAAGGTCCTTGGAGATGGTTTTCTTCCCAACACACAGAAAAGTTGCTCTGGGGAAAGTGCATTAGCTGCTTCACTATTTCTTTTTGTCTTACCTGTAATATGTGCTCGAAGTCAGTAATGGATAGCTCTTAGATCCAGCTATAGGAATTTAATATCATAATCCTATTGGACATTTTAGTGCTTCCATAAATGAAATGAAGTAATCTGCTATAATGTTGATTTAAATTTTTGTATTAGAGCAATTTCCACGATAAAATTTTATTGAGTGAAACTTTACTGCAAACAGTATAATAACCATTCTTATTTGGATAGAACATCATTATTGATTCAAGTAAACTTGATAGTTTTTTACAATGGTAACTGTACCATTTGTTAAAGAGCTTCTTCAGTCACTGTTTTATCTAGGAGGTCAAAGATAAGAAAAAATAAAAAAGTTATCAAGTCCCTTATAGTATGAAACACACATATAGGATATAACGTAAGGATATGTAAAACTCTTTTTAGTCATATACATGATATAGGTCATCTAACTTTAAGAAAGACAAAGAGGAAAGAGAAAAGGCATCATCTAGTGGTCTTGACATATATTTAAAGAAAGTGAAAGGGATTATATTGGCTTATCTGAACCAGCATTGATTGATTCTATCAGATATATATATATTTTAACACATACTGTCTTTCAGGCATCCATTAAATACTAGGGACAAACATTAAGGGAAATGCAGATCTTGCTTTCCAAGAATGGACATTATATTAGAACCAATCAGACAATAAATGAATATCCAGAAATGATAATAAGCATTAAGAACAACATTAAATCTTGGGACGCCTGGGTGGTTCAGTTGGTTAAGCCACTGCCTTCGGCTCAGGTCATGATCCTGGAGACCCGGGATCGAGTCCCACATCGGGCTGCCTGCTCGGCGGGAAGCCTGCTTCTCCCTCTCTCACTCCCCCTGCTTGTGTTCCCTCTCTGCCTGTGTTTCTCTCTGTCAAATAAATAAAATCTTAAAAAACAACAACAACATTAAATCAGTAACATATGATACAGAACAGTGCTATAGAGGGATGTCATTTTTTAAAAAGGATAATAACAATGATATGAAAGAAAAGAAGGGAGTGAAGCACTTAGATATTTCGAGGAACAGCAAAAAATCAAGTATGGTTAGGGCAACACGAGCATGGAAAGAATTATAAATCTTCAGATTAGTGAGGATTAGAACTTGTACAGCCATTTAGGCAATAAGAAGGACTTGTGTGGAGCAAAGGGAAGATAAGTTAGACAGTTTTGAGTAAAGAAGTGACGTAAGTTGATCTGTGCCTAAGATGGTCAACGTAACAACTATGTGTAGAATAAAATTTATAAGGGGGTAAAGATGGAACTTATGGACCAGTTATGACACACTAATACATATGAGCAATGATACTTTGTTTGGACTAGGATAGAAGATAGTGAAAAGTCATCAGATTTTTTTCTATCTTTCCCAGGAAAGCTGATAAGAGTGTTGATGGATTTTGTGTGGATGGACATAAAAAAGGATATAAAATAGATATTGTGACACTTATTAAATAGTCCTTAGAGATGTATAATAGGCAATTTGGATATATGTCTGATAAGGTGGTCCATCCTGTTCAGGGACCACCCCACTTTTTCAGGCAGTGCTTCACCTCCTAGACTTCCTTCACCCCAGCTGCCATCAGTGCGAGTCTCGCAATGTGAAGTTACTGCATAGTTAATAGCTATCACCACCGACTCACCACCAGTCATGCTGCTCAAGTTGTTGTGTGAAATGCAGTGATTCACTTTTAGCATCTCACCTGAAGAACTACTTTCAAAAGTTACACTGGTACCATTGTCTTAGCCTGGGGTATACCTCAAAAATTGGAGACTGACATAAAAGGTTTACTTTGGGACAGTGATGCTAGGGAACAAGAGCGAATGATCAATGAGACTGTAGCAGAGCAAGGGGAAGATAAACCCAATACAAATATATGTTGTATATTTGTTCACTTTTTTGAAAACAAGCCCCTTTCTTCCCTCCCCACCAGGAGCATGGATCCAGAATTATCTATTTCAGAAACAGTGGGAGGGGCATTGGTTGATGGTTTTTCATGAAACGTTAACTCTCTCAGACTTCTAGGTTACGCTCTTGTGACAGCAGAGTGTGTCTAGCAGCATCTCCCATTGTGTCTTCAGGGAAGTGATTCTTTTAGGGTAAATGTAGTCAAAATTCAGTTGGAGGTAAAGTAAAGAAAATGTGAGTGCATGGGCAAGAGGTCTTGGGTACCTTCCCTGAGACATGATAATTTAAATGAGATATGAATAATATTAAATAGTTAAAACTTCCAGGAGTGCCATGGTGGATGTATGTGTATGCATGCCCCTGCATGTGTGTGTGCGTTTGGATTCACAAGTAGGGAATTAGATGGAGAGGATGTGTGTAGAAGACTGTGAAATAGAAGGGCCTATGCAGTATATGGAGGCTGGAAGGAAAGCCAGAGTGGTTAAAATACACAAAGAAGGGGAAAAAAATAAAACTAGAACAGGCTAGAATTATAGGAAGGAGACTAATTCCATAGAGCTCTCTGGCCCATGTTAATGATTTGGGTCTTTGTCCTGAGAACAAAGGACATGCCACGGTAGATTTTACAAAGGAAGAATATATAATTGCATTTGCTTTTGGAAGGCAGCTGTAGATGCAATGTAGAAATATATTAAAGGAGCTTAAGACCAAATGCAGTAAAACACAGGATATTTTTAGTAATCTCAGCTAGAAATGACGGTAGTTTGTACTGCATTTTGTAGCTAAAGAATGAAGGGAAATAAATAGATTCAAGAGATACTTCAGAGCGAAAACGGGAGAGCTGGATTATAGATAGGGTGCATAGAGTGAAAAAGAAAGACATTAAAGATATCTCTTAAAAAGATGTGCATGCCATTTACTGACTAGGAAATAGCAGGGAGGAGGCTCAGTCCTGGTTGGGATACATGGTTCATTAGCTTAACTTTCAATATGTTGAATCTGTTTAACCTTACATGTGAGAGACTGAAGATGATTTAGCTTTATCTAATTGCTTTCTGAATCATTTTCCTAGCTTTGTATGGTTAATGCACAGCCAAAGCACTATTAATTAACTAACTAATTAATTAATTACCACTGCTAACCTTTCTACATTCAACAGACTGAAATACACCTATAGTAGATGCTGTGGGTACCCCTCACATTCCTTTCCCACCTTTTAACAGGTAGTGAATATTGGCCCTTGTTCATGTATAGCTCCACTGTTCTCCAGTTAATTGACCAGGCCATACTCCCCCCTCCCCAACTTCATCCCCCAAACACATTATAAAGTCCCTGGCAGGTAGTTTGTACTGGCTGAGACTAGACTTCTTCATTAAAAGGATATCTTTGTTGAACTTTTTGCACCATCTTGTCCTGCTTTTCTCGCTTGTTTACAGAGCACTTGAACAGGACTCCCCACATCAGGTTCTGATTCTAGGGAATTCAACCTCAGTTACTTTTGCGTAGGTTTTTTTTTTGTTTTCCCCCCTGAAAAGATTTAAGCAAATTCAAATACCCCTCTTTATTTATTTATTTGGTAACTAAATTCTTCCTAACAGAACCCTGTGGTTCGACTTTAGGCAAAAACAAATTGACCTTCCATTTGGGTTAAGATCCAGTTCTTAATTTCCCTAGAAAGTGTCTAGTTTGTGTCTCATATACATTATATAAAGATTCTTAATCAACGTGAAAAATAATGAACTGATGGGCACACATTAGAAAAAACAACTATGAAATGACAACCAGTCATTATGGCCAAATGCTCTACTTGACTCTTTATTTGGAAACATTCCAGTTATCAATCCTGCTATATAAGAAAATTACAAAACCTGTTCTCTGGAATATTACTTAAATAATACATCACTTGTGTAAAGCCTGTTAATGAAAAATGATTTGTATGTTTAAATAATTTTAAAAATTACAAAGTTTACATATCTAACCAAATATGTTTGTGGCAGGACCTCTCATAGGCATTGATATATTGATATAAATTATGAAAATTTAGAGACAATATGTGAAGACTCCCAATATTATTTAAGTAAAAAACACTTGTATTTATCACAGAGCATCTTAGTGAAAACAAGTGATCTTGGAAAACCATTCTAGAACTTACTAACCAGAGTTCTCTAATGTTCTATTTACTAACACGGAAAATTTATATATTCAAGTCTAACCCCTCACTGCTTCCAATGCTTTCAGAGTTCATAATTAAATGGCATTTTCTCAGTGTTTCTCGGTATTGATATGTTATAGCATTTAGAAAGTGCTTTAATTTCTACTGCTAACTCTGTTCAAAATGACATCTATCACATTACTTGTATCTTATATCAAGGAATATGCAGGAATTTATTCTCAAAACTTGTATTAGACACATGTTTATGCATATACAATGAGCTCCTTTTTGGCTTTGTTTTGAGTGAATTCAATTCTAAGTGCAATGTGAAATTGTTCTTACAAGCTCATTTTAGGCATTTCATAACATTAAAGTATTGAGTTATTTTTGCCCTTTTGTAATGTTTCCTTGGCCTGTTTCATGCTGTATTTGAAAAAGCTATTTCTTTAAAAACAAAAGAAATAGTCTTGATTAATTTTAGAGGAGTAATAATAAAAGAGTATAAACTTTTTTAAAAAGTAACTTTTTCTTAAATATGTAAGTTGAACAATGAAATGGTATAATAGAAATATCTGGTAATTTTATTGGTTGCTATAGAATATTATATAAACAGAACAATTTTTTTATTTTTAGTCTGCGCAATATGAAGAACATTTTTATTGAGATCCAACTGTTCTTTAGCTTCCTTACCTTTGAGGGGAAACAAATCAGAGATGAGTTTCCATTAGACAAATGGTTATTATGATGCAAAATATGGTTTTCTATGACTGCGGGGACATGATTCATTGTGTTTTCCTAGTTTGAATTCACAGGGGAATGTTGAACATCTCTGAATATCAACACGGAAAAGTTCCGTAACATCTGCTACTAATTTCTGCCAGCTGAAAAGTGATAATGATGATGAATATTTTTGTTGATGGTGTGGGTACATTGGTCTAACTAAATTAATTTGCAGACTATGGTGTCTAATTGAAAACACATGATTTGTAATATCACCTGGTTGGCTTTGTGTGTAGTTACATTTTAAATTGTTCCAAATGTTTAAACTTTATGATTTGTATTTTTGAAAGTTAATAAAAGACTGAAATGGGAAATATGCTAAAGTGTCTTATGCAAACAGTCACATTCATTTATTAGTTCACCAACATGTATTATAAAAGTACAATTTGTCTAATGTACGCTTAGGACAGGAAGCAACAGCTATTGAAGATGGGAAAAAAGATTAAAATCATTCAACAACACACCTTAAAATGCTGTTCTACAGGGGGACCTGGGTGGTTCAGTCATTAAGCGTCTGCCTTCGGCTCAGGTCATGATGCTGGAGTCCTGGGATGGAGCCCTGCATGGGGCTCCCTGCTCGGCGGGAAGCCTGCTTCTCCCTCTCTCACTCCCCCTGCTTGTGTTCCCTCTCTAGCTGTGTTTCTCTCTGTCAAATAAATAAATAAAATCATTAAAAATAAATAAACAAACAAAGAAATAAATAAAATGCTGTTCTACAATTCATTATTTTGTTAGGAACAGAATAACATTATCTTAAGAGTAGATATGCATAACTAAAGCCTTAAAGGGGCTAAAATTAAAAACCTTCATAAATTAAATATATTTAAATATGTAACTTTTATTTATAGGATATCTATAACATAAAAAACTCGGTAACTTAGTGTGTCTAGTCTGGTAAGTGAAACTTTACTCTTTGGAATGTAGTGTAACAAACACTGTAACAATTTATGCTTAGTTTTGAACCAGTAAACTGCGGAAAAGAAGGGTTGCCTCCTCACGTACCTTTGTATTTGAGAAACCTGGCGAAACTTTAATAATTTTCTAACTAGAATAAATTGGATGATGGTGTGTTTGCCTAATGGGTTTCTGCGAATCTCAGGACTGGAATTTTAATCCATTTTAAGGGTTCATTATGTACTTGCCTGGTAAAAGGCTTTGATTCAAGTCCTTATGATTTATTATTTAACCAACATGCAATTCTTATTAAATCTCGATTAACTGCATATTTGGGTTTATTTTACAGTTTGGCTGACAAACTGAGCAGGCACTATTATCCACAATAAACGCCTTATGTCTAATTTTGCAAAATTAATGTAAATGAAGAGGTATTCACGACAGAGTGGCAGATGGAAAATGGTAAACCTTGAAAGGTGACAATTCTGCTTTTTAACAAACTTCTTTCAAAGGCTCCACGAAAGCTCAGAATAAATTTTCTTAGCTAATTATTGAAGTGAGAGCATAACAATTTTTTATTCTGATTTATTTTGAATATGAAACCCGCATAGCTCTGTTTTTACTATTTGTCAATAGAAATGTAACATAAAAAGATGTCAATATTATGTCCACCTGGGGTGCCTGGGTGGCTCAGTTGTTGGGCATCTGTCTTTCGCTCAGGTCATGATCAAACCCCACATCGGGCTCCCTGCTCCATGGGGAAGTCTGCTTCTCCCTCTCTCCCTCCCCCTGCTTGTGTTCCCTCTCTCCCTGTGTTTCTCTCTGTCAAATAAATAAATAAAATCTTAAAAAAAATATTATGTGCACCTGAAAAGAGTCCTACTCCTCGTGATCCTTTAAGAAACAATGATGTACTATATGTTGGCTAATCGAATCTACATTAAAAATAAATAAATAAATAAATAAATAAAAATAAATACGACAAAAAGGAAACATTACAGTCTGTGATGTGTTGTTCTGCAAGTTTGCAAATAGTGAGAGCTGTTTCTGCACCCTGTCACATTATCTCCCAGCACACACCTTTCGTGTTGATTGAGGGACTCTTTGGATACTTTCAAATACAAAGTTTTGCTGGTCTGACCTTTGATGACTTTCTTCATACCATGTATTACCATATTACAGCATCGGTACTTCTCAATGTTACGTGTTCAGTACTTCTTTTCTGACGTGTTCTGGAACTGAGTAATTTCACAAGCAGGTCTGAGTTGAGAGTTTCATTAGTTTTTCACTATTTTCTTCTGATCACCCTCCCTTAGTCTCTTTGTACTTATGTGCTTAGACTACATTCTGTTATTTTATACTTATTCATAGATTAAGTATTTCTCATCCCTCATTTTTATATGTAGGTGACCAGTTAAATTTCCTCAGAACATCATCTGTTTTGTTCAGGCTCAGTCAGATGAGTGTAAATCTTAAATCAAGAGTTGATTTGTTATGAGACCTTGTTTAATGTAACTTCTATGAACCTAAGAATGCTTGTCTGTAATAGAAATTCTGGTTGCTGTCTCCCGTCTTTTCTCTGTTCTTCACCCACATATTTGCAAACAACTCCTATATGAAACCTCTCCAATAACTTTAATTTCATTGTGCCATGTGTGTGTGTGTGTGTGTGTGTGTGTGTGTGTGTGTGTGTGTTGAGATCCTGATCTCTACCTTCTCCTGCATAATTTAGAGCACCAATACTCAAAGGGTGGTCTATGGACCTGTGTCTTCAAACTGGTCACTAACTAATCTATAAAAGCAGAAGTATGAAGAGAGCATTTAGAAGATTTTAGAACAATTTTTCATTGTCATGACATTCAAACATGTTATTCTCCTAATAATTCTTTTTTTATTATTATGTTCAGTTAGCCACTGTATAATAGTACATCATTAGTTTTTGATGCAATGTTCAGTGATTCATTAGTTGCGTATAACACCCAGTGCTCATCACAACATGTGCCCTCCTTAATTCCTATTACCCTGTTACCCCATCCTCCAACCCCACCCTCCTGAAACCCTCAGTTTTTTTCCTGGGATCTATAGTCTCTCATGGTTTTTCTCCCTCTCTGATTTCTCTCCCTTCATATTTCCCTCCCTTCCCCTATGGTCTTCCATACTATTACCTATGTTCCACATATGAGTGATGCCCTATAATTGTCTTTCTCTGCTAGACTTACTTAGAATAATCCCCTCCAGTTCCTTCCATGCAAATAGTGAGCATTCATCCTTTCTGATGGTTGAGTAATATTCTATTGTACATATGGACCACATTTTGTATCAATCCATGAGTTAAAAAATTATAAAAAATAAAGCAAAACTGATTATCGTAAAAGTAATTTGAGGAGTATGAACACTGTGAGTTCACCATTATTGAAGTGACCAGTGAACTCTATAACTAACATCTTATGTTGTGATGGCATTTCTCACCTACCTGGGACTAGCATGTCAAGAGCACCAGAGTCGCGGAGATGTCCTGAGAAAGCAAACTGGTGCTACATCACAAGCATACAGCTAATGAAAACAGACTTCTAAATGTTATTGGTCCTCATGTTCCCTTTCCTGATAACAAAAAGCCAGGGTTATTCATTTGTACAGTACTCTTAAATAAATAAGACAGAGAAAGGATAAAGCCCTGAGTAGAAATCCAAGCTCACTAAAATAAGTGTTCATTTTGTAACTTCACTTTTGAAGTTTTTCCACATCTAACCATAAGTACTAATTTGATTTCTTATTTTTACTTTATATATATATGTACATATATATATATTTAAGATTTTATTTATTTATTTGACAGAGAGAGAGATCACAAGTAGGCAGAAAGGCAGGCAGAGAAGGCAGAGGAAACAGACTCCCTGCTGAGCAGAGAGACCAAGGCCGGCCTTGATCTAGGACCCTGAGATCACGACCTGAGCCGAAAGCAGAGGCTTTAACCCACTGAGTCACCTAGGCACCCTATTTTTTTTTTTATATTTTAAAATATTTTATTTATTCATTTGCCAGAGAGGGAGAGCGAGCACAAGCCAGGGGAGTGGCAGGTAGAGAGGCTGAGCAGGAGCCTGATGTGGGGCCCAATCCCAGGGCCCTGGAGAAGGCAGCTGCTTAACAGACTGAGCCACCCAGGTGTCCCTCATGAAACAGTTTTTAAAGTATTTATGTAGTCAAATATATATTACTTTTTTCTAGCTTCTGAGTTTCCTCTTTCGTTTGGAAAAATCTTCCCTACACGATACGTGGTATAAGTTGTCTCCTAAAATTTCTTCCAAGATTTTTAATATTTAAATTTTTACATTCAGTTTTTAAAAATCCATCTGACATTTATTTTTATGCATAAAGATATTTTATTTTATTTTGGTTCATTGCCACTTGTGCCAGTAATGCTTACTAAATAATCAATCCATTTATCCATCCTGAACTGAACAATTTATCCCACTGAACTGAAATTCCTCTTCCTATTAAAAATTTCTGTAGATTCTGTGCTGTATTTCTGGGTTTTAAAATTTTCCACATTTTTAGCAACTAAAAAAGTGTGTCCATTGATAGATGTGTCCATTAATAGATGAATGGGTAAAGGAGATGTACAAACACACTGGAATATCACTTAGCCATAAAAAATGAAATCCTGCCACTTGAAACAACATGGATGGATCTGGAGGTATTATGTTAAGTAAAATAAATCAGTCAAAGAAAGACAAATACCACATGATTTCAGTCTATGTAGAATTTAAGCAACAAAACAAGTGAATGAAGAAAAAAAGACAACCCCCCAAAACAGGCCCTTAATTACAGAGAACAAACTGATGGTTACCTGCAAGGAGGTCAGTGGAAGATGAGTGAAACAGAAGTATTAAGAGTATACTCACCTGAAACTAGTACAACACTATATCTTAATTATACTGGAATTAAAAAAATAAAACACAAGACCTGGTTCTAAAAAATTCACAGTTTTTATTTAAAAATATAACATAAATATGAAAACGTATATATAGTTTAACAAATAATTTATAGTAAAATCCATATAACAGCCCAGATCAAGAAATAGAACACTGCCAGCATCTCCAAAGGTCCTCTTGTTCCCTTTCCTGCTTACCACTCTCTCTTTTTTTTTATTTTAAAAGACTCTCTTTTCTCCCAGAGGTAATTACTATTTGATTTTTATGATAACCACTCCTTTGATTTTCTTTCCTTTTTTTTTTTTTAAGATTTTTATTTCTGTGACAGAGAGAAAGAGAGGAAGAGAGAGCAGACAGACAAGCAGGGGGAGGGGCAGAGGAAGAGGGAGAAGCAGGCTTCCAGCTGAGCAGAGGACCCTGGAGTCATAACCTGAGCAGAAGGCAAACACATAATGGACTGAGCCACCCAGGCACTGCAACCCTCCTGTTTTTTTTAAGATTTTATTTTATAAGTACTAATTTTAAAATGCTTTATTCAACAAATATTTATTGATTCAGTAAACTATTCGAGACACTATGCTAACCCATGGTACTATAGTCCTAATTGTGGTGACAGAGTTTGCATGTGACCTTGACTGGACTTGGGGGCCCAGATTAAACATTCTCTCTGGGCGTGTCTGTGAGGTGTTTCCAGAGGAGATCATCATTTGAATTGGTGAACTGAGTCAAGATAAGTGCCTTTCCCAATGTGAGCATTAGTGAATTAATTGAGGGCTTGAACGGAGCAACACAGAGGGGGAAGGAAAATTTTGCCCCATTTTGCTTCCTGCCTGCCTGGTTGAATGGGGACATATCTTGCCATCTTCTCTGGCCCTTAGACTGGGAATTAAAACTATTAGCTCTGGTGGTTTTCATGCGTTTGGTCTTGGGCTGAATTACATGACTGGTTTTCTTGGATCTCCAGCTTGCAGAGGGAATATAGAGAAAGTTGTCAACTTCCATAATCATGTGAAATGCTGCCTAATACAATAAGGTGAAGTCATATTCTTCACCAATAGCTTTGGTGGTTGACTGCAAAATGAGTGATAGTTTAACAAGTCTTTATTTTGTAGGATGTGTGTTTAAGCAACAGGAAAGAGAAAGGGAGGGGGAAGAGAGAGAGAGCAACTACTTTAGCAATGAAATACTAGAAAGATATTTTTCTGTAGTAATATTTTAAAAAGAAGATAATTCCCATCTTGTGTGACAGGTTGGTTTAATTTTTTGTTGATGTTCCAGTTCTTTACGGTGTAATGAGAGTTGATGTATTCGACTATCTTCATCAGCGTCACTAGCTATCAGGGAAATTCAAATCAACACCGCACTGAGATACCACCTTACACCAGTCAGAATGGCCAAAATTAACAAGTCAGGAAACAACAAGTGTTGGAGAGGCTGCAGAGAAAGGGGAACCCTCTTACACTGTTGGTGGGAATGTAAGCTGATCCAGCTGCTTTGGAAAACAGTGTGGAGATTCCTTAAAAAATTAAAAATAGAGCTACCCTATGACCCTGCAATTGCACTACTGGACATTTACCCCAAAGATACAGATGTAGTGTAAAGAAGGGCCATATGCACCCCAATGTTCATTGCAGCAATGGCCACAATCGCCAAACTGTGGAAAGAGCCAGGGTGCCCATCAACAGATGAATGGATAAAGAAGATGTGGTACATATATACAATGGAATACTATGCCTCCATCAGAAAGGATGAATATCCAACTTTTGTAGCAATATGGACTGGACTGGAAGAGATTATGATGAGTGAAATAAGCCAAGTAGAGAAAGTCAAGTATCACATGGTTTCATTTACTTGCTGTGCATAAGGGGTAGCCTAGGGGGCTGTAGGAGAAGGAAAGTAAATGGGAAGTAGGGTAATCCAGGAAAAGAAATGAAACACCAGAGACTTTGGACACAGAAACAAACTCTGGGACTTGGAGGGAGGGGGTGGGGAGATGGGAGAGCCTGGTGGTGGGTCCTGAGGGCACCTATTGCATGGAGCACTGGGTGTGGGGAATGGGGAATGAATCTTAGAACACTGGAAAAAAAATTAAGTAACAATAAAAAATAAATACATAAATAAAAAGAAGATAATTCAAAATTTTGAAAATATCCAAAGGATATTTCTACTCCTCACCAGGATTTTCCTCCACTTTATATTTGGTTATAGAAAAAAAAGATGCAATAATAAACTATTGCCAATAACTTATCCCTGAACATATGTGTGGATTTCTAGATCTTTCCATGTAGTATATAGTTAGGATGCAATTCCTGGGTAATTGGTTTTTTTGTGTGTTTGTCTTTAAAAGATAATCCCAGCAGTGGATGAGGGTAGTACTTGTTCAAACCTTGAGTTTTCTCTTTCCTTTTAGTCAATCTGGTGAGAGCTGTAGAAGCATATCATCAAAGCTTTACTTTTTCCCTAGCAAATTGTGGACACCTTATTGGTCATGTAGGATCTCTTTTGGTTATGTGTCTCTCCAAAATTTGTTCATTTTTGCTAGGTTATCTTATTGATCAGAAACATTTCTTGAACTATTTAGATATACTTTCTGTCGGGGACACCTCCCGCCATGCCCAAGCCACCGGAAAACTTTGGTGGAGGTACCTGTAAATGCGAATGAAAGCCCCTCTGGGCTTTCCCCACCTAGTATCTGGAAAGCCACATACCTGTGGGTCAGGGCAATATGTCCTTTGTGTGCTTATTCAAGACATATGGTTCCATTCAATCCTCCTCCCTGTAATCATATCTCTGTATCTCTTATCTGTATTTCTTGATCCCTGTGTCTCAATGGTCTCAACTTCTGTGAGTTTAAGCAATCACTCTGTACCCTGCAGTAACAATACTAATCCTGTCTCTAGGGTGGGTGCAAAAGCAGTTAAAGATTTAACTGCACCACCCAACTTCCTCACTTGGGAATAATAAAAGACTGGGACCCGTGACAGTCAAGAGAGACAAAGCCATGAGATAGAGAGAGGAAGACTGAGAGAGAAAGAAGGAAAAGCAGAACGGAGAGACAAAGCCATGAGACAGAGAGAGACTGAGAGCCTGCAGAGAGAGAGAAAAAGGCAGAAGGCCTGCGAGGAAGCAGCAAGAGAGCCTTAGAGGAGAGAGCAGGAGAGCTGGAAAACAGCAAGAGAGCCTGCAAAGAGAGACAGAAACAGAGAAGCAAAGAAAGCAGCAGAAAGAGAAGCAGACAGAGAGTAGAGAGACAGAAGAGGAGAGAGAAGTAGAGCAAGAGGGCCAAAGCCAGAGCTAGAGAGTAGAGCTAGAGAGCCAATGCTAAAAAGCCAGAGCGTGTGGCTGAGCCTGCTTCATAGGTCTCTCCTGACTGACCTCAGGTCTGTCAGCTCGCATTAGATTTTTGTGTTCGTGTCATTATTTCGCTCACCAGACATCCCGCGGTTCGGGACCCACACATCTCTGCCGGGGCCAGCTCCCGGCAACTTTGTTTGTCTAATATCAGTATTACAAAGAACTTCTAATAATCATAACTACAAAAACTTGGCTTGCGTTTTAACTCTTAATTGTGTATTTTGATGAAAACATTTTTAATTTGGATTGAGTCTGCCTTATCAACTTTTTCTTTATAGTTGTTACATTTGAGTTCCATTTAAATAATCATTGTCTAACCCATTGTCATTAATATATTCTTTGATATTTTTATCAGGAAGCTTCATTGCTTTGTATTTCACATTCCATCTTGCATTGTTTTTTAAATGAGATTTGAGACAGGTGATTAAGTAAATTTGGGTAATATTGGCATATATTCTATCATTAAACTGTTTGCATTACAAATCCTTTTTTCATTAAGCATTTGTTCAGTTGTCTGGTTTGGTACTCGTCTTTTACTGTGTTGTTTCTTATAATTCATAATTGCGTAATGTTTGAAAGTGATGATTATAATTTACCTGTCAGTTCAATCTATAGAGAAATAAGAGCAGCAGTAAGGTATGGTACATGATTTAAGTTTTGATTTCTTGGTGATGCCATTTCAGTCTGGTCGTTATCTACTTAGCAGTATTGGAGACACTCTCCTGATTCTACTGTTCCAATTTCCACACTAATTGCTTAACCTCTGGGTTAATGACAGTTTTAGTTATTGCTTAGCACAAATCCAGGAGAGAAAGAGGTCAACCAGTTTGTTTTTTTCAAAAGGGTCCTCTACCTCTTCTTGTATGAATTGGGCTAGTCTTCTAGTGTGCTTAAATACTAAGAAGTTTATCCTGCATGCATTTTATCCTTAATGCATTTGTTCCATTCTACCTTCAATTTTTTAAAATATCTGAATATCTGATCTTATTTCCCTTCTATCTTTGGCTATTTTTAACGATACTGTTTTATATTTTCCTGTGCTGCTCTAAATGTATTTTTCTTTACATTGAATTTGTAATTTCATGAAATTTTAGGTGACACTTACCATGACAATGCTGCTTGATCTCTATTTACCTCAGTCTTCTGTGATAATGTATCCTTGCATTTTTATGTTCCTTATTTGAACACACACACACACACACACATAAGTATATGCATATGCATACACAACACACACATATTTTTCTAAATATATACATATATATTGTGTGTATGTGCATTTTTACACACAGGCATACATATGGTTATAAACAGATATGTTTAAATTGACATTTTGAAAACTATGCGTAGTAAGTTAATTTATATTGTGGACAAATTTTTCAAATAAAATATTTTTCAAATAAACTACTAAATTTTGAACTCTCTAAGTATTTTGACATAGTAAAAGGTGACTGAGTGAATATTTGCCATCCCATTACTAAATTGACTGAAGTTGAATTTAGGGTCAGAAAAAAAGTTAAGAGCAGTACATTGGCTAGTCTATATATAACCATTCTGCAATCCTTTGCAATTCCCAATAATTGACATGATTGATATGAACATGTTATTAATGAGACCGATGTTAGCTTAGATATAATTAATTCATAATATATAATACCTATTATAGGTGTAGGTTACCTCTGTTACTTTGGCTAATTATTTTTTAAAATGGTGGGGGAAAACTGGCTGCTATTAGGACAGCTGAAGCTAATTCTTTAGTGTGAAATATGACGATTCAAAGCATTCTCAGAAGGTCAGTAGTGTCATCGTTCACCTACCAGTTATTTTTAGGACAATTCACACCATGATAAGAGTGAAATTTAAAAAAAAAAATCTCTTTTCAAATAACATAATTCAAAGTAATGATGTGCTGCATGCTAAAATTGTCACGATTTATATATCTAGTGATGTGCAATGGGAGTCAGCAGATACATTATTTTTAATTTGTCTCATTTGTTATTAGGGCAATTAATAGGGAAGCAACTTATTGAATATTGAATATGTAAGTAGTTTTATTAAAAATTGTAATTTAAGTGTCCATTAACCAATAGAATATTTTCTACCTCTGTTCTTATTTACCATGCATCACATTTCTCATAATGTGATGAATTTTTAAATTGACTACATAGAACATGTTACTGTTAAAATAAATATATTTACTGTTAATATCTAATGACATAATACATTTATTTCTATTTTATTTTATTATTTTTAAAAGATTTTATTTATTTATTTGACAGAGAGAGATACGGTGAGAGAGGGAATACAAACAAGGGGAGTGGGAGAGGGAGAAGTGGGCCTCTTGCTGAGCTGGGAGCCAGATGCTGGGTTGGATCCCAGGACCCTGGGATTATGACCTGAACCAAAAGCAAATGCTTAATGACTGAGCCACTCAGGTGCCCCACATAATATATTTAGTTGAAGTAAATAAGTCAAGTTAAGGGCAGTATTCTAATGTGACAATATATTATGGTAATGGAGAAGCAATGGTGTTATAGAATTCATATACAATATTCTTTTTACTGTACCATATTTTTATGATAGGAAGGATAGTTTGAATGAGATATGTGTCTGATACAAAGGTATTAACTGTGTTTCATCTGTGCATTAAATGAATTCTAAAGCATCTGGTAAATTTAATTAACAAATCAAATCATTTAATACAGTAGCATAATGATGAAGGCCTGTCATTGGTGAAGGGAAGCAAAGAGCTCATAGTTATTGAATTAAAGTACTGACCAATTGATCAATGGAATAATGCTCCAATATTTTCATGGAATAAATTAATTTGAGATACTGAAGTGATTTCAAAAAATATTTACATGACAGAGACTGGCTGAGGGTGCTGGATTCTCTTCCTCTTGGAGTATACACCAAATAAATGAAAGGTCCTACCCCACTGCCATATTAATGAGTCCTTTTCAATAGGAAGTGGGCAACAGTGATATATCATTTTCTAGCCAAGGTAGTTAAAAGATTAAAAAGCCTTTATTCTCTCTTTCTCTCTCTGTCGTCCTCCTCCCAGTCTTTCTCTGTCTCCTCTCTTATGCTTGCTGTCCGGATACAAATGAACCACAGAAGCCACTGAATGGAAAGTGTCTGTGTCACTGAATGACTAAATACAACAGAAGTCTTCAATCACCACCGAGATGTTTAGGTTCATTGTTGTCAGCAGCAGACTAATCTTAACTCAAGCAATTTGTGTTCGCCTTATATATTTAAGCAACAATCCTTTTGAAACATCTCTAATTAATTCTTATTCAGTTTCTGTTCTTGGATGGGGAGTTTACAAGTTTTATTTATATCTTACCAGCATCTGATACACTTTATTACTACTGGCTTTTGAAATAATTATATCCTCCAAATTTCAGGCTTTTCAGATTTCTTTGCTGATATTTCATCTTTTCTTAAATATTAGAGTACTCTAGGGATAGTCCTGAGCCCTTCTCGTGGTCTCTATTTCCACAGCGGGATGATTTGTTTCATGCCTGTGGCTTTAACCTACATCTCTGATCCCTACGTCTTGGAGACCACTTCTTAACATCTCCACTTGATCCTTAGGGCATTATAAACGTAACATAACTAAATGGAATTATTTATTTCTCCCTAAAAAATGTCTCTGTGTCTTATGCACTTCAGCTCATGGAAATAGCAGTCACTCAGTTACTTAGTACAAAGCTCAAGGCATTACCTTTGAGTTCTCTCTCTCCTTCATTTCTTACTTCTGATCCATTTGGATCTTTCTGTAAAATATATCTTATCACTTCTCAGTCTCTCCACAACTGCCTGTGATAACATCATCTCTTATCTGGATTTAAGAATTCTAAGCAGGGAAGTTGCATCCTCTGATTAATAATTTCAAAAGGCAATAATTTTCTCACCAGTCTTTCTTTTCTGCTCTGGACTCTTTTAGACAATAACAAGCATGCCTTTTTAAAGCAGAAATCAAATCATGTATATCCCATGCTTAAAAATCCCCAGGTCATTTTCACTATGTTTTTATAAAACCTAAGTTCAGACCATGGCCTCAGTCTTCATTTTATAACACTAACACACAGACTGGTACAAAGCTATGAAACACTGTCAGAACAAGTAAATGAAATCATTAAGTTTTAATCTGCTTTCAAAATCTAAAATAATGGCTTGGGGTTTATTAACTAGATGGAATTAACAACAACAACAAAAACTCAGTAAAATAATGAACCAACTAGTAGTTCTGTTTTCCTAGACTGGTATAGTCTGTAAATCTGATAAATATTTTTTCTGCATTCACAGTGATGCAGGTTTTACTTCCTGTTAGTTCGTACTTCATTGTGCTTTGTGATAAGCTTATCATTTCTCCCTGGATTATGGCAATCATCTCCTACCTGTGTTCCCTACTTCCACTCTTGGAAGAAGAAGCCACAGTGACCATTCAAGATTATAGATCAGATCATGTCACTTCCTTGCTTGGAATTGTAATGGTCTTTTCATCGCCATTGAGAAAAGGCAAAATAAAACAAATAAAACATCTTTACTGCAGCTTAAAACCAATACTTGATTTCTGGTTACTTTGCTTGGTGTCTTTTCATATCTTTCCCTTTTGCTTTTGTTCAGTAGTCTTCAGTTGTACCATCCTCAGTGTTCATGGGCTGTGCCAGGCTTTTTTCTGGGTTATATTTTATGAGGTTATTCTTACCATTCAAAAAATATTTTCTTCGCTTTTCTCATTCTTGTTGCAGTCCGGATAGGACCTTTAAGAGAAGCTTTTCTCAGTACCCCACAAAAAATAACTCTCTATCGGGTCAGTCTTCAATATATTACCTGTATAATTTATCAGAATCTGAACTCACTGTGTCTACACTTGTTTACTTGCTCATTTTATCCATTTGGATTAAATACATCAGACTTTCAGCTCTTATTCATTATGGTGCCTCCTAGCTCCTGGTAAAAGACCTTCAATATAGTAATCAATCACTACATACATGTTGGCTGGTTGCGTGGTTGCATGTCCAATTTTGCCCTTGATTAAAATCTCCGTGGAGTCAAGGAATTAGTTTGATTCATCTTATTCTCACACATGACACTCAACAGAGCTATTTAGATAGAATGTACATTTAATAAATATTTTGTTATACTATACACAAATCAGTAGTAAGAAAAAAAGTCAACACTAAGGGGCCAGATTCAGATTAATTAACTAAATCAAACTCCTCTACTGTTGAATCTATTGTGAAATCCCATTATTATTTTTAATCAGGCTATATAGTTCTCCAAGTATGAGCAGTTTTCAAAGTTCTTACTCAAATAGAGAGTTATGTCTGTGGAAAAATATTTCTTAACTGAGGTGTCATATTAGAATTATCTGAAGAACTGTAAAAGACACTAATATTTAGGCCCCACTCCAGACCAATGATGTAAAAATACTTGAAGTTGGGGTATGGGCCCTGGTAGTTAAAAAAAAAAACAAAACAACTAAGTATATTGAATATAATCATAATTGTAAACCCCTGGCTGTAGCCAGTTGTGATAGTTTTCTTTTATCATGGATTCAATGTGTATTAATGATTACATCTTCTCTAAGTGTTCAATAAAAGTGTTTGAATATAGTTTCTTTTATTAACTCTGAGTCTACATATTTACTCATCTATGTATCTATTTTTTCTGCCCTTTCCTAATAGAATCCTTATCATATGCACAAATGATTTCCCAAGCCTTTATTATAAGATTCTTCTGAATAGGAAATCTTATTGTCAGGAATACTATATTACATCAGAATAGCAAACCAAATATCTTTTTTTCACTATCAACATATATAAAATTACAAGGCATATTTGCGATTTATTTACTAAGACTAATCTTTCAAATCTGGGAAAAGAAAAAAGTGTCTAGCTTTCATAGCTGGTTCACCAAGATGGGCTTTCTGAGTGCTCCTGTGAGAACAAGGAGTGGAGGATCAATTTTTTTATTTGGTACTTGAAATTTTATTTCAGTTCAAACACCTTAACATTTGAATTATTATAATTATGGACTTTCACTGACATAAAGGATATAAGTCAATATTTTCCAAACTTGCCTGACTATTAGAAAGATATATATGCCTTGACTAAAAGATTCCTGTGATAATGCTATAGTAATAGTTATGCATAATATCCGGGGAAAGGGACTGGGAATCTACATTTGAAATGATTTTCCCAGAGGATTTACATGAAGAGGTAAAATTAGAAAACAATGGGAGATACATATATATATTTAAGTCCAGCATTTACTGATTAATCAAAAAAGACAGTGTGCTTGCGTTAGGTTTTATAATGACTATTTCCACACCTATATCATTGCAGAATATTTTTAAAAAATATGTGGGGGCTCCTGGGCTGCTCAGTCAATTAGATGCTTGACTCTTGATATCAGCTCAGGTCTTGATCTCAAGGTCATAAGATTGAGCCATGCCTTGGGCTCCATGCTGGGTATGAGTATGGAGCCTACTTAAAAAAAAAAAAAAAAAAAAAAAAAAAAAAAAAAAAAAAAGTATAGTAGGAAATAATTATTGGAACCATGTTTATAATGAGGAAACTACATTTTAGAAAGGTAAATTGACTCCTTCATTGGAGGCGCTCAGTTTCAAATCCAGTTTCTCTGGATAGAGCAAATTCAATAATTTTAAACTACGGCGAGCTTTCCTTCATTTAGTTTGCCCTGGGTACTGATACCAATTCTTCTGAAATCCAATCCTGTAATGCATTAATTTTATAATTGCATCTATAACTAATAAAAATGTTAAGGTGACTTTCATGATGGAGAAATGCTTACCACCAAGCCCTCCCCTCATAATATTCCTTATTCCAAGTAAATGGTAGATGTGGATCAGTCTTCAAGCAGCTGGTACTTCATTTCTAACCACATTGTCTCACCTGTGGTTGACATTCAGATGTGGTATCTTGTCAGAGATGAAGGATTCATTTTATATTTTTCTAAGAAAATATTTCAAGTGAACTGCCGTAAAATGACAGTAAAAGAAATATATATGAGATAACATTATCTGTTTTAAAAGTCAACTTAATTTTGAGTAGAACATGGTGGTTCCTGATTTCTGCAAATAGAACAGTTTATTTCTTGGAAAGACATAACCATGGGGTGATTGTTTTGACGTGAAGAGCTTACTTTGATCACATCTAGGTTTAGAGCTGCACATGGTACTCTTAATTAAGAGACTGGACCTTAAAAGAAAACACTCTACACTTCTCATTCTCATGAAATTGAATCTTGAAGGTCTCACTAATTACCGTTGCCCTTTTTGTCCTTCTCTTCAAAAGTAGAATAAATTTTTGTGATATTCCAAAATTCCAAAAATGAAAACTAAATTAATGGAAACAGATAATGGGACAATGTGATTACTTACAATTCTAGCTTGCCCTTTAAATTTCTAGGTAGTGTGTTGATGAAACCACGTGCCTATATGTTCCAAAAGCTTTTCATTAGGGCACCTGGGTGGCTCAGTGTGTTAAGCCTCTGCCTTCTGCTTAGGTCATGATCTCAGGGTCCTTGGATCTAGGCCCTCATCGAGCTCTCTGCTCAGTAGGGGGCCTGCTTCCTCCTCTCTCTTTGCCTGCCTCTCTGCCTACTTGTGATCTCTCTCTGTCAAATAAATAAATAAAATATTAAAAAACCCTTTCATTAACGTTTAATATTGATTGTTATGGTAATGTCAAAATATTTATGGAAATATAATTGAATGGATTTTATATCTAGAATGAGAGTGACTTGAGTTGGTCTTAAGGCGATAAGGAGTAGAAGCATAAGTTATGATTGAAGCGTTAAATATAGAAAGTATCAAAATTAAGTTTAGGGTAATTACATTGTTTACTTTTAAAAGCTTTACTTTCATTTCTTATTTCTTGTGTTTCATTTTTGCTTCCAAGCTGTACTACAATCCTGTCTGTTGTCAAAACTAAAAAAAAAAAAAAAAAAAAAAAAAAAATTTTTTTGAAAAAATTTGCATGTTCAATTCTTAAATGAGATTATTAAAATTCTCGTGGGAAAATATCTTGTGATAAGTAGATTTATCATCCTTTTTACTGCATATTTTTGAAAAAGATCCCAGGATCCTAGGATCATGACCTGAGCTGGAGGCAGATGCTTAACCACTGAGCCATGCAGGCACCCATGGTACAACAAATCTATATACCTGTACAGAGCACTCTGCAGTATGATGAGTCTGCCTCTGCCTATCCCTCTGCCCCTCTCCTCCGCTCATGCTCCGCTTATACTCTTACTCTGTCTCTCTCAAATGCATAAATAAAAGTATCTTTAAAAAATATTTATTTGATGGAGAGAAACACAACTAGAGAGGGAACACAAGCAGGGGGAGTGAGAGAGGGAGAAGCAAGCTTCCCACTGGGTGGAACTCCATCCTGGAACTCCTGGATCATGACCCAAGCAGAAGGCAGATGCTTCATGACTGAGCCACCCAGGCACCCCTAAAAATATCTTTTAAAAAAGGATGGTTGAATCCTTATATTGTACACCCAAAACTAATATAGCACTGTGTATTAACTGTATTAGAATTAATTATTATAAATTATTAAAATTATCTGTATCTATATGTAAATGACATATATTTATATATCAGGGGGAAAAAAAGAAAGCGTGGCTTTAGGCTTAGATAGAAATATTTGCAGAACTAGTTTCTCCATTCCTCAACCTAGAGAACAGAGGATTGAAGTGAGGAAGAAGATATATAAAGAGGAAAATCTTTCATTTACGGAAAGAAAGAAAAGCCCCAAGCACAGAGAGAAGACTCTCAGCTTCTAGCTCTTCTAATATGTAACATCCACAGGAAAGCCTAGTCTGTGAGTTCCGTTCAACAGATTGTTCTGGACATTTATACATAGTGAAGCCCACTGAACAGGGCATGTAGAATCTGGACCCCTTGAATGAAGATGTAGACACTGAGAGAAAATCCCTCTCCTAATCAGGACCCTGCAATCAGAAACTGCAAGAGTATTTCCCAATATGCTAGTATGACATGGGCACATTGAAAGAATAACAAATATTTTGATTATATCATTATACAATTTAAAGTATATTTAGAGGCACATGGGTGGCTCAGTTAGTTAAGCCACTGCTTTTGGCCCAGGTCATGATCTTGGAGTCCCGGGATCAAGGCCCAACATCAGGCTACCAGCTCCCTAGGGAGTCTGCTTCCCCCCCTGACCTTCACCCCTCTTATGCTCTCTCTCTTCATTCTCTCTCTCTCAAATAAATAAAATCTTTAAAAAAATAAATAAATAAAGTATATTTAAATGACTTTATTATTTGTTTTTTTAAACAACTGTATTATTTGTATTTACTATAATAACTTGAGTATAATTAAATTGTGTTTAATTATAATAAAATTATAATTTTAAAGTAATGATTTAAAAAATAGCCAGTACTTCATGAAAATTTATATGAAATCTTCAAACATTTTTTTAAAACTCTGAATATAGGCTTCTCTCCAGAAAAAGTATATTAGTGGTTATTTAATCATCGACTCTCAGGATTCTCAAAATCCATGTGCATCAGAATCATCGTGGAACTTATCTTCATCCCCAGAGAGTCTCAGTCAATAGTTTCTGATATTAGGGGGTAAGTAAATAATACCCCTTTCTTTCCTCAAAAGTTCACACATTGTAGGAGATACATATAAGAGTTAAACAGATGGAAATGAAAATATTTTTAGCTGATAGTAGTCTTGAAAATGCAGCTTTGGGTTTATAACTCAGTGGGTTTACTCAGACTTCACTCCTGAACTTGACAGTCAATTCTGCAGTCTCTGCAGGGTGGACAAGGCCAGGGCTCCACTGGAGACGGAACCTCTCTCTGTGATTCATACTTCTTACCATCAGGGTGTCTTCAAAGACTGGTAAGCTAACTGGGACCAGTCCCTCCTCCCAGACCAATGAATCATATAAATCTAATTTCCTCCCAAGAATAAGAATAAATAAGAGGTAAGGAGAGACAAGTAATGTTATCTTTTATCTTCCATGTGCAAGGATTAGGATGTAGGAAGGGAAAACACATCCATTGTCACAATTATCTTTAGTGTGTTTTATACCTGCTCTGAAATTTGAATCAGAAGTAGTCTCTGATATGAAAAAAAGAGCCTGTTCATACTAGCTTGCATATTCAGATTTTCCTATGAAAATATTGAATTATATTCCTGTGATTAATGAAAGATTTGATCTTGACAATTAACTATCGCACTCAAGCCAAGTGTGTTTTTGTTTAACCTGAATGAAACTATAATGGGTTGTTTTTATATTGAGTGCTTTGTTTGTATATAATCTCTAAATTCCTTCAAATGGAAAATATTAGGCATCATATTTTTTAATAAGAGAAATTTAGCATGAAAAAAGCCGGGCAAAAATTATTTTTAAAAAGGAATTTGCTATTGTCAAATAAACAGAGTTTCAAAGAGTACATTATAAGTTCATTTGAATTCTCCTAGATGTAGATACTGAGATGAGGAGTCTTGTGCAAATAGCTTAGTAAAGAAATGAGAAAAGGAAGGAAAGGGAAGATAACCAATAAGGGATGCCAATGTCTGTTGTGAGCTCCTGGAACTTTTTCACTGGAAAAATGTTCTAAGAGGGTGCATCTGGTGAGCTATGTGTGCACCAACCTTGTCGGCATGGGGGAAGGCACTCCTGGAGACTATTCATTCCCTAGATAGAACATCTGGCTTGCCACAGGGGCAACAAAGCTGGCTCCTGCACCAGGAGAACCCTCAGGCAAGAGAATGCAGATGCTGGAAATGGAAAGTCAAGCTGATTTCACCTGACCTGGTAAGATGCCAGAACTTTAAAAGAAAACTTTCTGTTTCACTGTAGGGAATTCGCTGTATAGTTTGTGAAAATATGCCTCATCACATCAAGGAAATTCCTTTTCATTCCTAATTGTGTCATTAGGAGAGGATGTTGAATTTTATCAACCACTGTATTAGTATCTACTGAAAAAATACGATGTTTTCTTTAACCTTTTGATCGGGAAAATTATAATGAGTGATTTTGAATATTAAATGAAACACATAGTCCTTGAATAAATTGAACACATTGTTCATTTATTATTATTTATTCAATATCTTCTTGAGGTGATGATTCTTGCTTCAATATCCACTAAGAAAGAGACTAGTAATTTTCTGTTCTCTGTATACTCTACTTGGCATAAAGGTTATACTGAAGTCATGATACAAGTCAGTCGTTCTTCCCAAGTTTTCTTTGAAAATTTTTCTGTAAGATTGTAATTCTTTCTTAAATAATTGGTATAATTCTTCAGTAAAGTTTTTAGAAAACTTTGAAATTATGTATTAAATATTCAAAATAATATACAATACTCAGGAATTCTTTCTTGTGTCATATGTAATAGGTTGTATTTTTCTAGAGGGTCTTCCATTTAATCTGAAATTTCTAAACTGCATATTTTTATAATTTTTTTGTAATATCTGTTGTAAGGTCTTTGTAAAGACTGTTGTAATGTCTTATTTATTCTTGATATTGATATTCACCATTTAGGATTTTTCTCATGTTTGATTCATCAATCTTACTAGAAACTAATCAATTTGATTAGATTTTTAAAAAATATTTTGTCTTTTTTATTCTCTTTATTGTATGCTTCTATTTTATGTTATTAATTTCTGGTCTATATCGTTTTCACTCCTTGAACTTTCTTTGGAGCTTATTTGTTGTTCTTTTTCTAAGTTTTAATATGGACACTCTTTACATAATACTTTATTTTCTTATATATAAACTTTATGCTATATGACTTCCTCTAGTATTGCTTTGACTGCTTCTCATACATTTTTTTTTAAGTTTTAAATTTTGTGGGGTTTTTTTAGGATTTTATTTGTTTATTTGACAGAGAGAAACACAGCGAGAGGGAACACAAGCAGGGAGAGTGAGAGAGGGAGAAGCAGGCTTCTTGCAGGGCAAGGAGCCCCATGCAGGGCTCGATCTTGGGACCCTGGGATCATGACCTGAGCCAAAAGCAGACACTTAATGACTGAGCCACCCAAGTGCCCCTTACAATATGATTTTAAGAAAAGTTTTAAATATATATAAAGTAGGCATTTAAACACAGGTATCATCTTTCTAAACTTCCATGTTAGAACTACTTTTACTGTATTCTGTCAGTTTCAGTCAGTTCTGTTTCCCGTGTTTCCATTTTTGTTCATGTCAGGATATTTTTAAATTTCTCTTTTGAATTCTTCTTTGACATGTTGGTGTTTTAAGACTCTGTTGTTTATTTCCACATATTTATGAACATTCCAACTTTCCTCCTGTTAATCATTTGTAGTTTCATACCATTGTGGTCACAAAGTTATGTAATATGATTTCAATCTATTTAAAATTAAGAATTTACACTCTACCTTTCTTTTTGTCAGGGAGTGATAAAAGGATACACTGTCAAATTGGTGGAGTTATGTTAACAAATGGGCAGCATAGGAGTTCTGTGCTAACATCCTTTCACAGAACATCAATATTGGCAGTTGCCATGTATGACAATACCCAAGTGGGAGTCTGGGAGTTTTTTATTTTTTGTTATTTTTTAAGATTTTATATATTTGTCAGAGAGAGAGAGAGAGAGAGAGAGAGAGAGAGAGAGAGAGAGTGCAAGAGAGCACAAGCAGGGGAAGCAGCAGGCAGAAGGAGAAGCAGGCTCCTTGCTGAGGAAGGAGCCCAAAGAGGAACTTGATCCTAGGACCCTGGGATCATGACCTGAGCCAAAGGCAGATGCTTAACTGACTGAGCCATGGGAGTCTGGGAGTTTAGAGAAGAAGTTCTAGGACTCCGTTGGAACAAATAAAATCCAAGAATAAATGCACTGAAGAGGATGAAAGTAACAGTTTTACTTTACCCACCTTAAAGGTGGCGTGGTGTCAAGAGGGACTCCAAGGGCCTGCAATTTATCTCATGGAGGAAATTGAGGTAGTAGGAATACTTCCTCTGCTATGTACTATGTTGGCAAAAGTTCTACTTCTTTCTTGTCCCACCCAGATTACTAAGATGGTCTGTAAGTTTGAGGGGTTGGGAATGTCTTGGAGAATAATAGCCAGGTCTTAGACCTTATTAAAGGGACACTACTATTTACTTCTTAGTCCTTCCTACTAACCAATTCATGGGCTCCATCACAAGGTTGCACACAAGTCACTGGAAAAGCCTCACCTATGGATTCTTTTAACTGGCCCATAGGAAACCCAACTGCTTTCCATGCTTCGAATCTCCCATATCTCCCCTTTGGCCAGCTCTCAGCATACTCTCACCACAGTGAGATCAAACATTACCAGTCAGTTAGTGGGCAAGCACAGAAAGCTAGTCTGATCATGCAGGATTGAAAGAAGTCTCATACATCTCAGGGCATTTATCTTGGGAAAACAAATAGGAGACTCTCAGCATCTGAACTGGCTCTGTGGGACCAAGCAAAATCATAAAATCTTAAGAATTCCCTCCCATAAGATAAAAGAAGTACGGAGTAGGTGCATCTATTGAAAAGTTTTGAGAGAACCTCAATATCCTCAGCCAAATGGACACAAAGTCATCTACTTCTCAAAGCCAGTCAGTTAAGACTAGAAGAGCTAACTGCTTCTTCAAATGATGAGAGAGTCATTAAAAAATTCAAGGAAACTGAAAAATCAAGGAAATATGGCAGATCAAAGGAATACAATGATTTTCTAGTAAATGACCCTAAAGAAATAGAGCTTTATGTCTGCTTGAGAAAGAATTTAAGATGATTATTCTAAGGAAGCTCAATGGCCTACAAAAGAACATATATGAAAACCAAATGTTGTCAGGGAATTAATACATAAAAACAAAATGAGAGATTCAATAGAAACATAGAAATCATTTTTTTTAAATTAAGCATATTCTACAGGTGAAGAATACAATGAATGAAATGAAAAAGAATGCAATAAACAACATCGACAGCATACCTGATGAAGCAGAAGAATCTCTGAACTTGAAGACAAGTCATTTGAAATTATCCAATCAAAAGATAATAGTAAAGAGTCAAGAAATCCTATGTGAATTACGAGATAACATCAACTGAAGCAAAATTTACATTATGGAAGTCCTGGAAAGATAAGAAAGATGGACATAGGCAGAAAGCTTCTTTAAAGAAATATTGGCTGAAAATTTCTCAAATCTGGGCAGAGATAGGAACATCCAGGTACATGAAGCTCATAGATTAGGTTCAACCCAAAGAGGACTTCACTGAGACACATTTCAATAAAACTGTCAAAAATTTAAAAAATAATAATTTTAAAACAGCAAGAGAGGAGAAATCTATTTCATTCAAGGTTAACTCCATAAGGCTGTAAGTCAATTTCTCAGCAGAAACCTTGCATGTCAGGAGGGAGTGGTATGATACATTTAAAGTGTTGAAAGGAAGAAAAATAATTCCTGTCACCAAGAATATTTTACTTGGCAAAGTTGTTCTTCAGAAATGAAGAAGAGATAAAGGTTTCCCCAAGGAAAACTGAAAGAATTTGTCATCACTAGACATTTCAATGGAATACTATGCCTCCATCAGAAAGGATGACTATCCAACTTTTGTAGCAACATGGACTGGATTGGAAGAGATTATACTGAGTGTAATAAGCCAAGTAGAGAAAGTCAAGTATCACATGGTTTCACTTACTTGAGGTGCATAAGGGGTAATATAGAGGACAGTAGGAGAAGGAAAGGAAATGGGAAGTAGGGTAATTCAGGGAGAGAATTGAAACATGAGAGACTTTGGACTCAGAAACAAACTGAGGGTCTTAGAGGGAAGGGGGTAGGGGGATGAGAGAGCTTGGTCTTGGGTACTGAGGGCACATATTACATGGAGCACTGGGAGTGGGGCATAAACAATGAATCTTAGAATACTGAAAAAAATTTAAGTAAAAATAAAAAAAAAAACAATGAATCTTGGAACACTGAAAAAATAAAATAAATTATAGAAAAAATTAACAAAGAAAAAAAGAAATGCTGAAAGGAATTCCTTTAAATGAAAGGATGTGACAGGAAATGACAGGAAAACATCAAAGGATGAAGCTCAGTGGTAAAGGTAAGTATATAGTCAGAGTATTTTAATATGGTAAGGTGGCATGTAAATCACTTAACCTTAGTATAAAGACTAAGAAATAAGTGTTCAAAATGTCTAGCTACAATAATTACTTAATAGATACATGATATAAAAAACTTAATGTAATATCAAAAACATGAGATATGAGGAAAGGGTAGTTTTTGTATGCAATAGAAGTTAAGTTGTTATCAGCTTAAATAGATTGTTATAAGATAGGTGCTTTATGTAAATTTTATCATAACCATAAAACAAAAATCTGTAGTAAATACACAAAAACTAGAGAAGGAATCAAAGTATACCACTATAGAAAATCATCAAATCACAAAGGAAGATGACACAGGAAGAAAGGAACAAGGAAACTACAAAACAGCCAGAACAATTACCAAGACAATAAAAGTATATCCTTACCTATTAATAGTTACTTTAAATGTAAAGAGATTAATTCTTCAATCAAAATACATAAACTAACTGAATGGAAAAAAATAATAAAATTTAACTATATGCTGCCTACAAGAGGCTCACTTGAGTTTTACAGACATGCAGAAGCTAGAGTGAAAGTATTAAAAAGAAGGGTATTTTATATAAATGAAAACAAAAAGAGAGCAGGAATAGCTATGCTTAGGTCAGACAAAATAGAATTTAAATCAAAAGCTGTAACAAAAAAAGGTAATTATAAAATGATAACTGTCATTTCATCATGAGAATATAATGTTTATTTTTGTAGCATCTAAATATATTAAGCAAATATTAACAGATCTGAAGGTAGAAATAGACAGCAATACAATGATACCTGGAGTCTTTAATACCCCACTCTCAACAATGAATAGACCATCCAGTCAGAAATTCAATAAGGAAATAAGGGACTTGAATTATACTTTAGATCAAATGGACCTAACACACATGTTGAATATTCCATCCAACAGCAATGAAATATACATTATTCTCAAATGCACAGGGCACATTCTTCATGATGGATTATGTTAGGTCATTAAGCAAGAATCTTAACACAAACACTAAACAGTGTATTTATATTTTCTCTTCAAAGTGCTGTCAGTTTTGGTGTACATTTTATAGGTGAAGAAATTGTGTTTCAGAAGTTTAAGAAATTTTGCCAAAATCATTAGAGGTGTTAATTTTTAAAGTCAGGATGCTGAATCAGGTCTGAAACCACATATTTAATAACTTGCATATCATCTCTATAAGGGCAGGTTGTTTTGTGTGTTTCACAACCAAGTGTGTCTCAAGTGTCTAAAAGACTGCTTGGTACTTCACAGATGAGGAAAGAAAGAAAATGGAGAGAGGTAGAGGAGGAGGGAAGGAAGGAAGGAACATTATCCCACATATTTTTAGTGGCCTTTTGCTTCATTCCCAATGTTGTGTGGCAAAAGTGTTCTACTACAAAGCTTACTATACTAAATGTTGAAATCCTTGAATAATCATTTCATGCCCTGGGTCTTCATGACCCATGATTCCTCCTGTTTTCTCCTCAACGACATCCCACAGAGTAGTATTCTTGGAGATATACAATTTAAAAAAAGCATTTTGATGAATAGTGAGAGATTATTGTGATGTTTCCATTGTCGATACTGGAATATTTTTAGTGGATATTTTTCGGTTCTGTCCCATGTGCAAGCAAATCATATTTAGATACTTAAAAGAGCTTGTTTTTATTTGCTATTGCCAGATGTTTTCTATTTCAGTGACAAGAGTCTTTTTCCATGCATATTACAAATCACATTGATTTTGAGCCATAATAGAAATGAAAATGAATATGTAAAACAAATAAAAGATGCTTCATCTTTATATTGCATATCCTTTTTATTCTGATTATACATTTAGCATATATACATTGTGAAAAGTGTGGAAGTAAGGACATTAAAAGTAACTGTTCTTATCATTCTAAAATATTTTATTTTGGCATTTGTTGCTAAATGCCAAGAGTAAATTATTATAGAGTAAACATACAGAATAGCTTCTTATAATCCCAGTGAATATTAATTCTATGAGCTAGTAGATGGCCAATGTTCTGATTGTCCTGAACCCCCTTGGACTATCACAGAATTCTGGTCTTGAGGTATTGTGTATATGTAAAATTGTTGAAATTTTCTTATCTCACCTTTAAAAAAGATCAAAAATGGAGATTATTTATTTGGATACATCAACTTTTAAAGAATGGCTTTGCAAATCTCAAACAAAAGTTCACAGGAGTTCTATCACACTGATTTCCCCTGAAGGCACTGGCTGGCTATGGCTCCCATTGTGATTTAGCGTTAACTGTAAAATTAGTGTGATAGTACACCATAGCATGGCTGTGAGTATTAAAAGTGATTTCTACATAAAGTGCTAAGGAAACTATGTTGTATTTTCTTTTAAAGATGAAAATTAAGAACTTAAATAGTATTCATTACAAGTCTCCAAAAGAAACTTTATCTCAATTGATATAAATGACTTATGATTCAATAAATATTGAGTCACTATATATACAAATGTCCAATGATAAGACCATATAAAACAACAGAGCTCTGACCTATATCTTCTGCAACAACTAGCCTGGGAATCTGAGCCAGAATTTCTTAGCAACCAGCCTAGGAAACACAACCTCTGTCGCAGTTGGCCTAGAATTGTCAGAACTTGGCCAGCTTCCCCACTCCTAACTCAAGACTAACCTGAGAAAGCCAAATATGTTCTGCAGATTAATCACCCAAGAGACCCCAGTTCTAGTTAGTCCACCTCCAGCTTCTTCATGCCAACAAAATCCAATCAATTACCTGGTATGATAGTTTATTGATGATAGATAATGACTGATGATGAGAGTTTCCTTTCTCATTGGGTGGTTTTTATGTATTTCAAAAATGTTGAAAAATCAACATAAAAACATTAAAATTCCATCAGCTACTTTATCATAGTCATGGTGTCAATCACATATGATTCATATAAACAATGAACAGCAAATTAGGAGAAGACTCCTGTATCATATTTCATAAAGAAAACTAGTGGCTATTCCTGATATGGTTGGAGCTAGATTGATACATCATGTATTATGTTTAATATATAATACTTGGGGGCACCTGAGTGGCTCGGTTGGTCAGGCATCTACTCTTGATTTTGGTTCAGATTATGACCTCAGTGTTGTAAGACTGAGTCCTGCATGGGCTGTGTTCAGGGCAGAGACTACTTGAGGTTTTCTCTCTCCTTTTTCACTCTGCCTGTCTCCCTGCTTTCTTTCTCTCTCTCTAAAATAAATCAGTAAAGGTAAATAAATAAAATCTTTTTTTAAAAAAAGATTTTATTTATTTGACAGAGAAAAACACAGCCAGAGAGGGAACACAGGCAGGGGGAGTGAGAGAGGGAGAAGCAGGCTTCCCGCAGAGCAGGGAGCCTGATGTGGGATTCGATCCCGGGTCTTCGGGATCATGACCTGAGCCAAAGGCAGTCACTTAACCAACTGAGCCACCCAGGTGCCCCAATAAATAAAATCTTAAAAAATATATATATAACACATGAGCATCCATTATTATACTTTAGATTACTTGACAGAAAGTAATTCCTATATGAAAGAAAGTTTCAGTATTTACTTATTATTTTATTTTAATTCTAGTATATTTAACATACCATGCTATATTAGCTTTAGGTGTACAATATAGTAATTCCACAATTCCATTATATTACTCAGTGCTCATTATGATAAGAGTACTTTGAATTTCCTTCACTGATTTCACCCATTGTCCACTCATCTCTCCCCTTGTTTCTTCTCTCTAGTTAAGAGTATGTTTTTTGGTTTGCCTCTTGTTTCTCCTTAGATCATTTGTGTTGTTGTTTTTTTTTTTAAATTCCACCTAAGAGTGAAATCATATGGTATTTTTCTTTCTCTGACTGACTTATTTTGCTTACCATGATACTCTCTGGCTTCACCCATGCTATTGCAAGTGGCAAGATTTCATTCTTTTTTTGGCTGAATAATATTCCATTGTGTCTGTATGCCACCTCTTCTTTATCCATTCATCCACTGATGGACACTTGGGCTGTTTACATAGTTTGGTTGTTATAGATAATGCATATATCCTTCCAAATTAGTGTTTTGTTATTCTTTGGGTAAATATCCGGTAGTTAAGATTACTGGAATGTAGGGTAGCTTTATTTTTTAATTTTTGAGGAATTTTGTTTTGCACAGTGGCTGTACCAGTTTGCATTCCCACCAAGAGTGCATGAAGATTCTTTTTTCTCCACATATTTGCCAACATTTATTGTTTCTTGTATTTTTTATTTTAGCCATTCTAATAGGTGTGAAGTCAGTAGGCTTCATTTTTAAGAAAATCTCCAGAAAGAGAATGGCCTTCAACATTGGGAACATGAACATGAAAATGTCATTTAAAGCTTAACAGTAGAGATGCTTTCTTCTAAAAGAAAGTACAACTTGAATGTGGTTACACAAGTATTCAATAATTGAGGTAAATATATATTAAAAAGGAAAACAAACCACACATATTTTACTGTAGAAATATATTTAAAACATTTTCCTGACTATGAAATAAAGCATGATATCATAAAGAACGTTTTTTTTTATTCTTATGAATGTTAGATAAAAGTGATACAAACTTGAGCCCACACCATTATAGGATTCTTTACATCTAGATTTCTAATTTCATTGTAAGGTGTTTACGCTTTATTCTTCAGTGGCCAGAAATATATATAGAATTTGAGGAGTTAGGTAATCATTTCATGAAAACTGCAATGAAATTATTGTAAAATATGAATGTGAAGATACATACCAAGACAGTCCTTTATAATAGTACATATTTTTTGGCTGACTCACTTGTGTTCTAACATTGCTTGATTTACCAGAGTGCTTAAGCTTCACTGACTTTAGTTAGCTACCTCAGGGTGACCAGTTTATTGTGTTACTGACTGGCTGTGTGATGAGAAAGCTGACATTTGATTGTGTTATAATATTGCCTCTCTTTAAACATTGTCATGAGCAAAAATGGAATTTTGTCTCTCATTTGTAGAATATTCTGCATTGTTGGTATTTCTTCCATAGGGGTTTTAGAAATAAGTTAGCACTGTGAGTCCTAAAATATAGCCACCAACTTCTCTCCTCATTAGCCTCTATGGCATCCCTATGGAGTTAATCAGAAACATGCACATGCAGCCTTCAGTGTTCTATCAAGCTTAGGAGTATTAGGTGCTGATTTAAGGGGAGTTTCAGACTGAATAGGAAATTTGACTCTAGACTGTCTAAGGAGTCACAGAAACAATGTCAATTCTGTTTGACAAATATACCATTTAGTAAATATCTGCTCTGATCTCACAAGTTGTGAGAAGAATGACCATATCTTTTAGAATATCTAGAAATTTTTCCTTAGAAGAATCTGTTTCACTGAAAGTGCCATTCTGAAAAGTGGTTGCCAATAATGCTAGAAACTCCACCTTTGTGTGGAATGTGCTCATTACTTCTTTCAGAAAGAAATGAAGTCAGGTGGGTGTTGAATGTGTAATATATGAGGTTTCCAGGAAATAGAAGTTCAACATGAACTTTGTCTGCAGGCTGCATATGAATTATCTACCTGGAATGTACATTATAGACTGCATGACTCTCAGAATCTCATGGAAGAAGAGTTGGTGTAGGGGCGCCTGAGTGGCTCAGTTGGTTAAGCGACTGCCTTCGGCTCAGGTCATGATCCCGGAGACCGGGGATCGAGTCCCACATCAGGCTCCCTGCTCGGCGGGAGGCCTGCTTCTCCCTCTCTCACTCCCCCTGCTTGTGTTCCCTCTCTCGCTGTGTTTCTCTCTGTCAAATAAATAAATAAAATCTTAAAAAAAAAAAAAAAAAAAGAAGAGTTGGTGTAGTTATTAGTGGAGGGAAAACCCATTAAATTTTTATTCTAAGAAATCTAATAACGTTTAAATACCAGTGAAAATTTAAATACATGAAGTTTATGGATTTACCAAATAAGTACACTGTTTTTGTTGTCTGACTAATAATTAAGAAGCCTATTGGGGCATCTGGGTGGCTCAGTTGATTAACTGTCTGCTTTGGCTTGGGTCATGATCTCTTGGGGTCCTGGGATCAAGCCCCTCTTCAGGCTTCCTGCTTAGTGGGAGGTCTGCTTCCCCCTCATCCTCTACCTCTGCTCTTGTGCACTGTCCATCAGACAAATAAAATCTTTTTAAAAAGCCTGTTAATTAAAGAAATATAATTTATATATGTGACCCCCCCCTCTCTGTTTGGTCTCTATCACTGTCTCTCTGTCTCTCTGTATATGTGTACTTTGTCTCTAATTTCTTTCCTTTTTGGTGGCTATATTTTAGGACTCACCGTACTCACTTATTTCTAAAACCCCTAGGGAATGTCAATAAACAAAAAGATTCAGACTATTAATGCAGAAATAGTATCTAGTTTAAGTTTTTCCTTTCCTTTATATACTCTTTGGTTCTGCATAATTATATATACATAGAATTCTATAGTACAGTGTATCTTTATCACTTAACCTATCATAAGAATTTTGCATTTACTAACTCATTAAATAGTCAAAATAATCATTGACAGTAGAGTATTATTATCTGCTACAACAATGAAGAAACTAAATGTACAGATGCTTAAATAACAAAGAAGTGGTAAAAATGTAATTCAAACCAGGGAGTCTGATGCTAGAGCATAAACTCTTGATTGATATATTTAGCTTTCTTTCTTTTTTTTTTTTAAAGATTTTATTTTTTTGACAGAGACATAGTGAGAGATAGAACACAAGCAGGGGGAGTGGGAGAGGGCAAACAGGCTTCCCACTGAGCAGAGAGCCTGATGCAGGGTTAATCCCAGGACTGCGGGATCATGACCTGACTAAGGCAGACCCTTAATGACTGAGCCACCCAGGTGCCCCGTATTTTGCTTTCCAATTCTGTGCTCTGTATTTTTCTGCATAATAAAATATACTTTGCTATTAGCTACCGGTAATGGTTACCTAATATTTTATGATATCTGATACTACTTATACATGAGAGTGGAGATAAGTTTAACATTACTTCCTATTAATTTGCATAAGATTTTTTTTTTTATTTCCTCTTTTTTAATGGAAAAAAACAGTGTGAAAATAATCTTTTTTCTTTCACAATGAATTTGTACTTTTAGAAATGGTCACTAGGAGTGTTTTTTGTTTTTTGTTTTTTGATTATTAAGTTCACCTTACAAATTAAAAAAAAACTGTAAATATTTCTTGATGAACTAAGAACATTTGCCTTCAAGTTTTTGTTGCCTTTTCATTATAGAAGACAACTATCAACTTGGAATGTGATTATCTGTGAGGAGAAGTGCATATTCCAAAATTGCAGTTGCTTCAATGGCAAATGTCAAGTGAATATGCTGTTGAAGTCAGCATCTTTGCCTCTAAGGAATACAGAGGGCACCTGGGTGGCTCCATGGGTTAAAGTCTCTGCCTTCAGTTCAGGTCACGATCTCAGGGTCCTGGGATCGAGGACAGCATCAGGCTCTCTGCTCAGCAGGGAGCCTGTTTCCTCTGCTCCCTCTGCCTGCTTGTGATCTCAATCTCTCTGTCAAATAAGTGAATAAAATATTTTTAAAAAAAGAATAGAAGACATTTCCAAGATGAGAAAAATTCAGTTTTCTTACCTTGAGAAAATTCTCACTTTGTTGTTTTCATATTCAATACCCGTAGGCTGCGTTTAGCAAATAAATAAAAAATAATATAAAACAATCACACTCATCTTTCACAAGATTAAAATATTTAGTTCAACTATTTCATTAACTATAAGATATTAAATTCATACTAATAATTTCCAGTTTTGATCACAAGTCTCATTTAGATGATCTCAGTTTGTTTAAATAGACCCTTTGAACCTTTCATTTCACAAAGTTATTTTTCTTTGCTTTGGTAAAAATCCATATGGTGTTTCCATAAGAAAGAAATATACATGCCTAAATATGATATGTATACTTATTTGTCTGCTTGTGTCATTATAGATACATACTGCTATAGACCACATATTCAAAACTTCCCCAAAATTTATGTTGAAAACTAACCCTCAATATGATTATTTTAGGAAGTGGGGCATTTGGGAGGTGATTAGGTCATGTGGGTGGAGCACTCATGGATGAAATGAATACATTTATAAAAGAGCTTCAGAGTTCCCTTGCCCCTTGCACCTTGTGAAGTTATAGCGAGGAGACATTGTGTATGAATCAGGAAGTGGGTTCTTACCAGGTACCAAATCTTGGATTTTCCAGGCTTTAGAACAGTGAGAAACAAATATTTGTTGTTTGAGCCACCCAGTCTATTGCATTTTGTTACAGTAAGCCCAGATAGACTAAAAAAATACCAATATCCATTTATATCTATATCCCTATCTATATCTATAATTCTATATTCTATCTGTATTTGTACAGACTGGTAGATAAATAGGCAGATTGATCAATTAATTGATAGATAGATAGATAGTAATTGGATAAATCAGAAATCACTAGGATTTTTTTTTGACATAGTATGAATAGACCAAAGAACAAATTTATAGCACTGTAATAGGATTTTCCATAGCATAGATCATTATACTACACACACACACACACACACACACACACACACACACACACACACACTTTTTTAAAGGATTTTATTTATTTATTTGACAGAGAGAGGGAGACAGGGAGAGAGGGAACATAAGCAGGGGAGTGGGGAGGGAGAAGCAGGCTTCCTGCTGAGCAGAGAGCTCCATGTGGACCTATCCCCAGACACTGGGATTGTGACCTAAGCCAAAGGCAGACATTTAAGACTGAGCCACCCAGGCACTCATATTTTTTGCCTTTTTAAAACAGAGAGTAATGTATTGAAAAAGGAAAGTCACTTAGACTACTAGACTTAATAATCAGAATCCATTCCACTGCCACATAAGAGAAATTCAACTCAAATGGACTTACATAAGTAAGGGAACATATGGGATATATATTGAAGCCTTATTTATTTATTTTAGAGAAAGAGAGAGAGGGAGAATGTATGAGTGAAAGTGGGAGAGGGTCAGAAGGAGAGGGAGAGAGGGAATCTCCAAGAGATTCTCTGCTGAGCAGGGAGCTGGATGTGGGTCCCATTCTGAGACCATGACCTAAGCTGAAAACTAGAGTTGGTCACTTAACTGACTGAGCCATCCCAGCATCCCTTGGCTTATATAAATTAAAAATTAATGGGTAGGTTTGATTCCATAAATGGCCAGATTACCAGGGTTAAACAATGTTGTGAAAATTTGGCCCATTTCCATCTCCCCACCTGCATCTCTTGTTCTATGCCTTCATTTAGGCTAGCTTCACTGTCAAGCAGCAATTCTCTAAACTTAATGGTCCCTGATGGGTTCTTACAGGCTTTATAGCTGAAAAGAGAGATTTCTCTTCCAAGAACTTCCAATAAATGCTGGGATTGAGTCTTATTCATTCTCTGGAGTCATTTTCAAATCCCTGAAGGAGGTAAATGAAGTTCACTCATTGGTTAGGTCCAAGTTACTAGAGCTGACATGGGTTTGCCCCATGGATAGAGATGAGGAAAGAGTATTTTCAAAGAAAAATTGATTTGAAGAAAATAGAATGAAAGCCTTACAAAGCAAAATTAGGTATATTTAACATAATATATAAAAAGGATAAATAGCTTTCGGATAGAAGAATATCTTGAGCATGCAGTTTGACTGAAATTTAGAACAAACTTTTGTGTTGAAAATAGAATCTATAAAATTGTTATTTAGAAATAGCAAGCAGATTAATATCTATCAACATATTCTACAGTTTGGGGAATATGACAAAAGGGGTTCATTTACATTTAGTGGATTATGCATAGGAAGCAAAAAATTCAAGTATCTTGATAGGCTCTGAGGGAAATAATGCTCAGGATGATAACATATCTAGTTCCATATTAAAGGACTTTCTATAAGGCTGTTTTTAGAGTGTTTTATTTTTATCTCAAGAAAGAAATTGGTTTATCATTTTTCTGCCAAAGTTTATGCTTATTAATGCATATGACTTGTGTGAAGTCTTTGTTAGCTGCTTTTTCTACAAGATAAAGGAGATTTTTAATGAAAGACTAGTGGAAATTCTGTGGTAAATGGTGATGATTTGGGGTTTGTATAACAAAGTATAGTCCAGTGGGTAAGAGGAACTTCCTCAGTTTTGCATGTATCTCATAAATGCTGAAGAACCTCAATATCCGGTGGATCTTAAAACAATAATCCAGAGCACATCGTAATAAGTGGACCATACAATGAACATCATCATCAGGGAAACACGAGGAACCTTCACTTGGCTCAGGGAAAAGTAGAATACAGAAGAAGGTACTTGGTAATTACATTGACAGTTAGGTTTATGAATACATACAGGTCCTCTGAAAACTTATGAGAAGACTGGATTATGTTTCAGTAAATGAAAGTTCATATGGCCAAAGATGAAAGTGAGAATAAGTACATTCGAGAATCGACATATATGTAACTTTGTTGATTAGAACTCACTGGGGTTAGGGTAAGATTTATAATAATGTATAATATAGATTATTAAAAGATATTTGTCTGTATCTTGGCCATATACAATCAAATTCTCCTACAAACACAACTAAAAAAAAACCACTTTCAAATTATGACTGTATTTACTTGTATAAAGATAGCAAGATCTAGAAGTATCTGTTTAGTTTTTTGAGTATGGAGCTTTCTCAAAAAGGTAAAGAATAAAGATTATCCAACAAGCCAGCATGTGCACTATTAGGTGTTTACTAAAGGGATAAATATATAAATAAAATAAATAAATATAGATAGATAGATAGATATAGATATAGATATATATATAGTGATTTGAAGGGAAACATGTTCTCCAATGTTTATAGTAGCAATAGTCAAATTATAGAAAAAGCCCAACTGTCCATCAGCTGATGAATGGATAAAGAAGATATCATGTATATATACAGTGGCTAGTACTCAGCCATAAATAAAATTAAATCTTGCAATGTGCAATGATGTGGATGGAGCTAGAAAATATAATGCTAAGGGAAATATGTCAGGCAGGGAAAAAAATTCCATATGACTTCACTTATATATGGAATTTAAGAATCTAAACAGATAAACATAGGGCAAGGCAGAAAAAAAAAAGTGATTGGGAGGCAAACCATAAACCAGAGAACAATCGGTTATTGGAGGAGAAGTGGGTGAGTGGATGTTCTAAAGGGCGATGGACATTACAGGGGCATTTGTGATGGCACTGGGTGCTGTATGTATGTGATGAATCACTAAATACTACTCTTTAAATCAGTATTACACTATTGTTAACTAAATAGAATTTGGGGCTCCTGGGTGGCTCAGTCATTAAGCATCTGCCTTTGGCTCAGGTAATGATCCTGGAGTCCCAGGATCAAGCCCTGAATGGGGTTTCCTACTCAGTGGGAAGCCTGCTTCTTCCTTTCTCACTCCCCCTGTTTGTGTTCCCTCTCTAGCTGTGTTTCTCTCTGTCAAATAAATAAATAAAAATCTTAAAAACAAAAATAAAAACTTGGAACATAACAACCCCAAAAGAGGGCACCTGGGTGGCTCAGTGGGTTAAAGCCTCTGCCTTAGTTCAGGTCATGATCCCAGGGGATGAGGCCGGCTTCAGGCTCTTCGCTGGGGAGGGAGCCTGTTTCCCCCACACTCTCTCTGCCTGCCTCTCTGCCTACTTGTGATCTCTCTCTCTGTCAAATAAATAAATAAAATCTTTAAAAACAAAAAGCAAACAAACAAAAAAACCCAAAAGAACCAAGTAAAAGGATATTTAGAGAAAAAGGAAAATTGCTTTATACTAAAGAGTAGATTCTCTTTTTATATTTGTACAACTATTTATGTGAGTATAAAATATAATAATTCTAAAATTAAGGAGAAAATTTAAAAATTATATAATTGTTTAAATTGTAAGATTTTCTATTACAATAAATTTGAAAATTTTATTGAATATCTATTTTAAATTTTATTTAGTTGAATATTTAGTAACACCTCATTTGGTGTTACTTGAAAATAAAGTTATTTTCAAGTAAAATAAATACTAAAAGTCTTCCTCTTTCTTTAAAATTATCCAGTTTATTTCAATATTTAATACATTTCTTTACATCTTTTTATGGGAGATGATAAATTTTTATGCTATTTACAAATAAGAGCTTTGAGGTTTGTAATTATTACTGAATTGTAGAATCGAGTTGGTACTTTAGAGTTACATAAATTTTAGAACAACCATATTTCAACAGTACTCCCAGCGTTCATTAAATCACAATTTTTGCTGTTAGGTAATTTGGTCAGGCACACAAGCCATCTGTTGAATTGAATACAAGCTATGTAAGCTGCTTGGACCATCTTTTTGTTGTATATAGTCTCTCTCACTTATTTAATTACTATATGCTTCCAGATTTTTGTGGTTTGCAATATGCTCACTCAATGAAGTTCTGTCCATATTGCATTCCTTGTTCACCGAGAAGCAACTACCATTTCTTGTTGATTAACAGTCTGCTTGCTTATCGTTTAGTGGTAGAATGATAGCTCTGGATTATTTCTCTTTTTGAAAACTTTATTACATCTTTATTGTTGACAAGAAATGTATGTATTTCATTAAAATTATTCAATATTTTCTTTCTTCCCTTGTTCAGAAATTTTGAGCATCCTATGGATATTAGCATAGCTTTCCTTTACTTCTTTTCTCATTTCTGAGACATTTTAAAATTGGAAGGGTTAAAAAATGTGGAAGTCTCTCTTCTCAAAAAAAAAGTTATGATCACCTCGATATTCAACAACTATTACAAACTATACCTGACTTTTCATCTTTCATCTCTTGTAGATTATTATTATAGCCATCATCTAGAGATCTTTCAGATGATCCTTCTAATCTATATTGATTCTTATTTTCTAGTTTCCATGAACAGTTGAGATTATATCTGCTTCCTTTTCTCACTTGAATGCATTTATGTAATGTAGAAAATGGACCATGATAATTTCTATTACATGGTATCAACACTTTATTTTCTAAAAGTTCTGTAAGTTAAAGCATTTTGCATTTTATGCACTTAGCTGAATTAAAAAATACTCAATTCAACTATTTACTTGTTCTCTTATTATATAATGTATAATAAAATGTACTTTATCTCTTTTAAGTTCTTCTGAAACCATTAAAAATCTGTACTGCTTTCCATGTGTAGAAGCACTTCTTAGGCAGCATAGACTCCCTCTAGTTTGCTGTACTAAATTGCTTAAATCTGAATATGTATTTAAACCACTTGGAACTGGGTAATGGCATTTCACATTATCCCCTATTGCAAATCAAGCTACTGATTCCCCCCCATACTTTTTTTTTTTTTTTTTGGTTTGCTTTTCCATAATTGATTGTCATAATTCTACCATGTTAGGAATTCATTTGATCTCATGTCTTTAAATTTGGATCATGTTGACTTTCAATTCTTAAAACATCAAGAGATTTCTTTTGCTGCAGAACAACATGTCCACAAGCACGAGCACAAAGCTGAATAACATCTGGTTCAGGCTTTTGGGAACAACCTCATGGCAGAGACGCCATGAGGTTTCAAGATTACAGACAGAAAAGCACATGCACAGTAGGTGAGCCAGAGATTTTCTGCCATCTTTCCCATGCAGACTTGCGCTAATTCCCAAGCCATACTTGGCAAGAGTTACAATGTATATGTAATTTTTATGTTTTTTCTTTATGTATATTACCTTCAGTAGAAAAATAAATATATTAATCACATTATTCATTCATCTGAGTAAATTATGTGTTGAGACTAATCATATTTAATTTTATTATCCTTTTGGCTTTTCATCTGTATGACACCTTATGGATAGGTTGTTTTTGAAACTCAACAGTTTCTGCACGTGGTCTTCCTTCATTTGATGCCAAAGGCTTTTATGTTTTTTGAAAAAGGGGGAAAGACAAGGAGAGGGATTCTAAGAATAGCCTATTTATTTATTTATTTATTTATTTATTTATTTATTTATTTATATTTTTTAATTAATTTATTTTCAGTGTTCCAAGATTCATTGTTTATGCTGCACACCCAGTGTTCCATGCAATACACACCCTCCATAATACCCCCCACCAGGCTCACCCATCCCCACCCTCCTCCTGTCCAAAACCCTCAGTTTGTCTCTCAGAGTCCAAAGTCTCTCATGCTTTGTTTCCCTCTCTGATTTACCCCTGTTCACATTTCCTTTCCTTCTTCTATTGTTCTCTGCTTTTCTAATATAAAATCAGTATGTGAAGTGTCATGCTTTTGGCAACACTGATGTATGGAATGTTCTTTGGATTCCAATATTCATCTAAATTATGATTTCTTTCATTCTTTCACTATTCAAATAACCTGAAGTCAATTTCCCCCAATATCTATGGACACATTCCATTAATACCAGTGAGGTTTTAAATAAAAAACTTTAAAAATAAATCCCTTTATTTGGAAATAAAATTAGGCTGATGATTACCAACTTGTATGTCTCAATCATTTAGCAAACTGATTTTCTCAATGTTTGTAACTTTTCAGGCTAAGAAAGCAGTTGACAAGAAATAAGCATATTAAAAGGCCTATGTTATAAGTCACTGATATAAATTATGAAACCCTATTTACATTTTGTCAGAAGGATAATTAATCATTATTTTCAACTCTCTCTTCAATATAATGGTATAATGGTATAGAGAGCAAGTTATATCAAGATTAGCTATAAATTCAATTATCTAAAACCATTTAGATAATAGAGTTCAAATATTTATACTTATTGACATTACTACTACAAAAATCACTATTAACAAAATTACTAATCACTTAAATATTCTAGTTGCGACCTAATTTTTATGTAGTTTTCAATAATGATCGTGAATAAGACATAATAAAAACTCCCTTTCTTTGGGAAATACATTGAAAAGTTATTAAGATTTTCAAAAGAAAAGAATGATTCGAGACTCTTGAAATCAAAAATGTTTCAGGAAGAGAGAAGCATTCACTGATAGCTGATACCATGTAGTCCACAATCAGACCTTTCTGTTTTCTCAATTTTGAATTTGTTTTCATGTCTGTACAGTACTGTTTTGATACCTATATCTTTAAAATATTGTTTAAAACCAGCTTAGTTCTTTCTCAAGATTGTTTGGGCTATTCAGGGTCTTTAGTGGTTCCATACAGATTTTAGGATTATCTTTTCTATTTCTGTAAAGAATGGAATTGGAATTTTATTCAAGAACGTATTAAATTCGTAGGTGGCTTTGACTAGTATGGAAAGTTTGACAAGCTTGTTCCTTGGAGAAACCTGTGACTTTTTTGTTGTTGACTTGCACAAGGTCTATATTCTCCTGTCACTCAAAATAAAGATGACTAGAGATGGCTATCAGAGCCAGGAGATCCTGGGTGGGGAGGTATATATGGGGAGTCTCTGTACTTGCCACTAAATTTTCCTATAAACCAAACTCGCTCCATAAAATAAAATATATTAATTAAAGACTATAAAAAATAATGGAGAAATAATTATGATGTAAAATTTTTTTAAAAACTCTAATTTTAAGATACTAGAAAAGTTGTTGAGACTTTAAGAAACAGAAAACAGATGGTAGAAATAGGGTAGAGCAAACTCAGATCTAAGACCACAGCCACAGGACATGACATCCTGAGGGCATTACCAGTGAAGCTCAAATCTGGCCAAAACGGTACAAAAATCAAAGACAGACATGGATCATGAGAACCGTATTTGTAAACCACTGCAGGTACAAGTCTCTCACTTTTCCTCACAGAACCAACAGCTGCAGTTGTGGCTTCTGCTTCTAGGTAAAGTCTGGAAACCATTTTACAAGTTGCACTCTATCTGAGAAGCCTAAGGAAGTTTATTAATTCCTGTGAAAAGAGATGAAGAAAAACCTTAGAGACCAAGTAGCTTAAGCAAGTGTGGAGAAGAAAAAAGGAGAGAGAATAAGTCATTTTCCTAAAGTGAAATGAACTAACTTGTTCCTTCAGTACTTTACCAGAGCAGTTTTGGGGATTTTATTTGCCTTCTTCTGTCTGCTGTCTGATCCACACTTCCCCCATGATAGCTGGGCTATCAGCACATGTATTTAGGAATGAAGCCTGTTAGAGAAATATGTTTGTCACAGCTGCAGAGATATGCTGTATTAGGCATCTGTACCAAAGAAGGGAATCATGTCTTCATAAATCTGGATGGAAAAGCAATAAAAAATAAAACCAACCACATAAACAGAAAAGACTCAGCTGAACAAAGAGAAAACTTACTTTCAAATAAATTATTAGAGAGATGGAAAATAACCTTTAAAATTTATATTAGGTATTCACAGAAATTGAGAACGTTTTACACATTAAATACAAAGAGGCTACCAAAAAATGAGCAAAATAAAAGGAGAATTTTGGAAATGAAACTATGACTACTGATATGAAAAATTCACAGGATAAAATGAATAATAAAATATTTTAAGATGAATATGAAAAGATTCATGTGGGGAAAATTGAAAAAAGATCTGACAGTATATAGAAAACCAGTTGATATATTACTAACTAATATTTGGCAGGAGAACTAAGAGTACTCAATGGACTGACGACAGTATCTTCAATAAATGGTACTGGGAAAATTAGGTATTTACATGCAAATGAAGGAACCTAGACCCTTATTTTATATGACTCACAAAAACTAAGTTGAAATAATTTAAAGACGTAAATGAAGACCTGAAGTTATAAACACATTAGAAGAAAACATAGGGAAACATCTTCTTAACGTGGGTTTTGACAATAGTTTTTTGGATATGACATCTAGAGCACAAGCAACAAAATCAGGATTACATCAAACACCAAAGCTTCTGCGCAATGAAAGAAATTATTAACACAAAATGGCACCTTACATAATGGGAGGAAATATTGAAAAGCATACATCTTACAAGGGATTAATATTCAAAATATATAAGAAAGTCATATAACTCAAGAGCAGAATAACAAATATCCCAAATAAATAAACATTTTTCCAAAGAAGATACTGAAATGGCTGAAAAGGTACATGAAAAGGGGTTCAGTATCACTAATAGGGAAATGCAAATCAAAATCATAATGAGATAAATTTCACATCTGTTAGAATGGTTATTTGAAAAGATAAGGGATAACAAATACTGGTGAGAATCTCAAGGAAAGGGAATGCTTGTGCACTGTTTATGGGAAGGTAATGGGTACAGCCACTACAGAAAACAGTCTGGATATTCCTCAAAAAATTAAAAATAGGTGGGGAGGGCAAGATGGCAAAGAACTAAGGGACCCTATTTCAAAAGATCTCCTGAAGTGAGCTGAACTATCTAGAAGGACAATCTGAACATCCATGAAATCAGCCTGTGATGTAAGACTACAGACTTCTGGATCTCTTCCGGGGGCAGAGGAGCATCAGCAGAGAGGTAAAGCTGAGCGGGAGTGCTCAAGCTGATCTTAGAGAAATAGGAGGGGGTGGGAGTGAACAGAAGCAACCCATTGGAAAGTAATACCCCAATACAAAGTGCCCTGTGCTTGGGGACCAGCATCAACTTCCAGTCTGGTTAAAAGCATTCAAAAGCCAGGGCGCCTGGGTGGCTCAGTTGGTTAAGCGACTGCCTTCGGCTCAGGTCATGATTCCAGAGACCCGGGATTGAGCCCCACATCAGGCTCCCTGCTCGGCAGGAGGCCTGCTTTTCCCTCTCTCATTCCCCCTCTCTGGCTGTGTTTCTCTCTGTCAAATAAATAAAATCTTTAAAAAAAAAAAAAGAAAGCACTCAAAAGCAAAGGATCTTCACCATTGGCAGGGATACAAAACTATGACACTGGGCCAGGGATAGAAAGCTCTCCCTGGCGCTGTGTTGGAAGAAACCTGGCAGCAAAGAGTGTCTTTAAAACTGCCACTCCTCTCCCCTCCCCCCCCCATTTTTTTTCCACTGCTTGGGCCGACTCGCACAACCCGCAAAGGAGGCGACTCTGCAGTCTTCCTCGTGACCTGCGGGGCCATGTGATCTCAGTCCCTTCTGCGTGGGTGTGCACTACAGAGACTCTCTGGGTGGAGACAAGGTGGCATGACCAACTAAAAACAGCTGGACAGGCCCCTCCCCCGAAGGCAAGCCAGAAGAACAGGAGGGAACACCAAAACTGTAAAATCCCAACATCAGGGAAAAAGCAATATATTAAGCTCCTGGCACTACCCTAAAAGCTGTATATGCATTATAGATATAGCCTTTTACTTTATTTTCTTTTTAACTTTTTTCTATTTTTATTTTTAAAGTTTTCACTTTATTTTAAAATTCATTCTCACGGTTTTTGTTCTTTTTTTGAACCCAGTTATTATTACAACATGATACTTAGTACAGTATTCCATAATAACTTTTTACCTTGAACTTTTTTCAAACACATACCTGTGTTTTGTTGTTGTTGTTGCTTCTTTTGCTTGTTTTTTCTGTTTTTTTTCCTTTTTTCTCTCTTCTTTCCTTTATGCTTTTTTCTTTTAAATATACATATAGTTATAAGCTTCAAGGTAATCCTTCATTCCTATTCAATACTATTCCTATATACAAACCAGTTTTAATCTCCCTATATCTTTAGATAGTGGACTCCTCTAACAATAATAACAAGACACACCCAGGAGGATCTGAAATGCTTTCCTTGCCCACAAGGAGGGTTTGCACTCACCTTCCCACCCTATTCTGTCAGTGTTTCTGTGTAATTGTTTTTGGCTTTGTAATATACTGGTCTTGGGGGTCATTTGGGTCGGGCTTAGATTTTTGATGTCTTCAACTTTCTTTTTCTCTTGATGGTCTTTTTCTTTACTTTGTTGTAGTTTTGTACCATATAAATCCTACCATTGGGAACCCCTCTGGCCAGGTGTGGGTTTTTTTGTGTTTTTTTTTTGCATGCTTCCTTTCTCTTCTTCTCTCTCTTTTTTCTTTCTTCTTCTTTTTTGGTGGTGACTTCTGATTGCTCCAAAACCTTTCAGTGAACAATTCACCTCGATAGTGGTTGATATATTCAGCTATACATCCCCTCAAACACTCCTAGCCAAATGACTTGGAGGAGGAACAACCAACAGAAGAAAAACCCAGAGACTTCAACCCCTGTTAAAGAATTACTGGAAATGAACATAAATAATATGACAAAAATGGAATTCAGGGTAGTAATCATCTAAGCAATGGCTAAATAGAAAAGAACACTAGTCTCAAGATAGAAGCTCTAATGACAGAAGTGAAAGCCAAGGATAGAAAGGCCATTAATGAGATGCAATCTAATTTAAATATGCTAACAGCTAGAGTAAGTGGAGCTGAAGATTGTATTATTGATTTAGAAGACAGAGGGATTAAGAAGGAGGAGCAAGAGAAGTCTTGGAACAAACAGCTAAAATCCCATGAAAATAGAATTAGGGAAATAAATGATGCCATGAAATGCTTCAATATCAGAATTACTGGAATCCCTGAAGAAGTTGAGAGAGAGAGAAGCCTAGAAGATATAGTTGAACAAATCATGGATGAAAATTTCCCTAATCTGGGGAATGAAACAAATGTTTGTGTCCTAGAGACAGAGAGGACACCCCCCAAGATCAATGATGTCAGAAAAACCTCCAGAAACATAATCGTGAAATTCATGAATCATAAAACCAAAGAATATGTCTTAAGGGCAGCCAGGGGGAAGTGATCCCTGACGTACAGAGGGAGAACCATCAGAATGATGTCAGACCTATCCACAGAAACCTGGCAAGCCAGAAGGGGTTGGCGAGACATATTCAGGAAATTACATGAAATAAATATGCAACCAAGGATAATGTACCCAGCAAGATTGACTTTCAGAATGGAAGGGGAGATAAAGAACATCCAGGACTGCCAAAGTCTAAAAGATTATGCAACCACCAAGCCAGCACTACACGAAATATTAAGAGGGGTTCTATAAAAGAGAAATGAACCCAAGAGTGACACAGAACAGAAATTTACAGAGGTAATCTATAGAAACATGAACTTCACGGGAAACATAATGTCAATAAAAACATATCTATCAATAGTCACTTTCAATGTGAATGGCCTAAGTGCTCCAATAAAAAGGCACAGGGTTGCAGACTGGATAAAACGACAGGACCCATCCGTATGCTGTTTACAAGAGACACATTGTGAATCTAAAGACACTTCCAGATTGAAAGTGAGGGGATAGAGGACCATCTTTCATGCCACTGGACCTCAAAAGAAAGCCAGGGTAGCAATTCTCATATCAGACAAATTGGATTTTAATCTAAAGACTGTAGTCAGGGACACAGAAGGACAGTACATCATTCTCAAAGGGTCTATACACCAAGAAGATCTAACAATTGTAAATACTTATGCCCCCAACATAGGAGCATCCAACTACATAAGCCAACTGTTAAGCAAAATTAAGAGTCATATTGATATGAACACATTAATTGTAAGAGATCTTAACACACCAGTGTCAGCAATGGACAAATCATCTAAACAGAATATCAACAAAAAAACAAGAGCCTTGAATGACATATTGGACCAGATAGATCTCATAGATATGTTCAGAACATTCCACCTTAAAACAGTAGAATACTCATTCTTCTCGAATGCACATTGAACTTTCTCCAGAATAGACCACATACTAGGTCACATATCAGAGTTAAACTGATACCAGAAGTTTGAGATTATTCCCTGCATATTCTCTGAAGACAATGCCATGAAACTGGAACTCGACCACAATAAAAATTTCAGAAGAAAATCAAACACTTGGAAGCTAAAGACTATTCTGCTCAAGAATCTCTGGATCAACCACGAAATCAAAGAAGAACTGAAACACTTCATGGAAACCAATGAGAATGAAGATACTTCAATCCCAAACCTATGGGATACAGCAAAGGCAATACTAAGGGAGAAATACATAGCCATCCAAGCCTCACTCAAAACAAATTGAAAAATCCTGAATATACCAACTTTCATTATACCTTAAAGAACTGGAAAATCAACAACAGATTAAAGCAACCTCCCACACAAGATGGGAAATAAATAGGATTAGAGCAAAGATGAATGAATCAGAAACTAGAGATACAGTAGAACACATCAACAAAACTAAAAGCTGGTTCTTTGAAAGAATCAGTAAGATCAATAAACCATTGGCCAAACTAATCCAAAAGAAAAGGGAGAAGACCCAAATTAATAAAATTATGAATGAAAGGGGAGAGATCACGACTAACACCGAGAAAATAGAAACAATCATCAGAAATTACTATCAACAATTATATGCCAATAAATTTAACAACCTAGAAGATAAGGATATATTCCTGGAAACCTATAAACTTCCAAGACAGAAACAGGAAGACACTGACAATCTGAATAGACCTATATCTAGTAATGAGATTGAAGCAGTGATCCAAAACCTTCCAAAAAAACAAGAACCCAGGAAGAGACAGATTCCCTGGGTAATTCTACTAAAAATTCAAAAAAGAAATAGAACCTATTATTCTGAAGCTGTTTCAAAAAATAGAAACAGAAGAAAAATGTCCAGACTGTTTCTATGAAGTCAGAATTACTCTAATCCCCAAACCAGACAAAGACCCCATCAAAAAGGAGAACTTCAGACGAATATCTCTGATGAATATGGATGCCAAGATTCTTAACAAGATCCTTGCTAACAGGATCCAGCAATACATTAAAAAGATTACCCACCATGACCAGGTGGGATTTATTCCAGGGATGCAAGGGTGGTTCAACACTCACAAATCAATCAATGTGATAGAACAAATCGATAAGATAAGAGAGAAGAACCACAGGGTACTCTCAATTGATGCAGAAAAGGCATTTGAAAAAATACATCTGTTCCTGATTAAAACTCTTCAAAGTATAGGGATAGAGGGAGCATTCCTCAACCTCATAAAATCTATGAAAAACCCACAGGAAATATCATTCTCAATGGGGAAAAACTGACAGCCTTCCCTCTGAGATGAGGAACAAGACAAGGATGCCCACTCTCACCCCTCCTATTCAACATAGTGTTAGAAGTCCTAGCAACAGCAATCAGATAACAGAAAGAAATAGAAGGTATTCAACTTGGCAAATAAGAAATCAAACTCTCTCTCTTTTCATATGACATGATACTTTATTTGGAAAACACAAAAGACTCTACCTCCAAACTACTAGAACTCATATAACAATTCAGTAACATGGCAGGATACAAAATCAATGCACAGAAATCAGTTGCATTCTTATACATTAACAATGAAAGTATAGAAAGGGAAATCAGAGAATCGATTCCATTTACTATAGCACCAAAACCCATAAGACCCTTAGGAATAAACCTAATCAAAGAAGTTAAGGATCTGTACTTGAGGAACTACAGAAAACTCATGAACAAAATTGAAGAAGACACAAAAAGATGGAAGACCATTCCATGCTCAACGATCGGAAGAATAAACATTGTTAAAATGTCTATACCGCCCAGAGCAATCTATACTTTCAATGCTATTCTGATCAATATTCCACCAACATTCTTAAAAGCATTAGAACAAACAATCCTAAAATTCATATGGAACCAAAAAAGACCCCAAATTGCTAAGGAATTGTTGAAGAAGAAAAACAAAGCTGGGGTCCTCACATTACCCGACTTCAGGCTTTATTATAAAGCTGTGATCACCAAGACAGCATGGTACTGGCACAAAAACAGACAAATAGACCCATGGAACAGAGTAGAGAGTCCAGATATGGACCAAAAAACATGGTCAAATCATCATCAACAAAGCAGGAAAAAACATCCAGTGGAAAAAAGACAGTCTCTTCAATAAATGGTGCTGGGAAAATTGGACAGCTACATATAGAAGAATGAAACTAGACCATTCGTTTACACCACACACAAAGGCAAACTTGAAATGGATGAAAGACCTCAACATGAGGCAGGAATCCATCAAAATCCTGGAAGAGAACATAGGCAGTAACCTCTTTGTCATCAGCCACAGCAACTTCTTTCAAGACACGTCTCCAAAGGCAAAGGAGACAAGAGCAAAAATGAACTTCTGGGACTTTATCAAGATAAAAAGCTTCTGTACAGCAAAGGAAACAGTCAACAAAACAAAGAGGTAACCCACGGAATGGGAGAGGATATTTGCAAATGACACTACAGACAAAGGGCTGATATCCAAGATCTATAAAGAACTACTCAAACTCAACATCCAAAAGGAAGATGAACACATCAAAATATGGGTAAGAGACATGAAGAGGCACTTCTCCATAGAAGATATATGGCTAACAGACACATGAAAAAATGTTCAACATCACTAGCCATGAGGGAAATTCAAATCAAAACCACACTGAGATACCACCTTACACAAGTCAGAATGGCCAAAATTAACAAGACACGAAACAAGTGTTGGAGAGGCTTCAGAGAGAGGGGAACCCTCTTACACTGTTGGTGGGAATGCGAGTTGGTGCAGCTGCTTTGGGAAACAGTGCGGAGATTCCTTTAACAATTAAAAATAGAGCTACCCTATGACCCTGCAATTGCAGTACAGGGAATTTACCCCAGAGATACAGATGTAGTGAAACAAAGGACCATATATATCCCAATGTTCATAGCAGCAATGGCCACAATTGCCAAACTGTGGGAAGAGCCAAGGTGCCCTTCAACAGATGAATGGATAAAGAATATGTGGTCCATATATACAATGGAATATTATGCCTCCATCAGAAAGGAGGAATACCTAACTTTTGTTGCAACATGGACTGGACTGGAAGAGATTATGTTGAGTGAAATAAGCCAAGTAGAGAAAGTCAAGTAACACATGATTTCATTTACTTGTGGTGCATAGGGTAATATAGAGGACAGTAGGAGAAGGAAAGAAAATGGGAAGTAGGGCAATTTGGGGAGAGAAACAAAACATGAGAGACTTTGGACTCAGAAACAAATTGAGGATCTTGGAGGGAAGGGTTTTGGGGGTTGGGAGAGCCTGGTGGTGGGTACGGAGGGCACATATTGCATGGAGCTCTAAGTGTGGGGCATAAACAATGAATCTTGGAACACTGAAAAAATAAAATCAAATTTAAAATTAAAATAAATTAAATAGAGGACTATCATATGATCTAGCAGTTCCACTGCTGAGTATATATACAAATTAAATAAAATCATTATCCTGAAGAGATATGTACATCACTATGTTTACTGCAGAATTATTTAAAATACCCAAGACATGGAAGCAACCTAAGTGTCCATCAATGGATGGATGAATAAAAAAAAATGTATATATGTATACACACACACACACACGAGGAATATTATTCAGCTACAGAAATGTAGGAAACCCTGCTATGTGTGACAGCATGGTGAATCTTGAGGGTATTATGCTAAGTGAAATAAGGCAATTGAGGTAAATTCCAGTTGCCTGTGGTGATAGCAGGCTTAATAATGCCCCCTCATGGGCTGCCTGATGTTCCAGGTACCACTCCCTGGTTTCCCTTCTAGTGCTTCCTACAAGAAGTAAGACTATTCTGCCTCAGGGTCTTTGGAAGAACTCTAATTTAGATGGGCTCTGTTTTCAGAAGACTTGAAAAAATATAGTGATATACCACTGTGTGTTTTGATGAACATCTAAGGTAAGGTTCCCTTCTTACTTTGAAAGAACTTTATAAGTGGAGTAAAGTCCCTGGCTAGAGTTTTAATGAAAGACCAAATATACATGATTTTAAATCCTTAGAGATGATACTTATAAGCAGAAGATATTGGCTTAAGAGTTAGATTGTATACTGTTAACACATTTGAAGAAATCTTTCTAGACAAAAGCCTCTGAATTTTTCTTGGACTCTTTCAAAAATTTTTAAACTTATTTTCATAGTGGGCTTTCACTGGGGGCACCTAGGTGGCTAATCAGTTAAACCTCCAACTCTGGATTTTGGCTCAGGTCATGATCTCAGGGTCCTGATATTGAGCTTCTAGTTGGACTCTATCTATGCTCAGCAGTCTACTTGTCCTTCTCCCTCCCCTTCTGCCCCTAGGCCTGTTCCCATTCATACTCTCTCTAAAATAAATAAAATCTTTTTTCAAATGTTTTATCTTAAAAAAATTTTGCCTCAAAAAAAAAAGATTTTATTTATTTATTTAACAGAGAAAAAGAATGAGAAAGCACAAGCAGGGGGAGCAGCAGAGGGAGAGGGAGAAGCAGGCTTCCTGCTAAGCTAGGAGCCTAGGGCAAGGCTAGATCCCAAGACCCTGAGATCATGACCTGAGCCAAAGACTGACAACTTAACTGACTGAGACACCCAGGCACCCCTAAAATAAATAAAATCTTAAAAAAAATAAAACTTATTGTTTGTGATGGGGCAGTATTGATAGTTAAATAGTTCATTGTAATAGCTTCTAAATTTTGCTCAAGGGATGTCCCATTAACTTGAATCTTCTTTTGTTTTTGCTGGCAAGTTATTATGGTCAAATTTTCCTTGCAGAAATAGAATGTAAGCCATAAAAATTTTAAACATATATTATATCTTAGTCACTTTGATTTAAATTATATATATGCTCGAGTTTAGAATCCTAAGTTTTCATAACAGAACTAATAAAATGCCCTGGTTGAATAATTTTCTCTCAAAATAATGATATATTCAGTTATGTTTCTGATCAGGTAAATATATGTTAAATTCAAAAGAAATATGAGTCATGAATGACTTGGTTTGTGTCTGTTTTGGTTATAAAGAGAATATAACACAATTACATATAAATTTCCCCAAATATTTAACAGTTAATTTTTCACATGTATATCATTTTCTTGATACTTTAATACTTAAAAGCCATCAATATTTGCACATTTTAATTTTGATTATTGACTGATTGCATTCCTGTAAATTGCTTTTCCCATAATTTTAAAGGACTCAATTTTTCATAAATATGTTAAACCATGTGTAATGTTTAAATTTGAGAAAAAGAAGATGAATTTATTAGGAAAAAAATGCGGATGACAACTCAGATATCTAAATTTTCTGGTAGAGGATTTCTTTTCTTCAAGACTGTCATCTGGCTACGTGTTTAGATGTTTGTCTCTTACTATTTCTTCCTGGTACTTAGAGAGCTATTTTAATTAAAACAATCAGGTTTTTCTCCACTTAAAAATATAAAAAATATATTTTACTTCTGAATGTTGTTACTTATTTAATTTTCTCTGATTTTCATGAAAATCTGCATAAAACTTTAATGACAAATTAAAAAAGATGATTGTACATGGGGAAAAAACGAAGTGTACACCTCTGTAAGTAGTCTTCATTTTTTGTATGTATTTAAAGGACTCCTAGTCATAAATTTCATAGGATTTCGAAACAATATGAGAAACATTTGAGTAATTTGGAGACATATATGTCTGAGAATATCCAGGAGAATACGGGGAGAAAGCATTGCTTAGTACATACTTGTTAAGTCAGATGATAATATACATGCACTCTTTCTCTCTCTTTCTTCCTCCCTATCTCAATTCTCCTTAATTTGTGGCAGTTATGTCCTTTAAAGTCACTGCAGACACTGTATTAATGAATATTAAACCATTGCTTCTAGGACAAATTAGGTTCCTATGAGTCCCTGGTTATATTTTTGAAAACCAATCAAAACTTAGCCTTATTTTATGTGTCTTTCTGTTTAAAGACACTGACTTGACATACGTTATTGATTCATTAACATTGAACTCACAGCCCAAGAGTGATATAACTCCTCACACATGAACAAAACTTATCTCACACATCTTTTCTCTATAAAAGACAGAATTTCTCGTGCTTAGGAACACTAGACAGTCTTTCAGTGCTATGGTGGGGGGCCATTTTAAACAGCAAAACCATTGACCAAAAGACAAAAATGTAAAATATGTGTCACAAAGTACAGCATGAAAAAGGACACTTGTTTGCAGAGATGAAACAAGGAAGTAGAGCATCTCCTTGTTTGAACTAAGCTGGGAATATGCATAAAGGAAAATTCAAAATTTTAGTCACCTTGTGCCTGTCTGCAAGTGACCACTAAAGCACTGTGAATGTTGATTTTAGAGAGTAGGCAAATCACAACTATGGAATCTATGAATAATGAAGATCAACTGTGTGTATGTGTATAACTAAGTGTCAGAATAATGTTTAATTTTATTTTTCTAAAACATTTTCCCATAATATACATATAGTCTTAAAATGCGAATTTTCTGTGTATGCGTAGATCAAAACCAGTGGAATAATGACAAGTTTATATGATTCTTATAAATATTGGCCTTTTATTTTTTTGCAAAATGAAGAATACAATCACAAGATTAACTCAAAAAGAAAAGTTTTAGTTGTCAAAAAATCACTCACAAATGCAGTAAAATAAACATTATACTTTTTCTAATTATATCTATCTTAATAATAGTGATACAATGATCATAGAAATATACATTTGGGAGCACGTGGGTGGCTCAGTCATTGGGCATCTGCCTTCGGCACAGAGTCTGGGGATCGAGTCCCACATTGGGCTCTCTGTTTGGCAGGAAGCCTGCTTCTCCCTCTCTCACTCCCCCTGCTTGTATTCCCTCTCTAGCTGTTTCTCTCTCTGTCAAATAAATAAAATCTTTTTTAAAAAAAGGAAATACACATATGAGTTTAATAGAGATGCAAATCAATATTAAAAACAGCCCTACTGGGGTGCCTGGGTGGCTCAGTTGGTTAAGCAACTGCCTTCAGCTCCGGTCATGGTCCCGGGTCTCCGGGATCGAGTCCCACATCGGGCTCCCTGACTGGCGGGAAGCCTGCTTCTCCCTCTCTCAGTCCCCCTGCTTGTGTTCCCTCTCTGGCTGTGTTTCTCTCTGTCAAATAAATAAAATCTTTAAAAAAAAAAACAAAAAAAAACAAAAAACAGTCCTACTTACTTTTATGCCTACACCATACTTCAAGACCCATTTTGAGCTTGTTTTTTAGTTTTATTCACCAAAAAACAATATACATTTTGGAATGCTTTTGATTAAATAAAATTTAATAAATAATAAACTACATAAAGTATGCATTATAATTTAGCAAATAAATTAGAACTACTTCTTTGTGGATATTTTTGAGGGGTTATTTTATTTGAAACACATGTATTTTTCCAGTATCTTAATAGGCTTTATGTATATCCACTCCCAAAATCAAAGTTAAAATATATGGTAGATATATAGTAACATTGCCTTGTTTTTTTCATTTTATATATTTTTTATTACAAATGAGTCTCACAGTTTTGTTTTCTCTATTTTCATTGGCTTTTGTAAGGTGTCTATTTAGTCTTTTTCTCATTTTTCTCTATTCCTTATTTATTCTGAGAAAATTCTGGATTCTGGACATTTTTTTAAATTGTTACTTAATTTTTTTTCCCAGTGTTCCAAGATTCATTCCCCATTCCTCACACCCAGTGCTCCACGCAATAGGTGCCCTCAGTACCCACCACCAGGCTCTCCCATTCCCCTCCCCCCCAGTCGCTCAGTTTGTTTCTGTGTCCAAAGTCTCTGCTGTTTCGTTTCTCTCCTGGGATTACCCTACTTCCCATTTACTTTCCTTCTCCTACAGCCCCCTAGGGTGCATAACCCCTTATGCACCCCAAGTAAGTGACACCTTGTGATACTTAACTTTCTCTACTTGGCTTATTTCACTCAGCATAATCTCTTCCAGTCCAGTCCATGTTGCTACAAAAGTTGGATATTCATCCTTTCTGATGGAGGCATAGTATTCCATTGTATATATGGACCACATCTTCTTTATCCATTCATCTGTTGATGGGCATCTTGGCTCTTTCCACAGTTGGCGATTGTGGATTCTGGACATTTATCAGTTTGTGAATTTTACCTATCTTTTCTCATTTGTTCTTTTTATGCAGTCATTTAAGGAAAAGAAGTTCTCATTTTAATATAATTGAATTTGCTAATGATTTTTTGCAGACAATGATTTTGGTATTTCATTTAAGCCCTCCTGAGGTCATGATATTTTCTTTTTTTTTTTTTCTTAAGATTTTATTTATTTATTTGACAGAGAGATCACTAGTAGGCAGAGAGGCAGGCAGAGAGAGGGAGAGAAGGAAGCAGGCTCCCTGCTGAGCAGAAAGCTGCATGCGGGCCTTGATCCCAGGACCCTGAGATCATGACCTGAGCTGAAGGCAGAGGCTTTAACCTACTGAGCCACCCAGGCGCCCTGTATAATATATTTTTAAAAGAAAGTAACTTTGAATAAATAAAGTCACACAACACCTTAACAGGAAAAAATTTAAAACTACAGTGAGATACTTCAATTAAATGAAGATATACAACTTGTTAGTGAATTGGAATTATTAAATCATTTAAAAGTCGTAATTATTATTAAAGTTATAATTATTAAACTTTAACAACCATCTTTACCAAGAAACGGAACTATGCCGCCAAGTTCAGAAGTCCTTCATATGCTCAAATCGAATCCCAGCCATCTCATTTACATCTATCCAAAGTAAAAACTATTTTATTATAGTAAAAACTTGGTGGTCTTTTTGATAGCTTTTTCATGCAGATGGCATTACTAGTCAAACTCTTTATTCTTCTTCATTTTTTAACTTTTTTAAAGATTTTATTTATTTGTCAGAAAGAAAGACTCAGAACACAAGGGGGAGTGACAGGCAGAGGGAGAAGCAGGCTCCCTGCTGAGGAGGAGCAGGGTTCTGGCTTCTATCCCAGAATCCAGATCATGCCCTGAGCTGAAGGTGTATGCTTAACTAAGTCACCCAAGCATCCTTTAACTTTTTTAAAATACCTTTCAAGTCTCTCTGAATTTACACCCCCCCATCCCTTTCTTTATTATAAATCGTGTCTGTTGAAGAACCTGTACTCACCTGTAGCATACCACTTTCCACAGCCTGGATTTTGCTTATTGTGAATCAACATGTTCTTTGTTCCCTTCTATTTATTGAAGATTGTATGCTGGGTACAGATCATTGATCATACTTGAAATTGCCCTCTTTGGCAAGACTATCTCATTGCTCTGTCTGTTTTCATGTGGAGATCGGTGATGATGCAAAGTGGGCTGCCCTGGCTTTTACCATCTTTCCATAATCTTATTCCAATGTGCATTGGATACTATTTTAGCAGACATACTTTGATTTATTTTTTTTTAATTTCTGAGTATATTTCCGGCGTGCAATAAATATGTCTATTGTTTGTCATCAAATAAGCCTCTTAAAATACTATTAACTATATTCCCTATGCTGTGCCTGCCTTTAATTCCTGTGACTCACTCATTCCATAACTGGAAGCTTTACTTCCCAACCCCCTTTAACCATTTTGCCAATCCCTCTACTCAGAAGATAACCTCTTTCTGCTTCTAATTTTTTTCACACATATAAAAATATTAAATTAGTATTAATTCTAATAGATCTTATGATTTAATATTTACTCCATACATAATATTATATCAACTGTACATTAATAGTTTAATTTTTACCATTCCAGATATTTTTCTTTCTATTTTTTTTCTTACCTTATTACATTGGTTAGACTTTTGTATGATATATAATAAAATGTGGACATGGGGCATTCTTGCTTTTTTCCTATTTTGGAGCACAGCTTTCAATATTTCACCATAAAATACAATAGTTTCCATAGATTTTATGTAGACATACTATATTAGATTACAGAAATTTCCTTCTATACCTAAGGTGCTCAGAAACCTTTTTGCTCTTTCAAATAGATGTTTAATGTAATCAAGTAAGTATTGCAACCTTTCAGGCAATTAATGTGATTTCACTCATTTATCTGCTGATACTCATTATATTGATTTTCAAATGTTAAAACAACTTAACATTCATGAGTTAAACCCAGATAGATCATGATATAATATACTGTCTATGGACTGGTGCACTGATGTTGTTAATAATTTGTTCAAGATTTTTGTATATATGTTCATAAGACAGATTAATTTCCTTTCTGTGATGGCAAAACAAGGATCATGTAGAAATTTCTTTTTACTACATTATTTGATTCCTTATTTTCCTCAATCTTTTATGAATTTTTAAATATATGTATGCTCAAATTTAGGTAATATTTTAAATGAGTATTTCCCCATCTCACTTAAATAATTTAACTGGAATTAAAATCCTAGATTTGAAAGAATTTTTCTTCAGAACATGAAAGGGAGTGGGCTTTGTTTTTGTTTTTGTTTTTTTTTCTTTTAGCTTTTAATGTTGCTTCTGAAATGTTTGATGCAAATTTTGCTATTTGTTGGAATCTGAGATATTCAAGAAAGTAGGACAGTATTAAAACTTCTATATAGAAGTAACATTTTACCAAATTAAAACATCACAAACATCACATTTATTTTCAGGACTTGGTTTCCTTTAGAGTGGGGCAGGGTTGTGTTTGGAAAGGCTAACACAGTGACCTTCTACTATATTTGTAATTACTTATTTCACAGACAAGGAAACATATTTGAAACAAAAATAAGAACAAGTTAAAATATGGGAAATGTAGTTTGTATTATTCTCTATACCCTTCCTTATGTAGAACACAAATACATAAAATCTATGTGTTTGCATCAACATCCTGGTTGACAGAAAAACACATGCATTTCTTTGCAATTATTTTTTGTAACAATTATTTCACATTGCAGGTTTTTTCAAGTTTAATTTAACTACAGTAAGGCACATTCACAATGTAAATGTTTTCAGGAGGCAATACCAAACAGTGAATGAATGTGTTGATGAGATGAGAAGTCTAACAAAAGTTGAAGAGGAGCTAGGAATGGCATAAGCCTAACATGCAGAAAAATATTTGTATGCCATCAATTTTACTAGAATTTATTAAAATTTAACGTTTTACTGCTATCTTATCCATATTTTAATTTTAAAAATATTTATTTAAAAAAATTAAATTCAATTAACACTTAACTGACTAAACTTCCCAGGCACCCTCATCAGTCTTATATAATACCCAGGGCTCATCACATCACATACCTCCTTAATGGCCATTACCTAGTTATCCCATCCCCCTACCCTTGCCCCTCCATCAACCCTCAATCTGTTTCCTATAATTAAGAGTCTGTTATAGTTTTTATCCCTCTCTGATTTCATTTTTTAAAAATGTTTCCTCTCTTCTCCTAGGAGCCTCTGTTTTGTTTCTTAAATTCTACTTATCAGTGGGATCATATGATTATTGTCTTTCTCTTATTGACTTATTTCACTTAGCATGAAATGTTTCATCTATGCCACGGCAAGATTTCATTCTTTTTGATAGCTATGTAATATTCCATTATGTGTATATACCATCTCTTCTTTGTCCACTCATCTGTCAATGAGCATATGGATTCTTTCCATAGTCTGACTATTGTGGACATTGTTGCTACAAACAGTGGGATTCAGGTGCCGCTTTGAATCACTACATTTGTATCTTTGGGGTAAAGACCCAGTAGTGCAATTGCTGGGTTGTAGGGTAGCTCTATTTTCAATCTTTTCAGGAACCTCCATACTGTTTTCCAGAGTGGCTTCACCAGCTTGCATTCCCACCAACAGTGTAAGAGTGTCCCCTTTCTCCACATCCTTGCCAAAACCTGTTGTTTCCTGAATTGTTAATTTTAGGTATGCTGACCAAAGTGAGGTGGTATCTCACTGTGGTTTTGATTTGTATTTCCGATTGTGGAGTGATGTTGCACATTTTTTCATGTGTCTATTGGGTGTTTGGAAGCCTTCTTTGGAGAAATGTCTGTTGGTGTCTTCTGCCCATTTCTTGATTGGATTATTTGTTCTTTGGGTGTTGAGTTTGATAAGTTCTTTATAGATTTTGGATACTAGCCCTTTATCTGATATGTCATTTGCAAATATATTCTCCCAGATGGTCAGTTGTCTTTTGGTTTTGTCAACTCTCTTTTTCTGTGCAAAAGCTTCTTATCTTGATGAAGTCCCAATAGTTCATTTTTGCCTTTGTTTCCCTTGCCTTTTGAGGCATGCCTAACAAGGATTTATTAAATACAAAAATATTTCTGTATTGTGAATATATTTGGTAGGATAAATTTTCACATGTGATGTGTTCCCTGAATTTTTCTCTTTTAGTACCATGGATAAATGACAGCGAAATAAAAAAATGCATAATCATGAATGGACTGGAAAAACTTCTTTTATTATTTATGTTTTGGTTTAGCAACTGTTTGTATCTTGGTGTAGCTACAAACCTTCCAAATTTAAAGTATTCTTCTTGAACATGTTATGTTAAAATTAATCTACTTTTCACATAAAATATAACAACAAGTATTTGTGCCACTGTACTCAGATGTTTTTGGGAAATATTCAATTTAACAAGTGGTCAAGTTTTCTAGTGATTATTATTCCATTAAAGATGGGGAATGAATCTTGAAACACTGGGAAAAAAATTAAGTAACAATTAAAAAAAAATGCATTAATCTAGGGTGCCTGGGTGGCACAGTTGGTTAAGCGACTGTCTTCGGTTCAGATCATGATCCTGGAGTCCCAGAATGGAACCCTGCATAGGACTCCCTGCTCAGCGGGAAGCCTGCTTCTCCCTCTCTCCCTCCCCCTGTTTGTGTTCACTCTCTAGCTGTGTTTCTCTCTGTCAAATAAATAAATTTAAAAATTGCATTAATCTGTGTAACACTGGTGATTCACAGACCTGTACCCCTGAAGAAAATAATATATTACATGTTAATAAAAATAATTTAAAAAACAACAAAGGGCACAATTAGAGAAAATACTACAGGGAAAAAATGCGTTAATCTGCTGTTTTGTAATTATAATGATGTATATGGATTCTCCATATATTCTGCTACTTGATGAATCCATACAATCTTCTTGTTGCTTTTTGTCACTTAGAGTTAGTGATTACTAGTCCTATCTTCGTAATCCTACTTTAGGGCTATTTCTCAGTCTTCTATGTTGCCAAGTCTTTGAAAGATATGACCAGTGGTCATCAGTCTTTTATCTTTTTTTTTTTTAAGATTTTATTTGTTTATTTGACAGAGAGAGAGATCACAAGTAGGCAGAGAGGCAGGCAAATAGAGAAAAGGAAGCAGGCTGCCCGCCAAGCAGAGAGCCCGATGCAGGTCTGGATCCCAGGACCCTGAGATCATGACCTGAGCTGAAGGCAGAAGCCTTAATGCACTGAGCCACACAGACACCCTTTTATCTGTTTTTAAGTCTCTTTTATTTTTGTTTAGTTATTTTGATAACATTTATATTAGTAAACATTATTAGTACATTAGTAAACACAACATTTATATCAGTAAAACACTCTATATGAATACAACTAAATGGCATTAATATTGAGCAAAAATAAAACCACCACTAATACAACTTGCTGAGAGAGATATGAAAATGCCACTCTTTGTAAACCCTATCATTAAAGATGCATGCATTTGAAGAAACTGAAAAGACACATTTTCTGAAAGTTATTTGAATCAGAAAGATATCACTGCAACTATGAGTCCATCAATTAACTGTGTGAAAAATTAAAAGAAAAGCATAAAGAAAATTAATAACTAATATAATACTTACTACTTCCTCATTCTAAAATATAATTAATATACAATGACCCAATGACCTGAAGAAAGGTATAATTATTTTTTTTAAAAAGTATATCTTAAATATAAGAACCAAAATATACATATGAAAACATCCTTCTAATCTGGTTTATTTTTCATGGTTTTAAGTTTATTTTAGAATTAATGCACACTATCTGATTAAAACAATATGCTTGGGGCATAGGTAATCTTTGAAAAATACTGACAATAAATATTTTTGTCAAGGATTGAATGAACACTAATGCATTCTCTTTCTATCGTAGTATATATACTTTAGTATATGCACATGTATGGATTTTTGAAAGGTTTGAACTCAAAGGGATTATAAAATGAAGATAGCTTTATTTTACCAAAAGTTACTGCGTTTAACCAAAGTAATGTCCAGTAATACAGAATCTTTAACTCTTAATTAGACGACTTAGTTAAAAAAAAAAAAAAAAGAAGTTGAAGGAGGGAAAGACTCAGTACATCAATAAAAGAAAAAAGATTGGCTGTAAGTTGCCATTACACAGTGAGCATTAAAGAAATTTGAGTTTCTCTTTTCATAAATAATAAAACAACTATTAGACTGATAAAGTATTTCTTAGTATTGAAACACTTTTAACAAGATAATTATTATTATAATTTTAGGCTTTGGGATAAAACTAAACTGCTTCCTGGGTATGTAATATTATTTTTTATAGAGCTAACTAACTTTAGATCTAAGTTTTCTCATTTTAAACATTTATCATGGGAAATTTCTATCAAAAACATGCTGTGATAAGTAAATGCAATCATTAATATTACCATTATCACATCATTACTCCTTATAATTTCCTAATTTTAACAACAAAAAAAGATTTATCCTTAAAATACTGCTTTACTTATGATGCCCTCAAGACAAGATTCTTCTTTTTATTTTGCAATCTCTATTTGAAACTAGAAGCATGGCATGACTTCTATTTTATTCTCCTATACACATTTATATAATATTTTGTGCTTTTGCTTTTTTTTAATTTTCTACTCCTACAAAATATATACCTCTTTGACTAATATCTTATTTTCTTTCTTGTAGTTATATTATACATACATCCTTATGCAGGTCTGGAATTTAGGCTATGAAACACAAGCTCTGATGTCTCCTAAATGAATGTTTACCTCTTACATCGTTGGAGTTTATTAATAGATCTAATCTACTTTAGCAACCCATATTGGTTGTCTCATTTTTATTCTTGCCCTCATGAATTATTTCACCTTCAAAATCTTAAACATAAAATCCTACACTATGTACCAGATTTCCTTTGTCCTGCTTCTTCATAGTCTCTCTCAGTACAATTATTCTCAAATGCATTATGACTTCTACTCCAGCAGTTAAAAATATTTTTATTGATAATCTACCAATTAATAGTCACTAGTTGGAGCACTTTACTGAGAATTCTAAGCTTGAGGTTGGGGTGCAGCAGGAAAGACTTGTAATCAATTATCAGTGTTCAAAATAAAGCAGAAGTGCATGCCAAATACTTTTAAGTTCTCTAACCTTTTCTATTTGGTTAAACTCATATTCAAGGTACCCTTCAACAGATGAATGGATAAAGAAAATGTGGGACATATATACAATGGTATATTACACCTCCATCAGAAAGGATGAATACTCAACTTTTGTAGCAACATGGACCGGATTGGAAGAGATTATGCTGAGTGAAATAAGCCAAGTAGAAAAAGTCAAGTATCACATGGTTTCACTTACTTGTGGTGCATAAGGGGTAATATAGAGGACAGTAGGAGAAGGAAAGGAAATGGGAAGTAGGGTAATATGGGGAGAGAAACGAAACATGAGAGACTTTGGACTCAGAAACAACCTGAGGGACTTGGAGGGAAGGGGGTGGGGGGATGGCAGAGCCTGGTCGTGGGTACTGAGGGCACCTATTGCATGGAGCACTGGGTGTAGGGCATAAACAATGAATCTTGGAACACTGAAAAAATAAAATAAACTAAAAAAATAAATGTTTTCATCAATTTTACTCACAAATTTGTAACACACTATCTTCTTCCTCAGAATGAGTGTCTTAGCTGGCTTTCAACATTTTCATTTCTCTATGTTCTTTAATTAGCATGTTATTTTAAAGATCCCCCCTAATTTTTTCAGAACTTAACTTTTATTTTCCTAAGACCTTTGAGGACATAGTTGCTCTCACTTAAAGCCAGTAATCACAGATCTTGGTAGAAAGTTTTAGTTTTAATATTTTGACTATTTGATGCAAAGAATATCTTCAGCGATATTTTGTGTGTTTAACAAAAAGGTAGCTAAGGTAATTGCTATATATCATGTGTTTTCATTAAATTAAGAATGTCTTTAAGGACCCTATGTGCTTCTTTCAATCAAATAATTAATTTACCTGGAATAAAATAGATTTTACTTTTTGCTGATAGTTTTAAATAAACTTTCAGCTTATTGTATTGGGCAATTTTAAATGCCAGTAAATACAGTGTAGTATTAGTTCAGATTTTAACACAGGCTAGGATATCTGAATTGAAGGATAGAGATAAAAGCTTAAAGAAAGACCAAAGGTGTTTTTTAAAAATATATAAGATTATTAGAATACTGAGGCAAAACCAGTAATTGTATAGTGACCATCTATCTCACAATTAGAACATCTAATTAGAAAGTAAAGTTGATAAATATGTTCTTTGAAACATTTAGGAAGAGAATATCAATTTTCTTAGACTTGGGATTTAAATACAGATATCAAACTTGTATGTCCAGAGGTAGACAATGTATCCACTTATAAATCAAAGGTAAATTTTGACAGTTAATCAGATTAACATTTGGATTATCGATCAAAATGACCCTTTAACTTATGGGTTACTTTGGGGTTGCATCCAGGTCTTTTAATATTTTATGAGTAAAATGTCAACATAAATTGCCATTTTATACGTGGAAATGCATGATGATAGATAATAAATGTACCCTAAGTAGATAGATTAACTTCCTTAGGAGAGCAGTACAAAATTGAAGATTCTTACTTTAATAAATTTTGCCAGAAATATTTTTTGCAAAAAATGCCTATTGGAAAAGTTCACTTTAGTAATAATTGAACTCAGCAGAAAATTGACGTATTTTGTAGTTTTCAGAGTAAACTTAAATAGTGGTATACCTCTCAAAAAGATACCCTGTCATTCTTTCACTTTGAAAATGTAGGCACTTATAAAAACTACAATTTATAACTAAGTTTTCAACACTTTATATTTTAATAATCAAATCATTTTAAATGCCTGAATTAGTACAGTTAAAAATAAAACTATTGTAAACTATCTAATAAAAATAAAACTGCATTTTATTTCCTATTCATTTCTCAATCCCAGTACTGATAATATTGTGTTTGGAGTCTTAGGAGACACATGGGTACAAACTTGTTGTACCTTAAAGCTCAATAACAGTGACTCATGAGCCATAATGGAAGATTTCAAAATATCATGTGTACCTAGAAGAAACACAAAAAGAATCTGAATAAAATAAGATGCCTTGTTTATAAGTATATATAGAATCATAGCAGCAGTGTCCACAATAGCCAAAATATGGAAAGAGCCCAAATATCCATCAGTTGATGAATGGATAAAGAAGATGTGGTATATATTTACAATGGGATATTACTCAGCCATCAAAAGAATGAAATCTTGCCATTTGCAATGACATGTATGCAACCACAGTGTATTACACTAAGCGAAATAAATCAGCCAGAGAAAGGCAGATATATAATTTCATTCATAAGAATGATTTAAGAAACAAAACAGATGAATATGGGGGAAAGGAGGAAAAAATAAAATAAGATGAAAATTGGGAGGGAGGCAAACCATAAGAGATGGTGAACTTTAGGAAACAAACTGAGGGTTGCTGTAGGGGAGGAGGTGGGGGGTGTTGCCACAGGGTGGGGACATTAAGGAGGACGTGTGATGTATAATGAGTACTGGGTATTATAAGCAACTGATGAATAACTAAGTTCTACCTCTGAAACTAAAAAAAAAAAAAAAAAAAAAAATTACAGTTCATATTCTAAGAGCCCTGCAATTGAGTCCCGTATCAGTTTCTATGCTCAGCCTGGGCTCAGCTCTGCCTCTCCTTCTCCTTCTGCCCCTCCCCCTGCTTGTGTTCTCTTTCTGCCATATAAATAAATAAAATCTTAAAAAATTATATTTCCAAAAATGACAGTGAAATAAAGAATACCAATTTTTTTTTACGTTTTTATTCAAATTCCAGTTAACATACTGTGTAATGTTAGTTTCAGGTGTACAGTTTAGTGATCCAACACTTTCATACAACACCAGGTGCTCATCACAAGTGTACTCCTTAATTCTCGTCACCTATTTAACCCATCCCTCCCCCCATCTCCCCTCCACTAACCATCAGTTCATTCTCTATAGTTAAGTGTCTGTTTCTTGGTTTGCTTCTCTCTCTCTCTCTCTTTTTTCCCCTTGTCCATTTGTTTGGTTTCTTAAATTCCACATAAGAGTAAAATCATGGTATTTATCTTTCTCTGACTGACTTATTTCATTCAGCATAATACACTAGCTCCATCCATGTCACTGCAAATAGCAAGATTCTATTTTTTATAGCTGAATAATATATATATTAAGTGAACATAGTATCTATTTTTATCATGAAGCATTAAATTTTGACACATTGCTTCGTTTGTTTTTTAAAAATCTATTATCTGACATAAACCTAGTCAGCAAAAATGCCAATAAATTATATAAATCATAGTTTGGGTCTTTTTAAAACTAGGTCCATAATATGCTTCATGATAATCAAATAACAATAGTAAACCTGAATTGTAATTCAGGTGCTAATTTGTAATGTTTTAAAGTTTAGCCTAAATAAAACCAAAGCCAACCACATGAGAATACGCTGTTGCCAAAACTTCTGGAAACACCCTCCTCGTCTCTGTACATCAGTATCCTTCTGCTTCTTCCCTGATGTACACAACACAGCCAGATCAGGTGTCAAGGCACTGGTTCTAAATGGTCTTAGCCTGCCCATCTTAAAGTCACGCTGGGCAGAGGGCTGATGATATACCCTGGCCTATGCTCTCTTGTGTTTAAGAGACATTTAACTTCTTTTCTTGTTTTCCTTTTTTTAGAAGATTTTGTTTATTTATTTGACAGAGAGAGATCACAAGTAGGCAGAGAGGCAGGCAGAGAGAGAGGAGGAAGCAGGCTCCCCACTGAGCAGAGAGCCCAATGCAGGCCTCGATCCCAGGACCCTGAGATCATGACCTGAGCTGAAGGCAGAGGCTTTAACCCACTGGGCCAGCCAGGCACCCAGGAAATCCACTTCTTTAAATGGAAATCATTAGCTAAGCAGCCCAATACTGAATTTAGAAACAGTGATTCCAATATCATTAAATTGAATGTGTTAGTACTTACAGTCACATATTCTGAAAAGTGAAAATAATAGACAAATACAGAACTTATGTAAGCAACCAATAAACTAAATTAATAGCACAGCCACCACATGCTTTAAAATGGTGTATTTTTAGTGTTTGAAGTTCTTTGCAAATTATCTTTTGGGACAGTTCAGATGAATTTCAGTAAAAGATGTGTGTTCTGCAAGAAGCTAGTTTTAGGGTTTCCAACATGGGTGGCATCATTTAAAAAATATATCAATAGTCTTATTAGTAAGTGTTTTCCACTTGGGTTTCTAAATCTTTATTTTCTGTGAAGGCAAACCAAAACACTGTCTTGACTCCATCTTCAAAGTTACAATACAATTTCTACCATCCCTAGAGATCTGAAAGCTGCATATGAGCCTGGTCCTTGCCATCATTTTCATCTTCCTCATCATCCTGATCTCCGGATTCAAGTACATCCTCTTCTTCTACCAGATGACCAAGCTCCTTGAGTTTATTCTTTAATAAAAATATTTTCTGATCCTGATCAGCCAACAGCACCGACACATTATCTTGTTCTTTTTTTAGAATCTGTGACATACATCTCGAGCTTGTTTTTCTTGTTTTCTAAAAGGACAACGGTACTCCTAGAGGCATCCACCTGCTCTTTAATAGCACTTCTTTCCCCAGACAGAGCTTTAATTTTATTCTTTAACTCTTTCATCTCTTGTAATAATGCCAGCAGTATGTGTGTACACACACACACACACACACACACCCTCTTCTTTATCCATTCATCAGTCAATGGGCACTTATTTCCATTATTTAGCTATTGTAGATAATACTGCTATAAACATTGGAGTGCATGTGTACCTTTTAATTAATTAATATTTTTGTATTCTTTGGGTAAATACCTAGTAGTGTAATTGATGAATCATAGGGTAGTTCTATTTTTAACTTTTTAAAGAAACTTCATACTGTTTTCCATAGTGGCTACACCAGTTTGCATCCCCACTCAACAATATATGAAGTTTCTTTTCTTTCCACATCCTTGCCAACACATAATGTTTTTTGTGTTGCGATTTTAGCCATTCTGATAGGTGTGAGGCGATATCTCAATTGTAGTTTCAATTTGGACTTCCCTGATGATCAGTGATGTTGAGCCTCTTTTCACATGTCTGTATGTCTTCTTTGGGTAAATGTCTAATTCATGTCTTCTACCCAGTTTTAATTGGATTATTTTGGGGGGATATTGAATTTTATGAGTTCTTTATATATTTTGGATTCTAACCTTTATCAGATATGTCTTTTGTATTCCATAGGCTGCCTTTTTAGTTTTGTTGATCATTTCCTTTAGTGTGCAGAGCTTTTTATTTTCATGAAGTTCCAATTTATTTTTGCCTTTGTTTCCTTTATGTGTATGGTCAGGAACAAGATAAGATGTCTACTCTCACCTCTGTCATTTCACATGGTTCTGGAATTCCTAGCCACAATATTCACAAAATGAAAATAAACAAGAGGCATCCAAATCAGTAAGGAAGAAGTCAAACCTTCACTATTTGCAGATGAAATGATAATCTATATTAAAAGCCCAGTAGACTTCACCAAAAAACGGCTAGAACTGACACACAAATTTAATAAAGTCACAGGATGTAAAATCAATGTACTTCATCTGTTGCATTTCTATACACCTATAAATGAAGCAGTAGAAAGAGAAATGAAGGAATTGATCCCATTTATAATTACATCAAAACCCATAAGATACCTAGGAATAAACCTAACCAAAGAGGTGAAAGACCTGTACTCTGAAAACTATAAAAACTGATGAAAGAAATTGAAGATGACACAAAGAAATGGAAAGACATTCCATGCACATGGATTGGAAAGAAAAAGATATTGGGTGTTGTTTTTTTTTTGTTTGTTTGTTTTTTGTTTTATTTAAATTCAATTAGCCAAGATATAGTACATAATTCATTTTTGATGCAGTGTTCATTGATTCATTAGTTGTGTATAACACCCAGTGTTCATCAAAGCACAAATATTGTTAAAATGTCTATATTACCTAAAGCAATCTACACATTTAATGTAATCGCAATCAAAATAACAAGAGCATTTTTCACAGAGCTAGCACAAATAATCCTGAAATCTGTATGGAACCACAGAACACCCTGAATAGCAAAAGTGACCTTTAAAAAGAAAAACAAAGCTGGAGTCATCAAAAATCTGGACTTCAAGTTGTATTACAAAGTTGTAGCAATCAAAATAGTGTGGTACTGGCACAAAGATGGACACATAGATCAATGAAAGAATGCCCATCATTTTTAAATATTCATGAAATAATCCCAAGGATTGATGATATCTTGGTTATCAAATTTTTTAAAACCTTAATAAATTTCCCAAGTGAAGAAATCATGTACACTATTCAAATTATAATTTAATAAAATTTAAAAATAAGAATAAAAAAGAAGTGAAATAACTAGTGACTTTGAGAGTATTTAATGATAAACAGTACTATGTCATGAAGAATTAAAATCTTTCTAATATAAGCTATGTAGTACTATTAAAAATCTGTATTAATTTAAATTAGTTATTACAAGATAGGTAAAAAACAATCTCTTAACATGGGTAAATGTGCAGCACATAAGCTTTTAAAAGTGTGAGGAAAGAATAAAGCAGAAAAAAAGAAGCTTAAGATAAGCAATTATATGTGATATGTATTTTAATAAATTCATGTAATATATGAGACTTTGAAATACAAACTTCATTGGGAACAGATTATGTTTCCATTTCATATATTTATTTATACTATACATTATATATTACTCCCCTCTATATATTTATATATAAAACATGCATTATAAATATATACTTTATTCTATATTTTATTTGTTACATGTATACAACTATAAATACATTATATATTTATATATGAAATATAATTACAGAAAAGTACATTTTAAGAGTTATAAGTTGAAGATTGTATAATTATATATTCATACATTTGAAAAACCAACATTAAGTTGTTGATTTTTTTTGGCAAAATATCAACATATAAGAGACTAGAAGGTTAGAAATGATGGAAAAGTGAGTCAAATATCAATTTTAAAGATGACAGCAAGTCCATGAAGTTTTATGGGCAAATACAGTTTTTTGGTTAATACTTCTTTAAATCTTAGAATAATCATTTTATGAGGCAGACAGGAAGATGAATTTTCTGGATTAATAATCAAATGGCAACATGGCAATATACTTAATTTCAGTTTAATAAAAAACAAACAAACAAACAAACTAAACTCTGTATGTAGTAACTGTGCTTAAGCCAGGATCAGAGATGAAGTGAGTATGTACATTTTTGGTACATCTTGTTAACTTGATTTTAATATGAAAATTATATTTTGCCTCTCATTTACAGGTTGTTTTAAATTTTTTTTGCTATATATCTAGTTATATGAAGAGCTGATCAAATCAAAGTATTAAAGAGGAATTTCTTTTTAAATTAGGTTTTAGAAGTTCCCACCAAAGCACAGACAAATATTCCAGGAAAGGAAAGGCAGTGTGAAATAAGAACAAATGAAAACGGTCCGTGTGACTTTGTATTTGAATGAGCTTAAGAAAAATGGAAGCATATTGACAGAAGACAAATTACATCGTAATTGCATCTAGAAATAGCTTCTTTTAATGTAGTAAACAAATGTCATTCTGGCTAGACAAATAGAATGAATAAAATAAAAACCAAGAAGTTGACAAGCTTGAGAGAGCTAGGAGATGATTAAGCATTTCTCCGAAATAATTTTTAAAAGAAGTGAAAATAAGGCAACAGCAATTTCACTTCTTAGGAGGACTATCTTGGTGCTGCTCAAGATGGAACAGCCCATTCTGCATTTCAGCAAATCTTTTCTAGATATTATCCCAGAGTCATGATTTACAAAATAACATTACAAATGATTTATGCTACAACTGAAGCTGGCTGTATATTTTTTTACTAGAAAATCATTCTATTTTACTCAAATGGAAATAATTTCAATTTCTCATTATTATCTTAGGCTATGATACAAGTCATAATTAGTGCCTATGGCCCACAAACATGTTTCTGAAGAGAAAGATATTTAGAACTACCACTTGTGTCCCATCCTTGGATAGAGATAGGAGATGGGCTAGAGAATCCAAAAAAGCCAGAAACATTAAGAAATGCTTTCCTTGGGGCACCTGGGTGGTTTAGTTGATTAAGGGACCTACTCCTGATTTTGGCTCCAGTCATGATCTCAGGGTCATGAGATCAGAACCTTGCATTGGGTTCCCTACTGAGCACAGAGCCTGCTTAAGATTCTCTCTCTCCTTCTTCCTCTACCCTTCTTCCCTAGCTCATGCACACACATACTTTTTGTTTCTTGCTAAAAGGAAAAAAAAAAGCCTTTCTATTAAGTTCACCTAGACTACTGAAATAAACTCATGTCTTCTTGTAGATAGTCTTTTTAATGTACACTGCAAATTAACCTTCATGGAGAATTTTTTATTACAAAATATGCTCAAATTCTCTGTAACACTGACTATATGTGGGTTGAAATCTGGATAGTTTTGTTTGGTGAACTTCCTATGTTGTGCACCAAAATAGAAAAAAATGGACTGGTAGCAATGAGACCAAAAGTGTGGGAATTCACAATGCCTGGCTAGCTAAGATCTAATAAAAACAATCCTCCTTGTGAAAGGTCAATTGAAAAGCAAAGGAATGGTAGAAAACTTGGCCTCCTTTGAAGTTTCTGGGCTGAAAAGAGCCAGATTCTAATTGTGGCTCAACGCTATCTCCTAGATGCTTAACTTAGGTTAGACATAAATCCTTAACAGCCACCTATTCCTTGCCTGCAAGTCACAAACATAGATAGTTCTAGTCATGCAATGCCCATAAATGTCATGGTCCTAGTTATTGAAACATTACAGTCCTTTCTAATCTTGATTCTTTGATGTAACGATAACATGCATAATCAAAATGGAGATAGAGCTTGACTTGGGGCCTTTTGCCACTAGAGCATCTGGTTTCTAGTCCCCCCTCTTATTCCTACTTCTGTGTCTGTAGTGATCTTTTCATTCACCATCTCCATTTGTCTTCTTAGTTTCTCCTATGGATCTTTTGACTCTCAGCTTAAATCTGAGCTCGTTTGTGGTACCTGAAACTGTAGATCTCACAGTTTCCTCCATCTCTAAAATGAAAGAGCTCAATATTATTCACTAGACAGAAAACTGTATGTTTGATAGTGCTTGCATTACTTATATTATTTAACTTCTTTTTGGTTATCTTTTTTGTCTAATCTTACTGTAGGCATTTGGAAGGCAGAAGCCATGTTTTACTGTATAACATCTAATGCATTAGCAAAGGCTAAATCAAAAATTAAAATTGGGGGGAGCTTGGGTCTTTCAGTTGGTTAAACACGTGTCTTCAGCTCAGGTCATAATCTTGGGGTCTCTGGCTCCCTGCTCAGTAGGAAGTCTGCTTCTCCCTTTGTCCTACCCCCAGTTCTTGCTCTCCCACTTTCTCCTTCTGTCTCTCAAATAAATAAAAAAAAAAATCTTAAAAAAAAAATAGAGCAGTTAGTATGTGCTGGGCTTTATGCTAGGAGCTGTTGTTAAAACAAGAGGTGAAATATGTGGCTGTTTTAAAGAAGCTTGTAGATTTTTCTTGCAGAAAAAAAGGTTTGTATTCATACTTTAGAAGGGAGAACATGAAGTAGTTCTTATGGGGTTGGTGTTGGGGAAAGGGGATTTTGTAGATAAAATTAGGCCTATATTAAGACTTTAGTATGGATGAGCAAAAGAAAGAGTAAAGGATGAGTGTTCTAGCAGAAGATTGCTGAGGCGCCTGGGTGGCTCAGTTGGTTAAGCGACTGCCTTCAGCTCAGGTCCTGATCCTGGAGACCCGGGATCGAGCCCCACATTGGGCTCCCTGCTCCATGGGAGGCCTGCTTCTCCCTCTTTCAGTCCCTCTGCTTGTGTTCTCTCTCTAGCTGTGTTTCTCTCTGTCAAATAAATAAATAAAATCTTTAAAAAAAAAAAAAGTCAAAAAAAAAAAAAAAAAAAAAGAAGATTGCTGTAAGAAGTCCAGTGTTTAGTCAGGGTGAAATTCATTCATTCACAGGATTTATACCATTTGTTGTGAAAAACATGCTCAACTTGTGGCTATTGAGGAGAGTGACAAGTTGATTTGTTTTCAGGATGTTATCCCATTAATCGAGACCTAGGACTAACTTTTAATTGTTTGTCATAAAGCCTAAATCTGACATCTGATATTCAGGTCCTTCCATAGAGTGACTTCAAATTACTGCTTATCCACTGTAATCCACAATGGCCTCTTTTATTTCAGCTAGGAAGTATATTTCCAGATTTGTTGCATATTTTTATCCTCTCTGCTTTTATACACTAAATAACTACAAAGGAAGGTAGATCATAATAAATACATAAAATTAGTATAAATTTGCTGTTTTGAGAGTTCTGAGAAGGTAGACATTTTTGCAGTCTTGAAGGGATAGCAAAGGCTTGACGGGAATTACAGTGTTTTTATATGATCCTTAAAAATGAGTTTTGGGGTGTGACTTTTAAAATGAATATTAAAAATGTGTTTCCACATGCATATAATTACTCTGGACCATAAACATTGGTAATATTTCAAAAATGTTTTCATTTTTTATCCTTGTTCTCTTAAAAAGGGATGTTTCTCATGACTTTGACTTTATTTCTGAGAGTCTAGTACTACTCATAAAGTAGTAGATGAAAAAATATTTGCTAATTGGTTTACCAGATTTATAAAAATAAAAATTGAAAAGAAGAAAACACAGTTGTGAGGAACCATACCACAGTCTTTGAAATTAGCATTATTCTTCAGTTAGATGGGCTATTGAGATAAGTTACACTGTCTCTTCATCCATATTAAACATTACAAATTTAATAATTTGATAAAGAGTGATGTCATTTGGGGAGTGCAGGATTTAAAAATGGTGACACTGCGAGAGAAAACAATAGATATTTTGCACAAATTTGTAATTTTGTTTCTTTATTGTAGAGTAAAAGAAAAAAATAGAAATATCCCCAGCAGTTGTTTAATGGAGCATACACTATTCACTCTTATTTTACTTGTAACTCGTTTTTGTTTATTTGTTTTTCTGGGGTTGGTGCTAGAAGGGAAAGAGAAGCAACAGCTTAACGTGTCTGTGAAAGTCAGTGTAAATGGAAATCGTGAGCTCCCAACTATTACAATGCAAACAGATCTACTTGGGATTGAAATAACAACATGAAGTTTCAGTCCCTTGGGAAAAATTACACCAGGCAGACTGATTGAGTGGAAACTATCCAATAAACTGTTCATGGACTTTATAATCAGGGGACATATGAAAGAGACTCAATTTTCTGAATTGCATGTCAAGAACTAAATTTACAAATGTAGCCACTTGAAGTAAACATAACTAAGCATACTGGTACATGAACCCCTTGGGGAGAAATGGAGTATCACTAACCAACTGCCTGACCTCACAGCCAGAGTATTTTATGCAACTGGATGAATATTACTGCTTAGTAGGAAAAAAAAAATTAATGTCGCTTTCATAATTATTGTCTTTCTTTAACAAAAAATATAATAGTTTTTCTATTGGTAGGTGTACCAATTTATACAATAAAAGTTCCTAGAAAAGAGAAATAACAATCTTCCAATAATGGTAGACCAAATAAATCAGATTAACTCTACTTTAGAGGATAGATCGATTTAAAAGCAATGGGGATACTAATAAATTCATAAAGAATTACCAGATCTGGTAGATTACTTGTGATATATGTGCTATTTATAAAGCGATTCTTTGGTTCTTCCCATCAGAAGGTGGAGTCTTTTTCTCACTACTTATCTCTGCTAGTCTTAGGATTTGTTTTGGCCAAAGTAATCTGGCAGAAGTGGCAGCTTGTCAGTTCTGAAATCTAAATTTCAAAAGAGATTTCAAGCTTCTGTTCTCTCTCTTGGAACTCTGTCACCATGGGCTAGAGCAAGGCCAGGCTATCCTGACAGAGGATGAGATAACACGTGGAACAGAGCTGAGCCTGCCCAGGCAAGGACATCTTAGACCAACCAGCCCTTTGTCATATATCCATAAATCCACGGGCTTGCCCAACCAATAACAGTCACATCTGGCTCAGAGAAGAACCATTCAAGGAATCTATTAATTCTGAGAAATAATACATAAGAATTGTTTTCACCACTAAATGACTTAAAATGTCACTGTACTTACCTTACATGCATGGCCAGAAACAATTTTTCATGTCATTTGCATAGGTGAGTCCAATGTTTGGGGACAATTTTCCCTTCTCCTTATTTACTAATTCTTGTTTCAAAAGCTTAAAACAACAGTAACAATGACACCAAACTACAGACTGGGAATTCCACAAGAAAAAAGCATCTCCAAAAGTAAGGAAACCAAAGATTACATGTATCAAGAGGTAGCAGAAAAGGAAGTAATATTGGATGTTCTCCCAGCAGAAGAAAAATTCTCAGCTAAATGTTGGAAATGCAAGAGGAGTAACCAGGACGGCATAAAGGGAAATTAATTTTTCTAAGATCCTTGCATATTTTTGTAGAAGATAAAATAAAAAAGTTGATTGATATTTAGACCTTGATAAATCAAAGCATAGATAAAAATGAGAAAAACAAAAACAGATAGTCATTAAAAAAATAAAGCAATTCAAAAAGTGCTTGATTTATCTCAAATATATTTATCTAACAACAAATATAAATGGAACAGAGTCCAAATATAAGTCAAAGATCATCCCATTTTACAAGAAAAACTTTGATTTTTATAAAAAAATATCTAAAATAAAAAAGATACAAAAAGTTTACAAACAAAAATATCAATATATAGAAAGCTGGCATGACTGTATTTATACTGTTAAATCAGACTTCTAGGCAAAAGCATTAATACATTTAAAGAGGGGGTATTTTATAATGGAAAGCTTTAACTCATCTGGAAAAAATGTTAAGCATTCATGAATATCTAATAACATAACTTCAATATATATACAGCAAAGTACAGATCTGTGTGTGTGCACATGTGTATGTATGTATCACCATATGCAAAAACTTCATACTATATACTCTTAAGCAAACAAGGAATATACCCAACAATAGACCATAATATATAAAAACAAAAAGAGGTAGAACAAATGAAATTTGTCTCTGATATCATTTCAACACACTTGCCACTTCCCATGAACTCAATACTCAACCCCCAACTCCAGATTATTATATGCTTAAGTTCTCAGTTTTTAATAATAGAACATTGAAATGTACAGGTTTTATGTATTTAAAAATAAATTTTCTCTATTCATAAATGCATGGTTACTGTAGAAAATTTAGAAAATATATTTAAGGGCACCTGGGTTGCTCAGTGGGTTAAAGCCTCTGCCTTTGGCTCAGGCCATGATCTCAGAGTCCTGGGATCGAGGCCTGCATTGGGCTCTCTGCTCAGCGGGGAGCCTGCTTCCTCCTCTCTCTCTGCCTGCCTCTCTACATACTTGTGATCTCTCTCTGCTCTCTGTTAAAAAAAAAAAAGTCCTATAAAAGAAAAAAAAATAAAATAAAAATATATTTAAGAGCTCATGAAAGTCACTCTCACTCATCATGAGCTTGGTGTAAGAGAATGAGCATGGGTGTTAAGGTCAGACCTGACTTCAAAAGATGTCTTGGGCCAGTACCCAGCCAAAGTCTAATTCACTGTAAAGAAGGAAATGAGGTACCATTTTACAAAATATCTGCTCAATTGTAGCTGCTCTGGGGATGGTGAGGCTAATGGAAGATATCTGTATAAGCAGAACAGCCATGACTTTTCAGTGTTACTGTGATAATTGAATGTATTTAAATTTTTTGGTAATCACTGATAGTTATGTTGATTATCAGAGACGTTCAGATTGGGGCACCTGGATGGCTCAGTTATTTAAGTGTCTGCCTTCGGCTCAGGTCATGATCCTGGAGTTCTGGGATCCGGCCCAGCATCCGGCTCCCTGCTCAGTGGGAAGCCTGCTTCTCCCTCTCTCACTCCCTCTGCTTGTGTTCCCTCTCTGGCTGTGTTTCCCTCTGTCAAATAAAATCTTTAAGGAAAAAAAAAAAGAAACACTTGGATTCAACTATAGATTCTATTTTCGTAGCTTACTTTAAACGACTTTACTTCTTTTGTACAAGTGCTTATATATACATACATATCACTTCTTTTATATTTACGCACATATACATACAAAAATATTAAATGAAATGATTCAATAGGTAAAAACATAAATTTAAACTATGCATTTTTTAGTAAACATTATATTGTAACCCTCACTACAAACTATAAAAACTTTTTTTGATTAGCTGTGGTCTTATTGCTACTATACAAATCATATAATTAGTTGATTTACCTAAATAAGTCTTCATCTTTAAAGTGAATTGGAGCCTTAATCCTGAACAGATTGAAAAGGCAGACAGCAATATTCTGGAATAGTAATGTATGCGATTTGTTCCATTTCCACACAATGCTATCTCATTGATAATATGTTTTTGATGTGAGATAAAATGCACAAAAGAGAATTAACAGATATGCATATGAGCATATCCTTCGTAAACACAATATGCCAGATATTCAAATCCTGTTAACGCTAATTGTTAGTAACATAATTTGGCAACTAACCAAGCCTTGTGATATTCGTGTATTTTGTGATAGTTCTTGTACTTTTCTGTTATTTTTTGGGGGGAGGAATTTTTAATAAAGGGAAAATAAGTAAGTTTTCAAGAGTCTTTATTTATTCCCTGGTTCAGCATAGGGATTTGGAGTGAAATTGGTGCTGGTAAACATAACTTTCTTATATTTATTGAGATTAGATGCTATATCTTCAATACTCATAAACATGATGAAAAAGTACAATCCCTAAGATTTTTGTTCTCATTTATTTAGCCCAAAGACTATGAACTTCCATTACGGAAAAAGGGTTTGAGTACTTGCAAAAATATTTGTTTTCTGTTGTTGCCTTGATATTAAGAGTAATTGCATCAGAAGCTTCTTGATGGCAAGAAGTGCATATAATTGACACAACTTTTATGTTAATTTTGTAGACAATAGTTATCACCAAGTTGTGAATAAATTTGTTTCTTTCAGATATTGAAAGGCATTAGCTCTTCTTCCAAAATCAAAAATCTTTATTAGAACAGCAGTAAGTTAGGGGCGCCTGGTGGCTCAGTTGGTTAAGCGACTGCCTTCAGCTCAGGTCATGATCCCAGAGACCCAGGATCGAGTCCCACATTGGGCTCGCTGCTCTGCGGGAAGCCTGCTTCTCCCTCTCTCACTCCCCCTGCTTGTGTTCCCTCTCTGGCTGTGTTTCTCTCTGTCAAATAAATAAAATCTTAAAAAAAAAAAAAGAACAGCAGTAAGTTATAATCATTATAATGTCAAACATGGGAGGCATTCTATTTGAGAAACATAGATAATTTAAACATGAATAATAATATATAATAATAAATGAAGTAAATATAAAATATGCTAGTATATGTGTTCTAATGTATAAGCTTACTTTTTAAAAATATTTTATTTATTTACTTATCTGAGAGAGAGAGAGAACAAGTGAGGGGAGGAGCAGAGGGAGAGAGACAAGCAGACTCAAAGCTAAGCTCAGAGCCTGACTCAGGTTAGATTTCACAATCCTGAGATCATGACCTGAGCTCAAATCAGGAGTGGGACACTCAACCAACTGAGCCACTCAGTGCCCCTAAACATACATTTTATTAAATATTTACATAAGAATGGTAAAATAATATGAATACTTGTCATAAGCAGTACATAGGCAGTACATATATATTGGTAATATATTCCAGAGGTTTTTAACATTACTGCCAAGGCAGGTTGGATAAGTGTGTGAGATGATGGAAATAAAATGCACTGAGTTTGTACCTAGTTTGCATATTGACTTACGTTACAGCTCATGGCAATATAGTCCTACTAAAAGAATGTATTCTGTATGAGCATGATACATGATGATAAAAAGAAACACAAATCACAGAGGGTGTTGGATCATCATAGGTGAGTTAGTTTTGGAAGATTTCAGAGAAAAAATAGCACTTCCAGTGGATTTTATAATCCATGAAAGACTAGATGTTTAGGTGAAAAAAAAATAAATAATGATGTTTCCTGTTAATTCATAAATCCAAGATAATTAAAAAAGCTTGCAGACCTTTTCAAAAGAATCAGTTATGCAAGAGGTATGCAAGTAAATTAAGGTATATCTTGGAAAGTTATCTGAGGCTTAAGTATAGAAGGCTTGGGATTTCAAAACTAGCAGTTCAGCTGTTTATTCCAGAATAAGGCATTAGTCAAGATATATATTTCTAAGTTACAAGTTATAGAGTTATAATTCAAAATAATAAACATATAAAGCAAAATTTTAATATACTGTCTATGATTATTAATCATGGTAATGTTTTTAAAGCCTTACAATGAAATTTGCCCTATGAAAATATGATGAACTATGTCTCTGTATCTATTATATATATTCTAAAGAATTATAATAACAGATATACCTTTATCTAAAATTTTAACAACTATTAAAATACATTGTATATCAGTTGTATTTCATCTGTAATGTTTGACATTTCTAAAAGATTTAACTTTTGCGTTTTGGATGTAATGAAATATCATTGTGCAGTATTTCATTATTGAAGAACAGATCAAACATGCAGCTACTTCAAATGTAAAGGGAAAAGAAAGGAAGGCTGTTAAAGGTTTTGAAATAAGGCGAGATTGAAAATCAAGTATTGAATTTACAAAATATTTTAAAAATATTGTCAAGTTAGTAAGCAGAAAAGAAATGTACATGTTACGAAGCAGGTATGAATCAGTAATGTAATCTAGAAGTAAAATTTGGGTCATTTAGTTCTGGAAATAAAATTAATTTTCCTTGAAGGAAAATATGGAAGGTAACTCTGAGTTTCTAAAATTTACAATGATATGAGATTAGAAATACTGAATGTTGATATATAATAATTTGGAGTTGGGAAAGTCTTTCTTGAGATTGACTTAAAAAACATCTTTGAGGGGCGCCTGGGTGGCTCAGTTGGTTAAGCGACTGCTTTCAACTCAGGTCATGATCCTTGGAGACCCAGGATCGAGCCCCACATCGGGATTCCTGCTTGGTGGGAAGCCTGCTTGGCGGGAAGCCTGCTTCTCCCTCTCTCAGTCCCTCTGCTTGTGTTCCCTCTCTAGCTCCGTTTCTCTCTGTCAAATAAATAAATTTTAAAAAGCCTTAAAAAAAATATTTGAGTATTTCATATATTCTGTTATGGCTCATGCTGTTCCCTTACCTGAAATTTTCTTCTACTTTTCTCTATTATCAAATTCTGGTCTATACTTCAAGAAAGTATACCCTGAAAATACTGCAATTCTGAAACTGTCTCTGATGCCACAATAACACTCAATGTCTTCTTTAAAAGTATTTCCTTACATTTCATGATAGGGTTTATTTCCTTCTACTTAATACCTCTGTAGTAATGATTATAGGTTTTTATATTTTCTAGTACTCTATAAGTGTTGGATAAATTGAATTGGATAGATCAGTACATGCACTTAGGCAGACTGAGAATCTAGGTTGTAGACATACTAACCTGGAAGTTTTCCATGATTCTCCTGATACATGCTTAACTACAGTATGACTTTGGTGGTGTCCCCAAATGAAGAATCAAATTCTATCATTAATGTGTATATGATCAGATGATCTAAAAGGATTACTTAAGCTGTCTTGCATCACCTTCTGCTTTACACTGGCATGCAAATGCAAGTGATCAGAAGAGCCCTTGTACATGTTAGTATAGGAATCCTAGAAGGAAAAATTGGGACCCATTGTTCACCTATTTCTGAGGTATGTGAGGGATATATACATATATATATATATATATATACACACATTTATAAATATATATATCAAGAAAATATATATAATAGAAACATAGTAATATAAATAAATATATTTGTAATAAATTATACATATTATATAATATATATTATATGTTATAATATATAAATTATGCTCTTATATAAATTAGAGCCTAAATAGGCGATTCTAAATTCATAGGAGTCCAGTCAAAGAGGTCCTAAAAAGGTACCTGAATCCACAAAGTATATTTATCAAGTGACTAATGGGTTAACATATTTTACCTGTCTTATTGCAGGTAAAAGATCTACAGAGGAACATAAAAGATATGTCTGTATACATGTGAAAAACTCTATAATGAAACATTTATTAAAATATTTTTAAGAATATTTTTCCTTTCCTCCTCATTAAGATGACTTAATTTTCTAAAGTCCAGTTTCACCTTTTTGTATATTCAGAGATATTTTTCCCTTTTCTCTTTTAGCTGTAGGAAGCAAAATGCTATTGATTACTAATCCATGTAAGTTGTACAATCATTTTCCTAAAATGTGTTTGTTGTGAGCTACTCATTATAAAATATTTCAGTTTTTTTTTTTCCTTTAAATGTAATACAGAGTTGGTTTGAAAGGCAGGAATTGACTGAGTTTGTTTTGCCAGTAGTTTCGGTGTAACATATGTCGGGTTCTTACTTCTTATGGCTCATCCTGAGAACTCCTGTTCTCTATTTACCTATGAATCTCAGTGGCAGCACTTGCTACAATGTCCTGGTGTGAGGTGTGGATCAGTGGTCAAGCCAACTCAGTGTCCCCATCACCTCTCATCACATTTTGTGACTTTGGTGGCTGGAATTACTTTATAGTTCTATGCCCAAAAGCTCTGGGGATTTGGAAGGCGCAAGAGGAGAGCACAAAAACATGATGCCTCTCTGTATTAGTTTCCATAGTAACAGTAGAATTGTTCTTATTAAGGTATCACTTGGCTCAAACTGATTCTTGAGATTGTGTTTTTTCTTGAGAAATGTGAAGTAAGCTCGATTACATGGAGTTGTGTGCACTTGATTATCTCATTTCCTTTTTTCCTGGGAGAAGAGTTCTTTTCAGTCATTTTTGCCTTGCCATATTGGTTGACAAGACCTCTATTTAACTCAAGATTCGATTTGTGATTAACAAAGAAAAATCCATCTGGCAAACTTTATTCAAGGCTCCATTGTCTTGTTTTGGAATAAATAATTTGGGTGTATTATTAATAATCAGAAACCAGGTATTAATTAAAAGGCAACACTTTTCCTCTTTAATGCTTTGGCCCAAAAGCGACATGTCTGCTTATTACTTGTTCAACAAGACTAATCACATGACTTAGCCTAACTTCAAAAGGCAGATAGATGAAAGATAGTACACAAAAATTTGGTGAGCATTACTGTATTTACTTAAAAATACTAAATCAATTTTGAGGAATTATGTAAGGATACTTGTCTTGCCAGATGTTGAGACTGAGGGAGCTATAAAACTGATTAAACTCTAGTAATATAATAGATATTCCACAAATATTAAGAACATGAATATATGAAGTAAAAGACATTAAAATCTAATGTGGTAAAGATGATGTTGCAGGGCAGTGGGGAAAAATTATGTTTTCAATAAGTGATGTTGGATACATTGAATATTCATACTGAAAAAAAAGAGAAAAAAAAACTATGATCTCTACCTCACACAACACAATGAAGTCAACTTTAGGTACCTTTAGTATCTACATGTGTAGAAAAGAGGAAAACTCAAGAAGATGGACTGCTCAAAAGTTTCTCGGAAAGGACATTTCCAAATATTCAAGAAAAAAATGAATAATTTACACTACATTAAAATTAACAACTTCACTTTTTTAGAGTAAAAAGGCAAACCAGAGTGTAGAAAAAAAATATTTTGCAATAAACATATCTACACATGAGTCACATCCTTTACATATTTATAGATTTCTACAACAGAGAAAAGGAAGACAACCCAATAAGGAAACAGGGGGAAAGGACTTATTTGAATAGGCACTTTGTGAAGCAAAATAACCAAATGGCCAATAAACATATTAAAAGATGCTCAACTAAGTAAGGAGACTGAAATTAAAATTGCATGAGACACTGCTACATACCCAGCAAAACTGCTAAAATGAAGAAGGTATGCCAAGTCTTAGCCCAGAAACAGATGTAGATTAATTAGAATGCTAATGTAAACTGGTAAACTCATTTAAAAAAAACAAAAAAAAACAAAACAGCCCTTTACCAGTATCATTTGAAAGTTACCATATTCAGAGTCACTGAACTAGGATTCTAGTCCTTGATATAAACTCAGTAGAAATATGTTTATATACTTACCGAAGTACATTTTCAATACTGCTCATAGGCAGCGCTACACTTAGAAGCACCAAGCTAGGGACACCTGAGTGGCTCAGTTGTTTAAGCATCTGACTTCAGCCCAGGTCATGATCTCCTGGGATCCAGCCGGACTTAGGCTCTCTGCTCAGCAGGGATTCTCCTTCTTTCCCTCTCCCTTTGCTCCTCCCCTTGCTCCTACTCTGTCTCCCTCACTCTTTCTCTCTCAAGTAAATAAATAAAAACTTGGGAAAAAAAAGCTTTAAGCTAGAAACAAACTGAATGTTGATTATATGTAGCATAGATAAGGGGTCAGCAATTTTTTTTTTCTTTTGGAAGGCCAGAGTGCAAATGATTTGGGAATATGCAGGACATATGGTCTCTGTCACAACTTTTCAACTTTTCTGTAGTGCAAAAGTAACCACAGAAAATACATAAATGGCCATACCTGTGTTAAAGTAAAACTTCAATGACAAAGTGACAGGTCAGATTTGGCCAGTGGGACACAGTATCCTTACCTGTGGCGTAAATAACTAACTCTCCGTGTACTTAGACAATGGAATGTTAAAGATCATTGTTACAAACCAATGTTACAGACCAATGATACAGACATACAGCAGATCCATGCATCAACATGGATAAAGCTTAGATATTTTTGAGTAAAAGAAGCCCACCACACATATATACGAGTTGTGGAATTCTACTTATAAATTGACCATCTGTAGTGTTAAAAGTCAAAAGATTGGTTGTCTTTGTTTTGAAGTGGGGGGCAGGGCAGGGATGGCATGGGGACTGAAGGAAAGTATAAACATGGGAGATGAGAGGGAACTCTGGAGGGCTGCTTGAACTGGCTTCTGGTAAATGTGCATGTCGACTTTGTGAAATTCATATAGCTGTGTATTTGTGATCAGGGCATGCTGCTGTATCTACATTATACTTCAATAAATACTGTTTTTTTCAATTCCATAGGAAAAGGATGGTCTTAGGAAAATTGATTATCATATCTCCTTAATTTAGTACTTGTAGCCATCTGTATTTCTCATGTGCTAACTTAAATCTGTTTTACTATGTTAGAGAATAGACAGGAATCAAAGTACTTTTAAATGAAGTCCATAAAGTTAATTTCTATAAAAAATTAAAGAATGATTTTCAGTCACATGGGCATAAATAAAAACAGAAAAGTAATTTTTTTTCTTTAAAACATTTTAATGCAAAGCAAGATAGTACTAAATTAATACACAAAGACGGGTTCTAATTTAGATTCTCATAACTAATGATAATTTTGGGATTCTGGATTTCTTAATATTAAAATAAGTATATCTTTATTCATATTTTTATAACTTAAAAATCATATAAAATAAAAAGTTATGAGAACATCAACAACTTTATGAAATTACAGGAATTCTCTCCTTTTGTCATAAAGATATAATCTTAAAAATATATTGTTAAAAGAATATATGGCAGGGAACCTGGGTGGCTCAGTGGATTAAAGCCTCTACCTTCAGCTCAGGTCATGATCTCAGCGTCCTGGGATTGAGGCCCACATTGGGCTCTGCCCAACAGGGAGCTTGCTTCCTCCTCTCTCTCTGCCTACTTGTGATCTCTCTCTCTGTCAAATAAATAAATAGAATCTTTTTTTAAAAAAAATAATATATGGCAAAGATATATACCATACCATTATTTGAATTTTATTTTTTAAAAATTTTATATTGTGCTAAAATATGATTCATCCTAATACCCCAAAATAGTAAACTAGTTAAGTAAATGATACTATTCCATTTGAATAAATATGATAGATAGAAAAATTAAATTAAGATTTGGAAATTTAAAAATAAAATACAAATATTTAGGAATGTTAGATTTAAAACAAGCAAGTCAATTTATTTTTTTTATAATATATGATCATAAAAAGAACAGTAAAACAAACCTGCTAAGGAAGTAGTCTGGATTTAAAAAAAAAAAAATGTATTTGTGGTTGATGAAACCATTAATTTTTCCTACTCTGGGATTTGTTCAGACTTCTATAATGATTATGCATTATGTTAATAACTTTAAACTATTAAATATGTATTCCTTCATTCATATCTCTAGAAATAGAATACAGAAATAAAATAATATCTAAATAGAGATAAAATAGAGATAAAATAATAAAATGAAGAAAATAGTTTTTATGTAGGAGAATTCAAACCAGTAAATATATATATATATATATATATATATATATATATATATATATATATAAAGATTTTATTTATTTGACAGAGAGAAACACAGCCAGAGAGGGAACACAAGCAGGGGGAGTGAGAGGGGGAGAAGCAGGCTTCCCCCCACCCCCAGCAGGGAGCCTGATGTGGGACTGGATGGTCTCCAGGATCATGACCTGAGCCAAAGGCAGTCGCTTAACCAACTGAGCCACCCAGGCGCCCCTTTTTTTTAAGATTTTACTTATTTATTTGACAGAGAGAAACACAGCCAGAGAGGGAACACAAGCAGGGGGAGTGAGAGAGGGAGAAGCAGGCTTCCCGCCGAGCAGGGAGCCCGATGTGGGACTTGATCCTGGGACTCCAGGATCATGACTTGAGCCGAAGCAGAGGCTTAACCACTGAGCCACCCAGGCGCCCCAAACTAGTAAATATTTATTAAATATCTCTATGTTAGTGCAACATATAATGCAAAGTACCTATTACAAATACATACCCACAGAGAATGCTTTACTTAGTAGTTCAAGTAAGTTAAAAGTTAAATGAAGAACTTGAAGAAAATGTCAGAAAATTTATTTTATGTTTGACCAAGAATAGTAGGAAGTAGATTTTGTTTTCCTTTCATATAAATCTCAATTTGTAATTTCATCATAAAATTATTTTAAGAAAATATTTTGAAAGATCACTTTTTTCTGCATGATTATGTTAACTTCCATGTGTATTACTCGTGATAGTTAACAGTAGGTGGCACTGTTTTCCTTTTGAAAAGAAAAAAACAAAAAACAAAAAACAAAAAACCCTGCATTTTTGTTTCATGCCAGCCCATAATGGAATCCTAAAGATTTACAAAGAAGGACATTTAATTAAAATACCGCAGATGTTGGGCACCTGGGTGGCTCAGTGGGTTAACGCCTCTGCTTTCAGCTCAGGTCATGATCCCGGGGTCCTGGGATCGAGGCCCACATCGGGCTTCCTGCTCGGCAGGGAACCTGCTTCCTCCTCTTTCTCTACCCGCCTCTCTGCCTACTTGTGATCTCTCTCTCTGTCAAATACATAAATAAATAATTTAAAAAAAAAAAAAAAAAATACCGCAGATGTTTTAGAAATGTGTTGTTCACCAAAAATTTTACATACTAGGTGTTCTATTCCCAGTAATATATGAAGAATATGACACCATAAAGCAGGTTATAAATCAAGCAAGCTATGAGTATACTTTAAATTGTATTTCTGTATGTTCATTCTGGTTTACCAACACACGGTTTATACATTTCACAAAATTTTAACTTGTGATCTGAAGGCCTTCTAGTAATGAGAGAGAAAATTGTCTTCTCAATAGATTTATGAAGTTTAAACTAAAAAGGCATTGTTAGGGGCACCTGGGTGGCTCAGTTGGTTAAGCGACTGCCTTCGGCTCAGGTCAAGATCCCAGAGACCTGGGATCGAGTCCCACATCTGGCTCCCTGCTCAGCGGGGGGCCTGCTTCTCCCTCTCTCTCTCCCCCTGCTTGTGTTCCATCTCTGGCTGTGTTTCTCTCTGTCAAATAAGTTAAAAAAAAAAAAAGGGCATTGTTATATTTTTATCTACGTTAGTAATTATTGTGTTTGCTTCAGTATCTAAAATCAACATTTTTGTTCACTTTCCTACTATTGTTCTGTGAAAGTACTTATGCCTTTTCAATTTAGTTTAGAGATTATATGTTTATAAATGCAGTATAAATAGCCAACATTTTGATAGGCTTACCTACTTTTCTAAGATCTTAAATGTGTGAGCAACAAATAATGGGGGGAAACACACACACACACACACACACACACACACACACACACACACACATACACACCATCATACCATTAACCATTTCAGGATACACTGAAAAACAAAGCTAACTTTTTTACTGTTCTCTCAATGTTTATCATCTTTCTCCAGCACCATTGTAGTACCTTTTTAAATTATTGGCTTGCTTTCTTTCAAATCAGTCTCTACCCTAAGTGCCATCCTGTTTCTTCTAAAACACAATTCTTCAAAGGCTCTTCAACACTTAGAACACTTAATTACTTCTTTTGTCATTTGTCCCCAACTATCACTCATCAGATTTCCAAGTGCATTCCTATCTTTCTCTATGTTACATCATAGTAATTACAGTTCCTAAGTAACGTTCTCACTCTTCTTCAATCAGTTTGCACATTCTGAGCATTCTCTACTTCAAATAATGTATTCCTCTTTTTCATTCTGGCAAATTCCTTTGTAAGTCAAAAATGTCACCTAAATTGTCAACCATTGCACGTTAAGTTTTTTTTTTTTTTTTTTTTTTTAACTTAAAAAACTGCATTTTGCTTTCCTTTCTGTCCTGAGGTTGTATTTCTTTAGTGCACATATAGCATTGCACTGGAATTGTCATGCATCTTCTCTCTAGTAGATTTCAAGGGACTTGAAAGCAGGGCTCATGGACTAAAGAGGTTGAATAGAAAGGAGCCATACAACATAACTATGAAGTTATGGCATCAGACGCCTATTTTTAAATCCCAGTTCAGCAGTTATAACTGTGGGACTTCAGCCAAGTAATTTAACTCTTTGGAGTCCACATTCTTCATCTGTAAAATGGGACGATAATAAGATCTGACTAATAGAATTGGTGCACAAATGAGTTAATATTCAGGTCTGGAACATTGTGAGGTTCCATAAATATTGATGCTTACTATTATGGTAGATACCCAAATAATACTGACAGCATGAAAAAATTAATATGGAGGTCACAGTACCCTGTAATCACAAACATTGTGAGAGACATTAGTATAGCAGAAATTAAAACATGTTGTGAAATGGCCACTTGCATGATGGATCTTTGACTTCAAATGTGTTGTTTGGTCAATGTTGAATTAGCTTTCAATATTTTACATTGGGAGAGTTTACATTACTGTCAGGACTTACTGATTTTTTTTTCTTTTAAGTAAACTTGGAAAATTTGGCAACTTCTAACCCTATTCCCAATGGACAAAAATAAGCTTGAACAGAATTACAGTAAGTTCCCTTACTGAAGACATATCCCCCACTTTGTGCCTGTGTGTCTTCCCAGCACTAGCACTCATTTGTCATACTTAGCACTTGAATATTATTTTTAAAAAGATTTATCAGTATATAATTCCTGTACTAAACAATTCACCCATTTAAAGCATACACTTCAATACCTTTAATATCTTTGTAGAGCAATGCACTCATCTTCATTACCTTCTCCAAAAGCCTGTATACCTTACCTGTCAACCCCAGTCCACCTGTATCCTAGCCCTAGACACCCACTGATGTACTTTCTGTCCCCATGAATCTGCCTGTTCTCAATGTTTATTATAAATGGACATATATGTGGTTCTTCATGAGTGGCTTCTTTCACTTAGCATAGTGCTTTCAAGGTTCATTCAGTACCCAATTTACTTTTACTGTTGAATAATATTCCATTGTATGCACATACCAAGTTTTTTTTATTTATTTATTTAGTCAGTTGGGCATTTGTGTTGTTTTCATTTTTTGATAATTCTGTTCTGAAAATTTGAAAGTTTTTGTGTGGAAATATGTTTTCATTTCTCTCAGATAGATACCTAGGAATGAAATTGCTGGATCACATGGTAACTCTACGATTATCCATTTGAAGAATCACTAAATTCTTTTCCCAAGTGGCCACATTATTTCACACTCCCACCACCTGCATAAGGGTTCCAATTCTTCCACATTTGGCCAAAACTTTTATTATCTGTCTTTTTTATTCTATTCCACATAAAATATGTTTGTGAAGTTGCATTTCATTGTGGTTTTGAAGTGCATGTGCCTAATGGCTAAGTAATGTTCTAATGTTAATCACTTCATATGTTTATTAGCCATTTGTACATCTCTTTGGAGAAATGCCTATTTAGATCCTTGGTCCATTTTTAACTGGGTTATTGGTCTCTTTATTAAGGAGCTGCAATGAATTTTTAAAAGATTCTCAATGCAAATCTTTTATAAGATACATGATTTTCAGGGGCGCCTGGGTGGCTCGATTGGATGACTGCCTTCGGCTCAGGTCATCACATCGGGCTCCCTGCTCAGCGAGAAGCCTGCTTCTCCCTATCTCACTCCCCCTGCTTGCGTTCCCTCTCTGGCTGTGTTTCTTTCTGTCCAATAAATAAAATCTTTTTAAAAAAAAAGATACATGATTTTCAAATATACTCACCCACTGTGTGGATTATCCTTTGACTTCCTTGCTGGTTTTATTAGAAGAAAAAAAGTTTAACTTCATTAATTAATTAATTTATCTATCTATCTATTTATTTATTTTTAGATTTTATTTATTTGATAGAGACACAGTGAGAGAGTGAACGCAAGCGGGTGGAGTGGAAGAGGGAGAAGCAGGCTTCCCACTGAGCAGGGAGCCCTATGAGAGGCTCAACCCAGGACTCTGGGATCACAACCTGAGCCAAAGGCAGTCGTTAATGACTGAGCCACTCAGGCACCCCAAAAACGTTTTCCTTTTCATAATATTCACTTTAACTTTTTTTTCTTTATAGTTAACCTCTGACATTTAAGTCTTTGGTAAATTTTGAATTAAGTTTTGTATGAGATAGAGGTACAACTACCTTCATTTCTGTGATTTTTCCATTTATCCTGGAAATATTGACGAGACTACTCTTTTCCCATTTAACTGCCATGGAACCTTTGTTGAAAGTCAACTGCCTCAAAATACAAGGGTTTATTCTGGATATTCCATCTTATTCCTTTGATCTAGATGCTTATTCTTACTCTAATTCCACACTGTTTCATTACTGTAGCTTTGTAGTAAGTTTTGTAATAGGAAATGTTTGTTTTCCTCTTTTGTCTTGTTTTCAATGTTGTTCTAGCTATTCTGGATCTCTTTATTTTTCATATGAATTTTAGCCTTAGCTGTCAATTTCTACAAAGAAATCAGCTGGGATTTTGATGAGGATTGCACTGAATCTGTATATCAATTTGTGGAATATTGTTATTTCATAATATTGTCTTCTGCTCAATGAATATGGTATACATTTCTAAGTATCCTTCAATTTCTTTCCACTGTGTTGTGTAGTTTTCAGAATGTAAGTTTTGCATGCTTTTTGCTAAATTTATTTCTAAGTATTTTATTTTTTAATTCTATTGTAAATGAAATTTTCTTAATTTCCCTTTCAGTTTGCTTCTTGCTAGTAAATATAACAATTGATTTTTGTATATTAAGCATGTATTCTGCAACCTTGCTGAACTCATTTATTATTTTTATTAATTTTTGTCAATTCCATAGAATTATCTATAACAGAATCATGTCATCTGCAAACTTGATTTTATTTCTTCTTTTCCATGTTGGATGCCCTTTATTTTATTTCTTGCCTTATAATCTGACTGAAACTTTAGATTAGTGTTGACGAGAAGTAGTAAGAGGCAACACACTGTCTTATTCTTGATTTTAGGAAAAAGGTATTCAGTTTTTCATCATTAAATATATTTGGTGTGGGTATTTTTAATAGATGTTCTTTATCACATTGATGAAGTCTCCTATTCACAGTTTATTGAGAGTTTTAAGCATGAAGAGGTGCTAAATTTTGTTAATTTTTTTCTGACTATTGAGATGCTCATGTGACTTTTGTCTTTTATTCTATTGATGTGGTATATTACATAAATTGATATTAACTGTCATTTTTTATAAATGTTTAGAGGGAAGTACAATATTTATTATATCATAGTTCAATCAAAAATAGGAAAAAATGTTTCCCTAGTGGAAACATATTTATAAGGAAATAAACATAAATTGTAAGAATATGACACATATGTCTACTTTTAAAGTCAATGATCTTAATCCTTCAGTGGTGAGCTAGTGAGAGTTCATAATGAACACTTCATTTCAGACTTGATTTCCTTAAGATATATTTGAAATTCATATACGGGATTAAAAGTATAAATCACATGTTTGGATTTTAGCAACACATAGGTCAGGTTTTATACTATACTTTTAACAAAGGAGAATTTGACAAAAGACCTTAGCCTTCATTAGGAATATTATCAATACATGTGGCCATGTTGATGGAGTTCCAATAAAATTAACAAATCTTGAAGGATTCACTAAGATTATGTCTTCTGTGCAGTCTCCAATTTTTAACAATGACTTAGATTATATTATTACATCTTTCTGCTATGTTGATAATTGTGGCAGCACCTTAAAATACATTGAAATATTATTCAGCCAAGAAGAAGGTGTAATTCTCTCATTTGCAGTAACATGGATGAAACTGGAGGATTGTGCTAAGTGAAATTAACCAGGCAGAAAAAGGCATATACTGTATTATATCACTTACATATGGAATCTATCTATCTATCTATCTATCTATCTATCTATCTATCTATCTATATAAAGAAGTTTAACTCAAAGAAATAAAGAGTAGAGTGTGGTTACCAGTCGAGGAGTTGGAGAAGATGGGGAGATGCTGGACAAAAAAATGTCTAAGTCTCATGTATATGATGAATAAGTTCATCTAATGTACAGTATGATGACTATAGTTAATACTGTATTATATACTTGAACTTTAAAAAATAAATCTGAAATATTCTTACCACCAAAAAGAGAGAGGTAATTGTATGAGATGTGAATGTGTTAATTACCCTGATTGGTAATGATTTAACAAAGTATGTTTACATATCAAAATATTACATTATACACTTTAAATATATATAATTTTATTTGTCAATTACACTCAAAAGAAGCTGCAGTGAAAAAATAAATCTATATGCAAGATTTAATTAATTAGCATAAATGGATTTTATAAGTAATTTCATCACTGCTGAAATGAGTTTTCAGATTATGAGGCTATTGAACCATTACTCTTTTGGATGAACACAGTTTCAGAAGAGTTCAGGTCCTAGAGCCTCACATTTGTTTTTAACTTAAAAAAAATTTTTTTTAGATATAGATCTTAGATATCAGTCCTTTGTCTGTAGTATCATTTGAGACTACCTTGTCCCATTTGGTGAGTTGCCTCTTTGTTTGCCTCTTAAGGGCTCAGTTGTTAAGCAACTGCCTTCATCTCAGATCATGATCCCGAAGTCCTGGGATGGAGCCCCACATCGGGCTCCCTGCTTAATGGGAAGCCTGCTTCTCCCTCTCTCACCCCCCCTGCTTGTGTTCCCTCTCTAGCTGTATTTCTCTCTGTCAAATAAATAAATAAAATCTTAAAAAAAAAAAAAAAGAGAAGAACTTAGAGGCTTCTAGTCCCCACCTTAAAAAAAAAAAAAAAAAAAGTGTAGATTGCTTTGGGTAATATAGACTTTTTTTCCCCATTTTTTTATTGTTACTTAGATTTTTTTTTCAGTGTTCCAAGATTCATTGCCCATTCCCCACACCCAGTGCTCCATGCAATAGATGCCCTCAGTACCCACCACCAGGCTCTCCCATCCCCCAACCCCTTCCCTCCAAGTCCCTCAGTTTGTTTCTGTGTCCAAAGTCTCTCATGTTTCATTTCTCTCCCTGAATTACCCTACTTCCCATTTACTTTCCTTCTCCTACTGTCTTCTATATTACCCCTTATGCACCGCAAGTATGTGAAACCATGTGATACTTGACTTTCTCTTATGCTGGGTAATACAAACATTTTAGCATTTGTTCTAATCCATGATGTGGGACATTGTTCCATTTCTTTGTGTCTTCTTCAATTTCTTTCATCAGAGTTTTATAGTTTTCAGAGCACATGCCTTTCATTGCTTTGGTTAGATTTATTCCTAGGTATCATTGCTTTGGTGCAATTGTAAATGCAATCCTTGATCTCTCCTGCTGCTGCTTCGTTATTGGTGTGTAGGAATGCAACAGATTTCTGTACATTGATTTTGTATTCTGTAACTTTACTGAATTTGTATATCAGTTCTAGTCATTTTTGGGTGGGGTGTTTAGGGTTTTTAAGTCGTCTGCAAATTGTGAAATTTTTCTTTCTTCCTTGTTAATTTGGATGCCTTTTATTTCTTTTTGTTGCATTATTGCTGTAGCTAGGACTTGCAGTACCATGTCAAATAACAGTGGTGAGAGTGGATGTATCTGTCTTGTTCCTGACAACACAGGAAAAACTCTCAACTCTTAAAAGCAACGCTGCATGTCTCCTGGTCTGAAGGATTCAGTTCTACGACTTCATGGGAGTTTCTCTTGCCTAACCCCCCATGCAAGGCTAGCTGTTCCTGTATGTGACTAGTGTAAGTCATTTATGTAAGAAACCATTGGTGTCTCCTGACGACAGAGAAGAGTACCCCAGATTTATGACAGTAGAGTGATGCTTTTATCCTTATTTGGTAATAAATGCACTTTGTCTCCCCTTCCAAAAATAAACTTGCAGAAACTTTATTTTCTCATTTATTATCATTTCATTAGACTTTTCAATTATGTATTATTTGTTCTTTAGGTCTAACTTGACTATAATAATAATATACTTCACTCTGCAGATCTTATTGCTTATATTTTGGACAGATTCTTTGGGGATTCAATTGATTCTAGGTGAACAGATCATCACTGAAAATGTCTTATTCATTTATATTTTCACTTAGTACCTTATTCTGTAGATAATTATCATTTAATACAACTGCAAAACTAGCAGAAAAGAAAAAAACTGTTCCAGTACTTTGTAGTTGTGTGAGGATGCTAAAATCACTGTCTACATTTTTCACATATTACTTTTACAATGCTATTATTCAGCCCAGAACATCTTACTTTTTAAATATATTTAGATGTCCTACTGGTACCTTGAATACAAAATCTCTGGTATTAACTTCCTTTTCCTTTCTTAATATGTAGCTAATGTTCTTTTACCTATAGTTGCTAATCAGCAATATATATTCTATATGCTGAAGTCTGGAATCAGAAAAGAAATTCTAACATTATCCATTCTCTCACTCTAGATCATTATACAGATCAAAAACTCTCATAAATTTTGCCTTGTAAATTCTTCTTCTTTTTTTAAAAGATTTTATTTATTTACTTGACAGAGAGAAACACAGCTAGAGAGGGAACACAAGCAGGTATAATGAGAGAGGGAGAAGCAGTTTTCTCTCTCAGCAGGGAGCCCGATGTGGGGCTTGATCCTGGGACTCTGGGACCATGACCTGAGTGGAAGGCAGTCGCTTAATGACGGACCCACCCAGGCACCTTTTTCCTTGCAAATTCTTAAGAAATCTATTCTTCTTTGTTATCTTTCCTGATATAGATATTATTACTTCATATATATGTGTATTTTATGTACGATTATATTATATATAATTGGTATATTGATAATTATATACGTATATATTCCATATTTCATATGGTTGCCTCCTCATGCAATTATTAATTGTCACAATAATGCTAGGTATTCCATTTAATCTAATGTCCCCTAATTTTGATATCTTGTTTAGCCATAGTATAATTATTAAAATTAAGAAATTAACATTGGTACAATTCCACTAACCTACAGACTTTATTTGGATTTTACAAGTTTTTCCATTAAAGTCTTTTTTTCTCTTGAATTCAATCTAGGATTTCACATTACATATAGTTGTCATGTTTCCTTAGTATCCTCCATTTTGCGACAGTTTCTCAGTACCTATCTTTCATGACTTCCACATTTTTCAAGTGTATATGTCAGTTATTTTGTAGCATTCCTTTCATTTGGATTTGCCTGTTTTCTCATGTAGATTGAGGTTTTGCATTTTTTAAGCAAGTACACTACACAAGTGATGTGCCCTCAGTGTAATTATGCTGAGGTTATATGACATCAAGATGTCTTGTTACTAGTCATGTGAACCTCAATCATTGGTTAAGATGGTCTTTGCAATTTTCTTCACTATATAATTACTATTTTCTTTATGGTAATTATATATATCTTGGGGGAGATAGTTTGTGTCCATGAGGATATTCTATTTCTCTTAAAATTTTGACAACTAAAGTTTGCATTTTGAGTAAATCTTATCTGCAACAGTTATTACTGTGGCGTGGCTTTCTTAGGATAAATTTCATCTCCTTCAATAATTCCACATTAAATAATTTAAATTCTTCAGTAGGGAAAAGTTGTCCCTTCTTCACCATTTATTTTATTACTTATTAATACCAGTTCATGATACTTTATTCTATGGGTTCTAAGTAAACTCTATCATTATTTTGTTGTTTGTGATGAATCGTTTCAAATTAGTCCATTGGAAGTGATTCAGACTAGCTATTGTGCACTTGCCTATTTTGGCATCACAATATTCTCAGGGATCATTGTGAACTTTTCCTCTCTGAAACCTAGAATTAATTGCTTCTCCAAGGAGTCATTGTTCATTTTATTTGAGAAAGTGATTTAGAAAACAATATCCAGAATGCCATTATATTCTCTCCTCTCAGAAGACAAGCTTTTGTATAGTCTTCTTTTTCTTTTGTGTTATATTATCTATTCAAAATCTTATTTTCCAATGTAACTTGGGTTACATCCGCCTTCTCTGGTGTGGTTATAGTTACAAAATTATAAAATAGTTGTTTGTTATAATTTTATATTTCATTTCAGTTTTCTCCAATATCCTGTATGATTATTACAATAAGTATGTACAGTAAAATTGCAGCCAATGGTCTATAAATCTGTAAATTTTGCCACACAAAGGGTCATAAATCCACCAAACAATCATGATACAAAACAGTTCCATTACCGTAACAGTTTCTTGTGTCTCTTTTTCGTGGTCAACATTTCGTCTCTTGCCCAATCTCTGGAAACTATGGATTGCTTTTCCATCCCTATAGTTTTGTCTTTTCCAGAATGTCTTATAAACAGAACTATAATATATTGCCTTTTGTATGTTGTTTCTTTATTATTATTTTTGTTTTTATTTGAGTATAGTTGATACCCAATGTTACATTAGTTTCATGGACACAACATAGTGATTCAACAAGTTTATGCCTTATGCTATGTTCACCACAAGTGTAGCTACCATCTACCTCCATACAGCACTATTAAAATATCATTCACTATATTCCTTATGTTGTGCCTTTTATTTCCATCACATATTCATTTTATAACTGTAAGCCTTCTTTTATTTAGCAACAGGTACTAGGAATTTTTGTTTTGGCATTTCAACACATGTGTGGTTGTATCTACTTTGATTTTAATTTATAATTTTTCTAAAGATTATATTGAGCATATTTTCTTATATTTCTCTGTCATCCATGTCTTTTTTGACAATGTGCTTATTTAGATCTTTTACTCAGTTTATTATCTCTTTTCTTGGCATTGATTTTTGAGTGTACTTACAATCTTCTCAGAAATTTAATTTATAATATTTTATCCCTGTCTGTGGCTTTTGGTTGCATTCTCTTAATATCTTTTGCAGAGCTAAAGAGTTGAATAGTTAAAATTATAATGTTTTTCTTTCTTTTATGGGTTAGCTTTTATTGTCATATCTCCAAAGTCTTTGCTTAACTCAAGTTCACAAATTTTTCCAGTGTTTTCCTTGAAAAGATTTATAGTTTGAAATGTATATTTAAACAATCTGCAGTACCTCAAAAATGCCCATGCCTCAAGTATGGATGATACAGAGAAACGAGTATGCTATGCAAGCTGGAGTGCCCTCATTGAGTGGGAAAATGGGTGAATCACTATCCCTCACACTGTTGTCATGGAAAAATACTATCCTGGAATGATGACATAATTTTATTTTGTGGGCCTTTGGGGTCCTGAAAAGATGACCTAAAGATTCTCTCAAACATAGTAGAAAGAAACTGAAGTATAAGAAGATGGTAATATTAATGTCTTCACAATGAGTTTATAGATTGAGCTTCATACTTGCTCTAATTCCCCAATGCACTTAATGCAGTTCATTATAAAATTGCATGTTGTCTATTATCTTTCTCCCTGTTCATCCGCAAAAGTTGTTTTTCCTTGAAGAATTACTTATGACTTATCAACTTTTTATATAACACCTACAACTTTATCTTGCTTATGGTAGACTCGATCTGAAATAATATTAGTTTAATGAATGAATGAATGGTGTTTATGAAAGTTCTTCTAAACTAAGACGGCTAAATGTCATTATTTTAACATTTGCGAAAACTCTACTGTCTCATAAGTAATTACGTTCTTATCAGTAGCTTGGGCTAATTTGCTTTTAGTTTCAAATGGACAAAGTTAAAGATTATTTTTTGAAAATAGATATCTTTTATAGAAATATTTCCTAAGAAACAGAGTTTAATGCTCAAAAAGATTTAGGAGCTGTTCAGTAGTGAAAAACAAATTATACTTCCCATAGCTATCCAAGGTGAAGTTGCTAATATACTCAGTTATTATGACAAAATTTTTGCCTTTGCTTTATCTCCCATAATATGAAACCAAATTTGATCTACCCATTGTATGTGCTGCAGTTGATAACTTCTCTTCACTTTCCACTCAAAAATAAATTTGTGATTATGAGGGGTCCTCTTTTCCTGAGAAAGAAAAGCAACTAAAATATTACTTTACTTGTCTTATGCACTAGAGAATGTCTAATACAATGAAGAACATATAATAAATTGCATGCAAATTAATCTTGATGAAGTAAACTGTTTTCCTCTGAAAAATTATTCACTATGAAAAGTATAATTTTTATTAAAGTATAGTTGACATACAATATTATATTAGTGTCAGGTGTACAATATAGTGATTTGACAATTATATACATTGTGAAATGCTCACCATGATAAGTATAGTTACCATCTGTCACCATACACATTATTATAATACTATTGACTATTTTCCTTAGGCTTTAGAAAGCACAATTTTTTTGAGAAAAATCATGACAAAATTTACAATAGAAAAAAATAACAGGAGAGCCTGGATGGTGATGTCAGTTGAGTGGCTGACATTTGGTTTGTGCCTGGATCATAATCTTGAGGTTGTGGGATCGAGCCCCAAGTTGGGCTTTGCACTTAGTGGGGAGTCTGTTTGAAATTCTCTCTCCCCCTCTCCCTCTGCCCCCCACATTCTCTCTTTCTAAAATATATAAATAAATATTAAATAAAGAAAAAAATAACAAACTATACTATTCCATATTTTTAAGTTTCCTTAAAATAAAGTTGAAATAAAATTTACTAAAGCAATAAAGTACCCTAAGGATATATGATTAAGTATTTTAATATAACTGAAATAGATACCATTTCAAAGGATGATATATGTTAAGACAGTAACAGATTTGACTATACATACATTAGAAGTTTTCATTCAGCAACCAAAATTATCTTACACTAAAACAAAATGCAAATGATGTCAGAAATTCTACAAAAGTGGTACTACTTATGAATTGCAGTTACTAGAAGATATACCCTTTTTTTTCCTGTAGTTTTGCCCACATTTGATTGTCTTGATGTCAATTTAAGAAAATCATTTGATAACAGAGGATCTTGTTTATTTCTCTATTCTATAATCTTCATTGTGGTTGAATAATAAATAATATTTGTAGAAGAATCTTTTCCTGCTATTTTTATCTGTAAAAGATAAATGATTTATAATTACTGAAAGCTTCTTAAATTCTGGGCCATGAAGCAGGTGAATTTATTCATTTAAGTTTCTGCTTTTCAAATAGAAAGCTACGTTTAGGAAAATAATTGATAAATACTTTGGGAGGAACAGTCATGACTGGACCAAAGCTGCTGTGGCAAAGTTAAATGGAGAATTTTGGACATTTGGGAAACAGAAATTAAGGAGGTTAAATAACAGGTGCAAAGTCACACAGATTGTAATTGGAAGGCTTGGGATTTGTCTTTGAATTTTTCTTTAAAGCTGAAATTTTCATCATTATGGCAACTTTAGACACACAAAATTGTTTAGTGGTCCCTGATACTTCACTGAACTGAGAAAAGAAACCTCGAACAATACTATCCTCAGCAATGTATAGTGAACTTGGGTCAAATTGCCAAGCCCACAACTTCTTTTAATCAAAACCTGTCCCTGTAATTTCTGAGTTCAAATGGCGTAAATGCTCAGGTTTCACTCCGTGAGGTGGGCTTTGGCTGATTAGGTATCAGGTCCTTTTGATCCAGGTCCAAAACCTAGCAGGATCTTCAAAAATAAAAGAATGACATCTGCTCAGAATTTGAGAATTGGCTCAGAATTGAGAAATTGAATATTTGGAGATTTGGAGATTACTGAACATTTTGGATTAAAGTCTATATCCTGAACTGCATAGCTTTCTACCAGATCATCATTTCCTTGCTCTGGCACAAATTTCTCCTCATAGTGGCTTAAGCCATACCTAGGTCCATGGAACATATAAGTGACCCCTTACAACACCACACATGTACACACACACACACACACACACACACAGAGAAAAATAATTTTTTTCTATGAAAAGCAACTATGTGAATATAACAGTTCTCAGTCCAATACCAAAATCATTCTGGAGACTGCTTTGAATCTCCTTACTCTGAAGTCTGATGTTCTCTGGGCTATGACATATTTTTCCTTGAGCAGGGGAACAGATGCAAAGCATGGGAGTTGTGGTGGACATTTCCTACTTGTTATTCTTTTCCACCCATTAGCCACACCCTCACTTGCCACTTGTTTGCTTTCCAGAAACTGTTCTTCTCTTACTCTAACTGCTTTCAGAAAAGCAATTCCCACATTGAGACTGGTTCAAGCACAGGATGAGCAAATGGCCCAATTCAGACTGGTAGAGCCAATAAGACCAGAGGGAAGATGTTTTGTCTCTTAGGGGGGCATGCTGTCTCTTTTCTGCTGGATTTGATCCTAGAAGAGTATGCCTCTAAGATTTTTGCAGCTCTCTCAAAATCATTTGTGATTTTGTGGAGAGAAATCTGAGAATGGAGACAGGACAGCAGATAGTAAACACAAAAGAGAAAAAAAAAATGTGTTCTAAGATGCCTTTGACACTTTTATCAAGTTACACCTGAGGCTACCTGCCTAACTTTGGGCTTTTCGATTAAAGGAGACATTGAATCTATTATTGGAATGAGCCAATTTTAGCTAGATTTTCTGTTACTTGCTTAGAAACATACAAAACTATTTAGGAGAGAGGGTACTATGAAATACTAGCCTGAAAATATGTTAAGCAAGCAAAATATAATTTCCTATTAGACATTGTAAAATATTTAAATGATAAGTCATTTTAAATTATATCTTTTTATATTTAATGATACCGATAATATAAATTAAACTGAAAGTGTGTAGAAAGTATGATATATTGCATAGATGATAACAGCTAAAAAAGTCACAAAATATATTGGGCTACAGTGTTTAATAAGCTGATTTTTTACTGAGCAAGCATTATGTGTACTATGATCTTTAAATTTCCCCAATCATGCAGATAAATCTTTGTTTGCTCTTTTCTCTACCCTCCCTTATGTCATTCCATAAAGCAGGTAAATTTGGCGAGGCCATTGGATGGTTTTAAGTGCATTCAACCATGGCCTGCTCTAATATTTTGAGAAAGCATATGGGCCACATTAATGTAACAAAAAATAAATTACATATTGCCAATGCCCTTGAGTTGCCCTTGAACCCATTTTGTTTTTGAATGTCGTAACAGGCTAAGCTGTCAGAAAAGGTATAATATCATATATAGCAAGCTGGAATTGGTGCTTACAATTGTTTACTACCACACTTGAATTACCCCGTTAGTTTAATACTTTCTATATATCTACTAACCTTAAATCATCTCTCCCTCATCTCAGATCCCGAGCTGATATTCATATTATATCTGTAGGAAATTTATGTGCACTAGACAAGAATTTGGTAAAGATTTGGTGGACATGGGGTTTCAGTTAGAAATGTTATTGTTGGGGTGCCTGGGTGGCTCAGTCGGTTAAGCAACTGCCTTCGGCTCAGGTCATGATCCCAGAGTCCCGGGACCAAGCCCCACATCGGGCTCTCTGCTGGGCAGGAAGCCTGCTTCTCTGTCTCTGACTCCTCCTTTTGTTCCCTCTCTGGCTGTGTTTCTCTCTGTCAAATAAATAAAATCTTAAAAAAAAAAAAAGAAATGTTACTGTTCACCTATTTATGAATATATATTTTTCTAGGGGATTTCTTGATGTTGTACACAATGTGTTGCTTCATTTCTCTCTAATTCATCCTCTTAATTCCTTTATAATTTCTCTAAGATTCCCTCAGATGCTTGTAGGACCAGTTTCAGGTTTAGATTTAATTATGGAAAAAGTGAAAACAAAATGAGATCTACTTAGAAAATTTAGACACTGTTTGAACAAAAAGCTGATTAATATGACCCATTTCGTTTAAAGATTTTATTTATTTACTTGAGAGAGAGAGAGAGAGAGAGAGTTTGAGAGTGATCATGAAAGGGGGGAGAGTCAGAGGGAGAAGCACTCAGAAGACGGAGCAGGTAACCTGATGCCAAACTCCATCCTGGGACCCCAGGATCATGACCTGAGCTGAAGGAAGTCACTTAACAACTGAGCCACCCAGGCACCAGATTTAAAAAGGGTTTTCCAAAACCTGTAAGAATGATTATTATATATGTACAGATACAGTGATACAGGAATAATGTCTACATCGACTATATTTAGCAAATTAAATAACTTTGTCTTCTATTAAAAATAAACAAAAAGAGAGCAAGCTTGTAAAAACATTACAAACATGGTTTCTTGTCCAAAGTATATCTCCCCAATAAAAATGAGCTTGAAATTTCCTTTGTGATCTGGTTTGAAGATGTCATGCAGAATTAGAAACCTAAATATAACGAGGACAACATTTAAATGTGGTAGAATATATTCATAATGTCTGTCAACTATTTGTGGTTAGCTCTTCTATTAGTCAAGAGGTGGTACCATTTCTCAACTGTTAACTCCCTTCAGTCACAAGTTTTTAACTACAATCGTGAAAATAAAAGAATACCTATAAGCTTCCTGGAACAGAAATCAGATCCTTAACAGACTTTGAATATATTAGAGACTGATAAAATCCTGCTGCACTGAGGAGGAGCCACTCAGCTGGAAGGCTTTAAATTAGTGATGGCCGGTCTACTGCTATAAAATATTTCATGGAAGATACGGCTTCGAGTTCTGAAAGCAGCCAAGCTAAATGAAAGCACATTCTATGGACAGCTCTCTGGGTCTAAAGTATGCCAAGCTCAGCTTAATTAATAAATCTGATTTATAGACATTAAATATAAAGTTTATTCACAGCTGCATAAAGGATGTTTTGCAGAGACCATTTTTACATGTGCAATATTTCATTTACCACAGTGAGAAGAGTGGGTTCTTCATGGGAAGTGAAAGGAGGTGTTTTATTTGATACGTGCTTTTCTGCCTTTTTCATTCTTGAGTCTGAAATACCATTTTTCTTCATTATATGTTGTTGCTGCATTAAGTGAAGAGAAAGATGTTGAAATAAAATGGAGGGGGCATATTTGTCAGCTCCACGAGAATTTCAGAGTGAGCTTAAGAATCATCATATTACATATAAGTATTTGTAGATCATAATTGTATAATTACAGACTATATATATAAAGATCACATACATAAGTATAGAAAGATGAGGGTATGACACACATATGTGCACACACATACACAGATACTAAAATATTTTTTCCAGCTTGCATCTAAAACTTTAGTGTTTTTCTGTGTTTTATTATTAGATATTTGATGAATTCAAATGTCCATTTTACATGCTGCCAATCTCTTCTCCTGCTTTATGGTCCATATGTTTCATTTAGTTTATGGTGTTTTTTAGCCCTCTGAGCTCTAGATCTCACAGGGGGCCTGGAAAGACTAGAGTAAGATCTTACTGATGCTGCCTAAATGGCGGAGTGGAGACTGGGATTGAGCAGGACAAGAAATAGCTTCTTATCTGTATGCTCTTCAGTCTCCTTTTGGCACCCTCACTGGTTACAGCCAATGGGCAAGAGACAACAGAGGGCAAGAGGAAGTGGGTCCTGACAGGATCAGACCTTGACAATGGAAAACAGAGAGTGAATCTGGAGTGAAGCCTATAAGAATAACAGTACAGATTAATACAATTTATTTCTACCAAGTAAATTGTAATAGTTTCAAGTTTAATTTTTCCTGTTTTATTTTGCAGAATAAAAGTTTTATGGGGAAATAAAATTATAAAAATATAAGTGATGTTATTTTTTCCAAGTGTAGAATTTAGTGATTCATCAATTACAAATGACACCCAGTGCCCATCACAAGGGTACTGTTTACTACCTATGAAGTGACATATTTAGTCATTAAATGATCTATTGTGAATAGTAAAAAAAAAGAGAGAGAGAGAGAAAATACTAGATCAGGAACTAATGAATATAAGCGTAAAACACTTCATTTATAATTAGTTTATGATTTTTGTGCTATATTATTTTAAAATCACCTATAATTTTTTTCCAAAAAAATCAAGATGAAAAATTAATAACTGACATATAATGAATTAATAAGCTGTATTTGTATTTATGTTTATATTTATATTTATGTTTATATTTCTACATTTCAAAGCCAAATTCTCAGCAAGAACTCCTGCACTATTCCCTGATGTAATCACCACAGTCTATGAATTTGAACTCTTAGTTTTCTTTTTTAATATCTCTCTTCTACTGTACTCATTTCAAAATTTTACCAGCCTTCCTAGATTACTTACAATAACCTCATGATGTGTCTCTAGTCTCTAGAAACACCTCTTTCATATTCTGCTGAAGTCAGAATAATCTCTTTTACAATCGAATATGGTGTCTTTTTATATGTGAAATCCTTTTTTTTACTATAAATGAATTTTTGAAAACTCAAGCACTTTAAAATATCTTAAATCTTCCAGTTTTCTATGACTTCTGCTTATATATAACTTTAACTTTATCCACTCTCTCATAATCTTTATCTGTTTATTTCGAAGTCTATTTTCAGTTCTTGGTTTAATACAGTTTTATTGGAAAAGCTTCCCCAATCCTTTAAATCTGAATGATCCCAGAATATTGGTATATATTTTTTCCTAGTATAATATTTATAACTTTTTATTATCATTACTTATCTTTCTTTCTGTAGTCTAAACTGTACTTTATGAAAGTAAAGTTCCCTTTTCATCACTTTATATCCAGAATCTTGTACATGTGCAAGATAGATGAGGTATAGTACATATAGTATATAATACATACAGTACACAGACAATACATACTTACTGCTTTGATTCCAGTCTGGAGTAGCCTTATGAAAGGCCCACTCCATCCCTGTAGTCTTATTGCCTGCGTGTTCCTACTATTTCCACCACTATCCCTGCTGCCATCATGTGCAGAAGACAACTAAAAGGAGAGACAATGGTATTTGTACTTTGGCTGGCATAGATGCATAGAAGTTTCATTTGTCCGAAAAATGTATCAAAGAAGCTAAATGAGTAACACAAAATCACAGGAACATTGGCACCTATAAGAAGCATTGGGATTTATCCAGTGTGAGAAAAGCAGTGGGAGAAAGTCAGCAGATAAACTGATCGACTTTCTTACCCACAGTGGATCATTTAAAGATACACCACTTTCATGTGCCTTCTCTGAAGATATCCCACAAAGACTCAGCAAACAGCTTTATTGGTTGTGGAGATTTGGCTAGCTCAATAACATTCTCCTGGTATTAGCTGTGCCCTCATCCACCGTTATCTCCTTCCTTATCCTTGTAAAGTGTTAACATGTCATGTTTCCTTGAGGCTTTTTTTTTTCCCTAGGAAAAATACAGACTAGAACCTAGAGTGCCTTGGTACCTAAGAATGGTACAAACCAAGCAAAACCAAACAACTCTCAGGACTTGATTTTGGAGTTGTTTTTCCTGAGAAATTGGTGTGCAGGTGAAAATGAGTAACTATAATTTAAACACCAACTTGAAACATTAAAAAAAGAAAGGAAAAAAAAAAGTAATAGGGCTGAAAAAGAAACTAAACATGCAGTTTCAAAAGGTCTCCATTCTAGATCCCTGAGAGAGAAAGCATACCTAAACTGAGTATGAGAATATTTGAATTAACAAGTTTGAGAATGTTTAACCCTCTAAAACCACTGCTAGATAGTGGAAACAAAAATAGAGTTTCCTCTCTAGCCCTTGAAACTTTCCCTAACTTACTAGAAACTTTGTAAGATCCTTTTTCTTACGATCTGCCCTCACTAACATTCATGGTTTTCACACAAAAATAAAACAAAACAGTCAATTTTTTGTCTTAGAATAGTTACACTATTCAAGCTGTGCTCTAAGGAAAAATGGCCTAGTGACCAAGCAGTTGCAAGACTAAATAAGAGGGGGCAGCACATAGATGTGTGTGGATTTTTAGGGAATTAGGCCGAAGGAAATAAAATATGAGTATTCATCAGAAAATACATTGATGTGGAAAAATCCATTGTTACAAACAACTCAGTATTATGTCAGTAGCACTTAGAAATTTGTCCTATTATTTTGTTGTGATGTCTCCTTGAAACTTGGACATGAACGTGAAGATTAGGTGATGCATTAGAACTTCATTGAATAGGGCGCCTGGGTGGCTCAGTCGTTAAGCGTCTGCCTTCAGCTCAGGTCATGATCCTAGAGTCTCTGGATCAAGTTCCACAATGTTCTCCCTGCTTGGCGGGAAGCTTTCACTCTCTCACTCCCCCTGCTTGTGTGCCATCTCTAGCTGTGTTTCTCTCTGTCAAATAAATAAAATCTAAACAAAACAAAACAAAACAAAACAAAACAAAAAAACCTTCACTGAATGAATATGTAGGAAGAATATCAGAAGACTCAGAGAGATGTCCACATGAGAATTAATTTACTATGTAAGTGGCAATATCCAACATCTGATTGCTTTCTTCTGGATGGTAAGGGAAGGGAACCTCTTTACCAGGGGTAATGAGGAATGCACAGGAAGGAAGTACTGGCATGTCTGAGAAGTCCAGCGGTGAGTGTTATATTCATGTCATGATCAATAGCTTGGATGCCATCATAAGTGGTGATTTTGTGATTCTCAAACAACAGAGGCCAGGTGGTAGCATATTCATAAGATGAAAGATGGACATAATTATTGTAATAGGCAGATAACATGGTCATTAGGAACCCTTGATGCACAGAAGTTGTGACCTCCATCCTATTGCTACTCAATTCACTTTCCTGGCCTCTGCAAAAACCAGATGGATAATGTGGGATTACGATCAACTAACACAAACTTAACAATCATAGATTGTCCTGTTAAGGTCTTTTATCTTTACTGGAGCAGAGCAACACAGTCTCTGGAATTTGATAAATGGCTATGGATTTTCCAAAGCCTTTTCTCAACATGCATCAGTAGGATAGGTCCCAAGGAATTCACTTTTACCTGTGAAATTTAGCACTGTGCTTTTACTATCTTGTCTCCAGGCTGTGTTAACTCTCCTGAGTTCTGTGATAGTGTGGTAGAAGACATTTTGATGCATATATAAACCTTTTGGAGATGTTAAAATGCAGGTTCCGATTCAGTAGCGCTGGGGTGGGATCTGAGATTTTAAATTTCAAACAGCTCCCCTGATAATAGCAATATCGCTTAGCAAAGATACAGATAGGGATCTGGATCACCTTGACAACCGGGAGTATATCATGCTGGTCTTCTAGATTAGAGGTATTTTGCAAATTGAACCTGCTGAGCAAAAACTCTAAAGTAACCCAGATGAGCTAATAAGATAAGTCGTTTCCAGAAGGTGGAAAACAAACATTGTGGAAATTTAGAGTCCCACCAACCCAAAGTGTTTGGGTTTCAGTGGTTCTAAGCATTTTAACAGCTTCTCTAAAGACAGACACGTCTTTTGGCAAGGGGGTTACTGCAATGAGCTCACGACCACAGGATTCACTGTCTTTGCTCATTTGGTTAGTTAGTTTGCTTTAGTTTTTAATGATTTAATCCATCAAATGTGAGACAGCCATTGTAGTATTAAAGTGGAATAACTCATTAACTTCTCAACTGAGATGCCAGCTCAGGACACACATCCTGAGAGATTTGTGTGCTGTATTCCAAATCAAAAAAGGCACAAGACCATAACCAATGTCTGATATATGGGCTGTGTACCCAATAGCTGGAATATATTTTCTGGGAGACTATGTATTCATGCTGAGGTCTCCCCTATCACCATTACAGCTAGTGATCCATGCATAGAGTTTGTTTCTTCCATCCCTGTCATCTTAGATCCTATGGTGTGGGAGGCATTGGTTCTCACAGTTGTAATGCTTTGGCCTATGCTATGTTTTTGAGACTCCAAAACATTGTGTATAAATTTGACTATCTTTTAACTAGGAATTTGAATATATGAATATTTAACCTTTATTATACTTTCTTGATTGCATTAAATGACAACTTGATGTTAATCATTTATATATTTATAGAAATTAGAGGACATATTCTTTGTTATGCTAGTTATTAAATGTACCCTAGGACATGTACCTTCTAATACAATAAAATATAAAATACTTAGTAATTATGGATGATTAATACCTGAAAGTGAAATAAGCCCTGAGTGTACAGTGTACATGACATAAATTCAGTTGAAGAGAAATTAAATCTGCACTAAAAGGGGAGAGAAAAATATAGAGCAGTTGGGAAGGTTGCAAGAGTGAAGAGTATTTCAGATGGGTAAAGAAAAAAGAACATAATTTACCCATTGTTTGTACTCAAGCTTTGTCAGATATATAGACGATGGGTTTTACAAATAGAATTGCAATCTCTATGTGTTAACCAACTTTTCTGTACAAATCCTTTATAATATTCTACCTTGATATGAAATTAATATCAAATGGAATATCATTTATGGAACAACAATGGATCCAACATGTTTTTCTCTCCTCTAAATAGTCTGTGAGCTTAAGCAGCTCTATTATAATGCAAATAAGATTATTATAGTAATTTTGGATGAATATTTCCAAAAGCAGTTATGGCCTGTCAATAATGTTTATGATTACCCCAAATGCTTTAATGGTTCTCTTGAGATGCCAAAATGCAAGGACAAATAAACAGCTTTTAGAATAGACATTAGTGAAAGCAAATAAAATCCTTTTAGTAGCTTGTATTGTATAAGTTCTTCAGCTTTTTTAGGGATTCTTCCGGATCAAGAAAAGCAGTGTTTACCGGTGTCATTTTAAAAATCCATCCATCTTATTCTTTGATTTTGACATATTTGGGGAAGAGGATTATTAAATCTATTTTAAGGCAGTGCTTTGAGTAGGAATTAGAAAACTTGTTAGTAGTTACTATTGATATTAATTGATAATATCATTACTAATAAAGTGAGAAAAACCTACATGATGTGCTTGCATAATTTACTGTGGATTCCCAAAATATTGGTAAAAAAAAAATAAAATAGAAGTGAAATTTCGTGGTTATTGGCAGTTTAAATGAAATACAGAATATTTTCAGTTTTTAATTAAAGATAATAGATACAAAATACAGTTTGTGTTTTTATAAAAATTGGTTAAGCGACTGCTTTCAGCCCAGGTCATGATCATGGAGACCCAGGATCGAGCCCCACATCGGGCTCCCTGCTCAGCGGAGGCCTGCTTCTCCCTCTCTCACTCCCCCTGCTTGTGTTCCCCTCTGGCTGTGTTTCTCTCTGTCAAATAAATAAAATCTTAAAAAAAAATAAAAAGAAAGAAATGATAACTACAGATTTAGACCCCAAAATACTATACATATGTGAATGATCAGATACAGATTATCAAACAACCATGTTAAAATGTATAAAGAATTTTTTGTAATCTCCTAGATGAGCAAATAATGATACAATCTTATTAATGAAAAGAAATTTAATGAGCAACCACAAAAGGCTTCTAGAAATAAAAAAAAAATGTTTGTTGAAATGAAAGGCAAGAGTATTCACTGACTAATTTATGTGGAACACTGTGATCTCATAAATTCAGTGGGGTTATTATTGATATTGACTAATACCTGATGGGACAGAACTTTTCGTTATTTTTTGTCAGAGTATTCTTAGATTCCTTTCAATTTTTTAAAGATTATTTATTTGAGAGAGAGAGAGAGAGAGAGAGAGAGAGAGCGAGCACTAGTTGGGGGCGGGGCAGAGGGAGAAGCACGCTATCCACTGAACAGGGAGCCCGATGCGGGGCTCTATCCTAGGACTTTAGCATCCTGATATGAGCCAAGGTAGATGCCCAACTTGACTGAGCCACCCAGGCATCCTTCTTTTCAATTTTTTATTTCATATTAATTAACATGTAATTTTCAAGTTTTAGCTAAAAATATTTACATCATGTTGATTAAGAAAATGAAAAACTGGTAGATTAACTTAAAGGAAATTGACGTCTTTACAATATTAAGTTATATTTTCCAGTAGCACATCATTTTGGTAACTTTAGTTTCTGATAAATTTGTATAATATTTTCCCTTAGGTATTAGTAGATATTTTATTAATATTATATTTTTACTAAATTTTTACTAATGCTATATTTTTATTTTGGATAAAGTAAAATTTTAACAATTAGATTCTGTAACTGTGTGCTGCTGAAATGGAGACAATTAATGGATTTTATTTTTTTATCATTTATCTCATTTCTGGCCACCAGCTTAACAGCTTCTTTGATTTTAAATAAGTAGAGCTTTTTTCTCTGACCTTTAGTGAGAAGGCAAAATTCACTTTTCTTATACATTTCAAATATTATTTATTTGGAAGTGCTTTTCATCCAAAAAGAGAAAATAATGTATAATTACATATCACATTACAGATTTTCAAAGTATATTTGCTGTTATTATATCATTCCCAAGTTATATGTATGTATATATTTCTTGTTTTTTGACCTTTTGGTAATTACCAATTACTATCAATATTGAGTTACACACACTCATTTGTCAAAATAATTTCGCAGATATTAAAGCTGAGTCAGAGTAAATTTTGCAAAGTCACACTCAGGAAGTAATGAAATCAGAATTCTAAGTCCACAGCTTTTATATTCAAGAGCTAGAACTCTTGACTACTATAAAAAAAAAAAAAACCTTAAAGTTAACTACTATAATAAACTACTCTAATAATTACCATATAAAATATGCTTAACCAAAATTTTACTGTAATGTTCTTAGGTAATAAAATACATCAAGGCCAATTTTCTCAAGTGGTCTTTGACTTTTCGTTTAGGGTATACTAAATTAAAGTACTAATCTTTAGAGGATGTATGTCCATAAAAAATACTTTCTTTTTAGTTAGCAGTTTATTTACTTTCAGAAATGTCCAAGATTCTTATTGTTAGATCATCAGAAGTTATAATTTTATCCTGTAGTGATACAATAGGTATCCCTCCCTCCCTCTTCCTTCCTTCCTTCCCTCCCTCCTTCCCTCCTTCCTTCCTTCCTTCCTTCCTTCCTTCCTTCCTTCCTTCCTTCCTTCCTTCCCTCCTTCCCTTCTTCTTTCCTTCTTCCCTTCACAAACTCAAAACCTCTTAAGAGTCTCTTACAAGAGTAAACTAATAGGAAGGTGAGATGAGGGAAATAATAGTTATAGAAGGCTAAAATTTTAAATCATATCCAAAACAACTTAGCAAAATGTGTACTTTGGGTCTCAAAAAAGTTTAAAAAAAATGATGGAAGTAAAAACAAAAACCAAACTATCAAGTTAGGGATTTTACTTTAGGTTTCCCAATGCTATTCTCGTCTACGCTTCTATTCCACCTCCTTAGGGTGAGAAAATCCAAAAAGGGATTACAAACAAGTTACACCATTCAGCATCGTTGACTTAGGAGAATTCTCAGAGGAAATCTCTCTGGAATTGGACAGCAAAGGAGCATTGTCATAAGAGTCCTAGTGCGTTCATCACCTAGTGGCTTGTTGACCTATGATATTGCATGAGTGCAACTTATATTTACTTTTAAAGGGAAATTTTCTGTTCTGTTTGTAGCCATGGGGGATATTCTCAGGGTGATTTTATATAATCAGAATATTATTAGCTTTCTTTGCCAGTGATAGAATTTCAAATGAGTAAGGAAATTTTATTTTCTATTCTCCACACTTCTCAGTCACATTTGTCCTCATCTTTCTCTTCTTTCAATATTTCCATTGCCTCAACAGAAAAAAAAACAACAACTAATTCATAAATGATAATTATGAGTCAGGAAAAGATCTTATTTTAGGATTGCATGAATTCTGTGTGTGTGCGTGTGTGTGTGTGTGTGCACGTGCACATGCAAAGATTATGTAAAACATGGATATGGCTTCACATTGAACTTCAATTTTTTAAAAACATTAAACAATGTTGTGTACCATATTTAGATCATATGGTTCCTGCTCATCTTTCCAAATGCTGCATTTCTCATAAATTGTATCCCTGCATCTGTTACCTACCTGTTCTATAAACTTTCTATTAGTTCCTAGTAAATATTAGGGTCCTTTCCCTTCCCTAGTTTTAATTAATGACTCCTTATTACCTATCAGTTCTTAATTTAAATATCACCTCGATAAGCCAATCACTACCATCCAATCTAAAGTTCTTCCTGCTAGTCTCAATGCCAGTGCCCTACTTTTATTTGTTTTCCATTGGAGAATTATGTATAGTCTCTGCTTATATATTTGCTTTTATTTGTTTTCCTTCCCAGTGAGGCCAATGTCATTTTGATACAGACCTTGTCTATCTTGGGTATGACTATAAGCTGAGCATATGACATTATGCCTAACACTTAGTGGTTCCTAATGAAGATTCGTTGAATTAATAAATTAAAACAGAAAACATGGGATTTTAAAACATTGTGGTAAAGACACTATTTAGTCACTTACTCATTAACCCCAATTTTTTAATTCACACTACAAAAGTAATTATTTGAAAATGGCTTTCTGTAGTATTTTATGACATAATTTTAAAGTGTCCATTCCTTCCATAAATTTAAAGAAAGAAGAAATCAACATTCTCAAAAAGGCAGAGTACTTTAATTTACTTAGGTTAGTATTCTAACTGGAGAGTTCAGAAGCATAATGATCAGTTTAGAGTATCCCTAAATATGCCACCTGTCCCATACACATCTGAAACTACATTCAAGGTCATGCTACTATTTCTGACTATATAGGTCAGATGAACATAGACATTTGTCATTTAGTATAGACAACACTATCTAACTGAACCGATGAGGCTGCAAATACAGATAATTGAAGTTTTAATTACAGTGTTGTGATGCTTAAGCAGAATTAACTGTAACCTAGGAAACCATTGACATTTAGGTAAGAGAGAATCAACTCTACACTGTAAGAAATAATGGGAGTAAAATTTATTTTAAGAGGAAAAATAGAAGTAGGAAGTTATAAATAGAACAAATTGAATGCAGACATAAGTAACCTTTGGTTCAGTGTGTCCAGGAGAGAGGGTGGTTTTAAACAGATAAAATTTCTGAAGAAATCTATACATATTATGGATTTTTATACTATAGTTTATATTTTCCCCAGACTTCTTTCTTGGGTAGGAAAGGAAGATGTTGCAGTACCTATCTAAAACAGACCAATGATTTGGGTCTCATTCTCAACTCAATCTCTTCTAGTTCTGGTACTTTGAGGATATGGTTAAATATTTTAAATATCAGTGTTCTTCTATATAAAATATGGGTAACAATACATATTTATAAAGTTTTCTGGAAGGATTATAGGAGAAATAGCTTTAGAAGTTCTTGCACACATTTTGTTTCAAAGGATGATAGCTATTAAATAAAACATTCTAGCACAGTGTTTATTTTGTTAATGTTCACAACTTTCTTCCTGAAAGATTTTTGGTGCATACTTATATATTTTTATCTTCTAGGCCAAGACAAATTCTTGCACTGTGTACATTAGGGACCGTTGTTAAAGCTCTTGTTGACTTCCTCATCTCAGTTCTAGGATTTGTGTTTTGCTTTCCACCCATGCCCTTTCTTATGACCCCTTGATTCTATTTTTTTTTTTTTTTGAGCCCTTGATTCTTTTTTTTTTAAGATTTGATTTATTTATTTGACAAAGAGAAACAGCTAGAGAGGGAACACAAGCAGGGTGAGTGAGAGAGGGAGAAGCAGGCTTCCTGCTGAGCAGGATCGATCGAGTTCCATGCAGGGCTTGATCCGGGTTCTACAGGAACATGACTTGAGCCAAAGGCAGTCGCTTAACCAACTGACCCAGGTGGCTCATCTTGAGCCCTTGATTTTTAAACAGAATTCTTATTGTATATTTCTAGTTAAATTTTCTATACTGACAAGGTAAACAAAAAAAATTGTGTCATCTTTATGTTTACAACTTATTTTAAGAAGAATTAAAAAATGGAACAAAATATAAAACAGAAATGGATAGATAGTGAATATATGAACATATGGCTAGAAGCAAGTTATTAAGCAATTCATTAATTGAAATATACATGGCAGTTACCTATTTCTTCATTGCAAATTTTTAAAAATTTTTCTGTATATTTCAAAGTTTTCATAATAAAATACTGGGTGAAAATTCACCTTTTAGTCCTTCCTGTAATTCATGAATTTACCCCATGTATACATTCAAAACTCTATTTCCTCAGACATGTTATTTTGTTTTCTTTTCTTTTGTTTTCTCTTGCTGTTGAAAAGGAAAGAGAATTGTTATAACTATGGAAAGATAAGAACCATCATAATTCCTATCACTGTGTACTTTCCTGTCCCTATATTAACTTACACTTAGTGCACGCAATAACTCAGCTGCTTGCACAAAGAAATACTGGCCCTAAAAGGTAAAACTGCAAGCAATCTAAATATATTACTTTTCAAGATTAAAACTTGCTAATAAGGACTCGTAAAGACTTTTGCTTTTCCCCGCCTACCAGTTCAAAGTTATTATTGTCATAAATTCTAATCTCAACCTGCTTACTTCCTTATGAAATCTGTCTTAAAATCCCTCCACCCATATCCTAAAATTCTATAAATCCTTTATTTCTCCACATTGAGACACTACTTAAGACTCTGTCAAGGTGGGTTTCTCCCTTACTGCAATAAATTGAAGAAATTTATGAGTTTTGCATGATCAATAGGTTTGTTTGTTTGTTTGTTTGTTTTAGACAACTAAAAAGTTAGGTAATGTGGTCAGGGAAATTATTGCATTTTAAAATTTACCTTATTTTGAGCATTTATTCAGCAATGCACTCAAACCGTCAAGTTCAAGAAGCTAATAGAAGCTCTAGAACATGTTTTCTTTGTGAACTCCAGAATTAAGATTATGTTTTGGAAATAACATGTGTGCAAGTCTAGGCTTTAGCTTATACTAGAAATAATCTTGGGTAATCCAAAATTTCTCTAGGACATGGAAATACTAATGCCTACTGCACTAAGACTGATATGAATTTGGATACTACCTTAATCTCTCTTTTTCTTGATGCACACACACACATATAAAGGGCTTTACATATATGGTGTCTTTATGTGCATATATGTATATATGATTCATAGTGGATGATAAATAGTAACTTTTATGATGTATAATTTTTGTATGTGGGTAAAAATATATATGCATATATATATTTAATGGCAATAAAACTGATATGAGTTCAGTAAAGCTTAACACTTTATCTCTTCATCATTATCTTTTTATAATCAGATAAATATATTTGATGATGATTATGGAAAATATACATTTTAAGGCTGAGTATCGGGATCACATTTTATTCAAACAATGAGTACTGTAGTGCCATTAACTTTTTTTAAAAGCTAAAATCTTTTGTTTATTCAGATTTATTTAATTTCCACATAATGTCTTCTTTTCCAGGATTTTATCCAGAATAGCACATTATATTAAGTTGTTAGATCTCCTTCAGCTCCTCTTGGGTGTGAGTTTCTCTAACTTCCCTTGTTTTTTGGTAATCTTGATATTTGTGTCGTATTCTGGTGGCTTATTTCGAAGGATGGCTCTCTATTGAAATTAGTCTGATGTTTCCTTACAACCGGTTATATTGAGATTATAGGTTTTTAAGAGCAAGACCACAGAGCTAAGGTGTCATTGTCATTACTTCATATCAAACATACCTACTATTGACATGAAATATTACTGTTGATATTGACCCTGATCATCTGGATGGTGTACTTTTGTCCGATTTCTACACTTTAGAGACTCTTTTTCCCCCTTTCCATACTATGCTCTTTGAAGGAAGTAATTATGCGCAGCTCACATTTAAATTTTAGGGAGTGTGCTAAATCCTCCTTAAAAGTAGAGTAACAATTTAAATTATTTGTGTATACTAACATGCATCTATAGATACTTCTATATGAAACATCTTTACCTGTATTAAGCTAAATAGTATTTTATATTGATGTCATCAATTTTAATCCATTACCACATGGATCATGCTAGATCCCTTCCCTTGTTGATGGAAATTACCTTATTGACAAGTGCTCAGCATCTATTATCTGTTTACTTAATTGTATCATTCCAGTATACATTACCTGATATCAGAATTGTTAAACACATACCTCCATAGGAAGAAAATAAACTTTATCAACTTTACAAGGTTTATTTGCAGTGTCTTTACCTTTAATCTCAAAGATTTTGCTCATCTTGGAAATTAATTGGTCAGCACCTTTATCCCTACCTCCTTAACTGAAGATATTTCATGTTTTTTTGTATATAGTTAACTTCTCTTGTCATGGTCTGTGTTCCTTCCTGGAATTACTCAAACACCTAAATCTCTTTTTTTTTTTTTAATTTTCATACACGAGGGTTGATTCTTGTGCTGTAAATGCCTATAAACTTTGCCAGAAATAGAATGCTATGTATGCACCATTTTAGTGTCATAAATGTTAGCTTCATGCCTCTCCCCCTCGCTGTCCCCGAGTTCCTGTGATTCATCTGTTCAACTTCGTCCCCGAGTTCCTGTGACTCCTCTGTTCAACTTTCTGGGTCTCCCTCTAAACCTCTGGCAACCACTGTTTCTTTTACTACCTTCATAATTTTGTTCTCTATATTGTTGTATAATTGAAATCATAGAGCCTTCTCAGACTGCCTTCTTTCATTCTATGGTGATATAATAAATGGCATCATACTTTTAGTTCCAAATGCCGATAGTTCATTGCTGTTATGCAGGAAAGCATTTCACTTTTATATATTAACCTCATATTCTGAAAACTACTGTGAATTCTCTGGGATTTTCTACACAAATAATCATGTCATCTGCAAACAAAGACAGTTTTATTTCTTCCTTCCCAATATGTGCATCTTTTATTTCTTTTTATTGCCTCAATGCAATAGCTAGGACTTTTTCATTATAATGTCTAATAAGAATGATAGAAAGGGACATCCATGATTTGTTCTCTATTTCAGGCAGATAGTGTCTAGTTCCTCATCATTGAGTATCATAGTTGCTACATTTTTGTACCTAATTTTATTGAGTTGAGTAACTTTTCCACTATTCCGTATTTGCTGCGAGTTTTATCATGAACAGGTGTCAGATTAATAAAAAAATCATCTGTACCAATTGATAAGATCATATGATTTTTTTTTCCTAGTGACCTGGAAGATTACATTAGTTGAGTTTCAAATGTTGTACCAGACTTATGTAACCAGACTAGATCTCAAGTGGCTACAATGAACATTTATTTTTATATATTGTGCTTTATTTGCTAACTTGGTTGAAGATATTTACTTTTACTTTTATGAGAGATTTTGATCTATAGTTTTATTTAGTGCCTTTATCTGGTTTTGGTAATAGGGTAATGCTGGCCTTATAGAAGTAATGAAGTGTTCCCTTTGCTCATATTCTCTGAAAGAAATTTTGAAAAATTCATATTATTTCTTCTGAAGGTTAGTAATTATCAACTCAATTTTTGTTGGATATAGGCCTATTTATATTATTTACTTCTTTTTTGAGTTTTGGTAGTTTGTGTCAAGTAACTGTTCCATAGATAGAATATTAAAATATTCTAACATATCTGTTTTGCATGTGAAATATATTTATTTGAAACTAGCTACAATGATATGTGAATCTCATAAAGTTTGGAATATAAATAGAGCTGGTGACCTTCTGGGAATTTAATACTTGTTTGCTTAATTATTTAGAGATTTAGTGCTAATGAGATAATAATAAGTCCTTGGTTGAAATGTCACAATTATCAACTAGATTTGCATGAAAGAAAAATAAAATAAACCCATAGGCATAAGATGTCATCATGACTTTTTCCAACCACAATATTACAAGAGGGAGACTAGAACTGTAGGAGTGTAGTTAGTGATACAAACCAATTATCTGATAATAGAGGTTATTAAAATGATTATATGCTGACAATGGTGAAAATTATCACAAATATATGTGCAGGTAAATCTATTTCACTCATGAATTTGCAGAAGACTGTTAAGTGGTAGATAATGGTCAGTATCTAGGTATCTCTGCCTGGAAAGCACGTCTGTTTTCCTTCCTTTCCCTTTTCATCACACAGACATTACTTTGTTTATGAATTCATACAAATTAATTGGAAGAATAAGTAGAATGTAAGGCCAAGCTATACATTATAGAACTTCTTTTGTAAGTATCCAATATTTAGTGTGTCTACATGCACATATTATATATAAAATATATATTATATCATTATTTTTTTTAAATGTGGCCTACTTGGATAGTTTAGGGAGTGATCGTAAAGTGCTCATCATGGGAAGGGAAGCAGATTTAAGACTTATTTAGCTGGTAAAATTGTCTGATTGAATGAATGAGAAAGATAGAACAAGGAAGGGTCAAGATTAGTGGGACCATAATAATTTCATGAATTCTGATAAAAAATAAATGAGAAAGGAGTTGATTTTGGGGGAAAGAAAGTAAGTTTAGAACTAGATATGAAAAGATTAAAGCTCCTATGGGAGTTGAACTGTATCTATTCAGCAGAATTTTACATACGACTTTGAAGTTCGAGGAAAGAGTTCAGGCTCTTTGAAACAAAAATGTGCTTTAAAAGAAAACTATATATTGTCCAGACCACACCTTTTCTGAATCTTGTTCTGATTCTATGGAGGTTCTGCGTCGTGGGTTGTGTGTTAGTTTCCTTGGACTGAAATAACAAAATATTTATGTTATCCCAGTTCTGAAGGTGAGAAGTCCAAGATTAATGTTCCAGCTGATTTAGTTTCTGATGAGAGCTCTCTTTCTGGCTTGCAGATAGCCTCTTTCTTGCTATGTCCTCACATGGTGTTTTTGCAATATATGCATGTGGAGAAAGAAAGAAAGAGAAAGAGAGAGAGAGAGGAATGGCACTTTGGTGTTGCTTCTTATAAGGACACTCATCCTATCAGATCAAGGACTCACCTTTATGATGTCATTTAACCCTCACCAGTTATCTTTTTTTTTTCCTTTTCAAGTAATCTTACACCCAAAGTGAGGCTCAAACTCACAACCCAGAGATCAAAAGTCCCATGCTCTACTCATGGAACCAGCTCGCTGCCCCTTCGCTGGTTTTTGATATCTTTATGGCTTTATGTGTATTTATATTCTTTATGGCTTAAATCTAATTAAAATATTTTAATATGAATACAGAAAGTTAAGTAGATATGAATGTTTGATATTTTTGTTATTTTAAAGTTGAAGACAGACACTGACAATTCCCGACCTATGGTGTCTCAGAGCACTCTCCAAACAAAGTGAAATTTATCTGCATGGAAAACAGTAGCTTATTAAGGCATATTAAATAGCCTCAGGGTGCATGCATCTGAAGCTAAAGCACAAGGCATTGTTCATCCCTCATGTTTTAGCAGCTGTTTAATGAGAAGTGCCAGCTCAGTGTGTAGTTAATCTATCCAATAATTAATACAACGGCAGCCTGGGAGTAGTGTAGAAATAACTCCAAAGTCCTTGTTCATTTGCAAATTAATACAGAGACTTGCACTTACAGCCAGTTTGTTACTTGAGAAGAAGAGGATATTTAAAATTCTTAATTTCAAGACTTCTATTTGATCACATTTCATTTGAATACATCACATAAGACATAATTTAAAGGGTATAATGCTTAAGAGTGTAACATAGAAAATTAATCTCTTTATGATTAAAAAACACGTGTACCCCTCAAGGCTAAAGGAAGGCTACTGCATTTTCCATGCACAAAAAAGGCCATTTTGAGAGCAAAGCTCTTTCTGATGCCTTTAATAATATGAACACTCTTAATCTGTCTCTATAACTCAGTCAAAATTTATCTAATGCATGAAGAAAATGTTAGATTGACTGCTTGACGCTTTTAAAATAATAATTTACAAATTCTAACCGATTAGCTTCTTGGTTATAAATAATGTAAGACTTTGAGTTGCTTTCTATAAGTCAATAATTAGAAGGAAATATTTACTCCCCCCCAAAAAAGCATAAAAGAATGAAAATTGGGAACAACATATCAGTTTGAGCCAAAAAAATGTTTTAAGGTTGTAATTGCTATTATGACTGAAGATCAAGTGTTGATGATGGGAATAAATCTGACGAAGTCCAGACTCTTGCACTCGAGGACACCACTTTTAAATAGTTCTTTTACTAATTATATAGTTGCAATTTATATCATCACTCTCGCTGTAATATATATTATCTATGAGAAGAGTTTATTCCTCCAATTGTCAAAGATATATCCATACGAAACAGGAATTCCATTCCCAGAAGAAATGAAAATATTTGTTCACATAACATCTTGTATTCACAATACCCAAATGTCTATCAACTGATATATGAATAAATACAATGCAGTATTATTATTTTTTTAAAGATTTTATTTATTTATTTTACAGAGAGAAACACAGCGGGAGAGGGAACACAAGCAGGGGGAGTGAGAGAGGGAGAAGCAGGCTTCCCGCCGAGCAGGGAGCCCGATGTGGGACTCGATCCCAGGTCTCCGGGATCATGACCTGAACCGAAGGCAGTCGCCCAACCAACTGAGCCACCCAGGTGCTCCACAATGCAGTATTATTTAGCACTAAAAAGAAATGAAATACTGAAACATGCTACAGTAAAGATGAATCTTGAAAATTTTATGCTAAGTGAAAGTAATTCATGGTTGCCGAGGAGTAAAAAGGGATTTTAGAGGGGGAGGGTCGGGAATGGGGAGGTAGTGTTACTGGGTACACATTGCTTTTTAGGATGACAATATTCCAAAATGAAAATTGTGAGAATGGTTACACAACTCTGGAGTATAGTAAGAATCACTGAATCATATAGTTTAAATGATTGATTTGTTTGTTATGTGAATTTATCTCAATAAACCTGTCAAAAATCAAACATTGAGCTAACCTAGATAATTCCATTCATATAATGCTCATATAGACAAATCTTAAGTGCTTTCCACTTCTAAAAGGAGGAGAATATTGTTGTTTTTGGTAGTAATAACTTACTAGAGTAATATTTAAATTTCAAAATTCAAATCTAAATATACTTAAGGATGTTTTTAAAAATACCACCAGGGGTGCCTGGGTGGCTCATTTGGTTGAGCGACTGCCTTCCGCTCAGGTCATGATCCCGGAGACCCTGAATCGAGCCCTGCATCGGGCTCCCTGCTCAGTGGGAAGCCTGCTTCTCCCTCTCTCAGTCCCCCTGCTTGCGTTCCCTCTCTAGCTGTGTTTCCCTCTGTCAAATAAATAAAATCTTTTAAAAAAAATATCACCAGCAAAGGTTTTTCTCATTTTTATTAGTTTTAAAACAAATAATTTCAATAATAAAACATAATAAACACAACCTACTCACATAGCCAGAAATGAAACTTCACATACACCCACACCAGATTTAAGAAGTAGGCAATAAATTCTTGGGAAATGTGTTCTGAGAAAATCAGCCAAACATCTCTAGGAGGTGATAGAGGGAAAAAATATGTATATATTCAAAGAGATAAACAATAATGATTGATGTGAAAACCTACCTACATTCTAATTCTGGTCATTAAATAAATATAGGAAGTATGTACAGTAGCATTAAGATAAATAAAATAATGTTACACCGTTGACAGGAGATTACTAAGATTTTCTTGAACATACACACAAAAACCATTTGAATAGTCCTGATATTGCCTTACTGTAGGTATATATGAAATCTTTTTAGTTCTTTTAGTTCTTTAGTTTTATTTTACTTCTCCCAAATTTTTTGAATTTCCAAATTTATATCAACTCTGTAGGAATAATACAATAACCACCCCCATATGTTACTAATATTTTACCATAATTGATTCAAATATCTTTTTTTTTTCTGAACTGTTCTCCTAGGAACAAAGGAATTCTCCCACATAAGTATAATAAAATATGACACTCCAGGAAATTTAACTTTCACTAAACTTACTATTATTAAATATGTAGTCTTAATTTAAATTTTCATGGTTTCTCCCATAATGTGAAGTTTAAACATAAAGAAGTATGTATTCTATTGAAAAAATGTAAATTAAGCCCTTCAATTTATCTCTGGCTCAAAATTAATTTTTCTGGACGTATTTCGTTGTAGTAGCCAATCATCTACTATGTGGCATTCAGTAGAATAAGATATAAATTATACTTTAAATATATTGATTAAATCTTAGATAATTTTTTTTCATTTTTGGACATAATATTTATAAACTATGGGCACTAGTAATGAAATAACTATTTTCTGAAAGAATAAAAAATGTCTGTAAATGCAAATCATCCATTGTGTATTAAAACAAAGGCTGAGCTACAACCATTTCTCTAAACAGTAGTCAAATAATTCATTTGGGGGAGGAAATATGTGAGGAAACAGAAGGAATGAAACAAATTAAGTACAATTTTCTGGCCAACAAAATCCAACTGTTTCATAATATGAATTGTTTTCTTGACAGCTTACCTCATGCAAATTATATTCCAGTTGGTAGATTTACACAAGGTCTTAAAAACATATTATACAATACATTGTCTCCATGATTTGACATATGTCCTTTTACCCTATATTTATACTCTTATGGGAATGATCAATGGAAAAGGAAAAATTAATAATGTATGGTAGAAGGGGGTAGAATAATAAACAGAGTAAATGAGAAGATATATGTTCCGTTTTACAAGTGGCTTTAGACAATAGTAAGAAAATTCATCTATAGCAATGGGAAGGAAGGCCCAGTATGAATGCAGTTAAGTCAGTAAAATACTGGGACCATGTGGACATTCTCTAGATTGTGTCTATTTTCTGTGAGAAACAGAAACTGAAGTCATAAGCTGAGAATATGGTGGGTGGAATTTACATCAAGATTTGAAGTGAGATTGGAAATTATGGCATAGGAGTCTAATTTCTCTGTAATATGAGAAAGTTATCAGACTATGGGAAAACAGTAAGATTGACAGAGAGCACTCAGGGTTCACCTAAAGTTAGGAATGATTAATTCAATTGAGAACAGTTGAATAAGTTGTGAGTTTTTCTTCAATCTTTTGCTGAAGAACCATGACTGTGAAGTAGAAAGTGTTGAGTTTAACAGGCCTGCGGTTTGTCTGTTGAGAACAGAGAAGAGAGAGAAGAGCAAAGGATGAGCGGCATGAAAGGAAGTGATTATCTTAATTATTACAATAGACCTTGGATCTAAGCTGGGTAAAGAAGGAGGTGAGGGTGTTAAGTAAAAAGATCAATGAAATTGAAATGCCAGTTAGCTGAAAACATCGTTAAAATCTGGAGATTAATTGAAAAAGCTAGAAAAATAGAAATTGGTTCAGTGCGTTGGACACTTAGAAATGAGGTTATGTTCAAAGTGGTGGTTACCAGGAGGGAGATGGGTAAGGAAATGGGTTAAATAGGTGATGGGGGGGCACCTGGGTGGTTCAGTCATTAAGCGTCTGCCTTCTGTGTAGGTCATGATCCTGGAGTCCCGGGATCGAGCCCCACATGGGGCTCCCTGCTCAGAGGGAAGCCTGCTTCTCCCTCTCTCATTCACCCTGCTTGTGTTCCCTTTCTCCCTGTCGAATAAATAAATACAATATAAATAAATAAATAAATAAATAAATAAATAAATAAAACAGGTGATGGGGATTAAGGAATGCATTTGTGATGAGAGTTTGGTGATGTATGGAAGGGTTGAATCACTATACTGTACACCTGAAACTAATATTATACTATATGTTAATTAACTGGAATTTAAATGAAAATAAAAATGAGGTTATGTTAGAAGTGTAATTATGAGTACTGACAGATACTAGTATTTGTCATGAGAATGTCTTGCTAAAATGGGAAGATCAGGATCATTGAATGTCAAAGAAGTTAGAAACTGGATCGTGTGTGTGTATTAAAGTGACCAAGAGATGTGATGAATATAGACAGACTGGGAAGAACGGAATGGGTCAAAAGCTAGACATTCTGGGAATCAAGAGGAATAGTTCTGGGAACTCTAGCTCATGGCTTGAGCATGTAAACTATTTTTTGTTGTAGTTTTTTTTTTTTTTCCTTACTTTGTATATTACTAGAGGATAGAAATGGTCTGGGGTGGAGTAAAGGAAGCAGAAGCACTAACCAGCTCCCAGGTCTGATGCTATTCCTAGGTATGAGAGGAAATGAGCTACCACTTGACAGGAAATAAGAAACAACTTGTAGGGGTGTACTATATCTCGGTTTGAGTTAAGAGATTAAGGAAACAAAAAAAAAGAGAGAGAGAGAGAGAGATTAAGGAAACATTCACAGAAGAATTTGAGGCTATAGGGGATTTTGCTGACTTCAAAACTTGTTTCAGAGGGTATAACTGGACAGTTCTGGTAGACTGTGTGTATGTGTGTGTGTGTTTGAATATTTTTATCTTAGCTGAACATATCACCTTTAAAGATCCTAAATGCCTCCTGAAAAGGAGTGGACAATAATTGTCTTTGTTTTATAAACATATGGAAGTTTTCAATTAAAAAAATCTTTTTTAAGATTTTATTTATTTATCTGAGAGAGAGTGAGTGAGTGCAGGAGCACACATAACCAACCAACCCAGGCGCCCCTAAAACAGAAAATTCTTGATACTAAATCAAGACAAGCAAAAGATGAGGCATATGGTACATTTTAAGTGACAGGTATGTAGAAATCTATGTGTGTTTTATTAGGGAGGAATCTAGTTAGAAAATGTGTTATCTTACATTAGAACACAGCCTTTTTAAACATGCCTCTAATTTTGAGACATTGTCAGTGATTGTGATGCTGATTGAGATGTTAAATAGCCAGATGTAATGTCTGTTTTTAGGTTATTTAGGGTTAATATTGAATTGAATTACTCAAGAAGAATAGCAAGACTTAAGGAAAAAAATCAAGTCATGAGAAAACAATTATTTTTATTTTTACTATTTTTTTTGTAAAATAGTTGATAGTAATTCATTTCAAGAGGTTAACTAAAAAGCTGAGTTTTGTCTATGGTTTTGTCATCTTGCTAGCTTTTGAATTGTCTTAACGTCTAGAACAAGCTCTATTCTGCAATAAGAAATTTGCGGTTGATAGACTTGTTCACATTTCATAGCTTTCTTTCATTTAGACTTATAACTAAACTACACATGCTTGCACATAGACTACAATGATCACAATGAATAAACTATGGATATAAATGCTAAATACCTAGCTACTGTTCTATAATTGTATGTAGATTCTTAGGAGTTTAATTTGGTAATAGCTGAAGACTAATTCACTATTATTCCTTCTCATATTTATATCAATTAAATGATAATTTTCATTAAATGCTATTTCTTAATAAGCTTAATGTATTTTATTTTACATATTGAATTTTTAAAAGGATTTTAAAAATAATTGCTTCATTAGAATATGATTCTTAGATAGATACGGGGATATTTTAAGTAGCCAAATCTGATTTCAGGTTTAGCTAAATGAAAAGCAACATAATGGTTTAAATTATATTTTTCGTAGAGAACATATGCATATGTTTTTTTAAAGATTTTATTATTTATTTATTTGACAGAGAGAGATCACAAGTAGGCAGAGAGGCAGGCAGAGAGAGAGGAGGAAGCAGGCTCCCTGCTGAGCAGAGAGCCTGATGTGGGGCTCGATCCCAAGAACCTGAGATCATGACCTGAGCCAAAGGCAAAGGCTTAACCCATACACTCTTAATGCATGAATCAGGTACAATCATGTATATGATGGAAAACACAGATATATAGAGACAAAAATCATTTTACATTTTATTTCTATAGTATAATTCATACCTTCCACTCTTCAATTACTCTTAATAGTAAAGTTGGACAGTGTGGAAATATTTTAAGTTAACATTAACACCTGTGTACTATTTTCAGTCAAGGGGCCCAGGTGAGGTCAGTAAATTTAAGAACAGAAGTAGGGTTAAAGAGATGAGGAAGTTTGAAAAGTTCAGAGAGAGTTTTAAGCATAAACCTGACTTGAATTTTACTAATTTTTAAAATCTGTAATAGAATATTAAAATACCTTGAAGCAAGTTTTTATTTCCTGTATCACATAGAAATAAAGGCTCATAAAGGAAATTAAGTTCTATTAGAAAAATAAAGTCACAACAGCACCTGTCTCATTTGTAATTGCCAATTTATACTTGTTATATTTGGGATGAAACATGAGATGTGTGAGTTTCATTGTGTAACAGGAAGGCAATGATGTATAATAGTGCTGCTCAAAACAGTTTTGATTCAGTTTTCCCCATTTTATCTTTTTTTAAAGTGACTTCATTCTGCATCTCTTTCTTTCTTTCTTTTTTTTTTCCCCTAAGATGTTATTTATTTGTTTGAGAGAGAGAGAGAGTGAGAGCATGAGCAGGGTGAGGGACAGAGGGAGAAGCAGAGGAGCAGACTCCCTGCTTACAGGGAGCCTAATAGGGCGGAGGCGGTTCTGGGGGGAGCTGTTGGCGGCTGGAACCTGGGACTCTGGGGTCATGACTTAAGCCAAAGGCAGCCACTCAACTGACTGAGCCACCCAGGTGATCCTTCCCATTATATCTTATGAAATTCAAGTATTCTAATTGTTCTCTAGTAAATGTTATATGCAGTAAAAAGAAATCTTGGACCATTTTTTTTTTCTTTTAAAGAAAATATGCAGGGAGACAAACCATAAGAAACTCTTAATCTCAGGAAACAGACTGAGGATGGCTAAGGGAGTGAGGAGAGGGGAGGGATAGGGTGGCTGGGTTATGGGGAAAACAATAAAATGGAATTCTGGAAAAAAAAATATTTCCTATATGTCATTTGAGCTTGTTGACACTGAAGTCCATTATATATGATCCTGAATTAAAAATCTAGTCATCATGAAGCTAGAGCTGACTATTATTAGGATATTATTTTCATTCACTCTAATATTCTTATTGAAAACAAACAAAAAACCTCCAACCTCCCCCCAAAAAACACATTTATAATCACAAAATATTGCACAAGCATGCAAAAATACATAAAACCATGTAATAGGCACCTTTGTACGCATGGCCTAGCTTTAACAAGTCTTGATATTTTGCCATATTTTCTCCATGAAATTTGTTTTAAAGAAAATTAAATCAGATGGAGCTAACCCTCCTTCATCTTTTCCATTCCTTCTCAGGAAAAAACCAAAACCAAAACCAAAACCAAAACCAAAAATAAAACTAATAAATGATGATCTGAGGTTAGCACACATTACTCACATACAGATTTTACACTTTCACTAACCATGTCTAAGTAGAAGTATTTTTTAAAGATTTATTTATTTATTTATTTATTATAAAGATTTTATTTATTTGACAGAGAGAAACACAGCTAGAACAACACAAGCAGGGGGAGTGACAGAGGGAGAAGCAGGCTTCCCTCTGACAGGGAGCTCGAAGCAGGGCTCGATCCTGGGACTCCAGGATCATGACCTGAGCCGAAGGCAGCTGCTTAATGACTGAGCCACCTAGGTGCCCCAAGATATATTTATTTTAGAGAGAGCTTGAGCGGGAGAGGCAGAGGAAGAGAGAACCTCAAGTAGACTCTGCACTGAGCTCAGAGCTGGTGCGGGGCTCCGTCTTGCAGGGTTGAGATAACAACCTGAGCAGAAAGCTAGAGGTGGAGGCCTAACCAACTGGGTCCCTAGGCACCCTTCAAGTCGGTGTGTTTTGTATGTGTTTCATTGAACATCAACTGTTTTTGCTGCCTAAGACGTTTCTTTTACTATTCAAAATTAGATTTTTGAGATTTATCCATATCATTAAATGCAGTTAGGTTCACTCATATTAACTGCTGAATTCTATTGTATATCTGAACTATATTTCATTATTTCTTCTCTACAATCCCAGGAACCTCTCCACCACCCCTCAGGCCAAAGAGATCATTATCTCAGCAGGTCTGTAATCCATTTAAAGCATACTGGTGGGGAAACTGTGATGAAGTATTTAAGTAGTGGCGGAAGTGAGGGATTATACAGTATTTTACCAAATATATGTTACAAGTTGGTATTTTTCTATATCCTCTAAGAAACTCTGTATTTTCACTGTTTTTCTTTCCTATGGCCATATGTGAAATAGTGAAGCATCATGATTTAAATCCATATTTCCTTAAGTACTAGTGGTACTGAAAATTAATTTACAATTGCTTTCTGAAATTAAAATTCCATATTCCCTGAATTAAAGTTTATAATTTGGCCCATTTTTTATTGAGTTCTCCCCCCTCCTTTTTTAAATCAAGACATATACTTTGTTTACTATTTTGTCAATGATATGTATTTATAATATATGTCTCCCCTTTTATGACTTGTGTTTTCACCTAGTTTAAGATAGATTGTCACTTACAGAAATTTGTTAGTATGGCCTTTATTTATCTTGAAGAAGCATCTTAATGAGGCTGATGAGACAGTCAAGTTTGAACCACTCTGCTTACTAGCAATATAACTTTATCCATATATTTTAACCCAGATATGCCTCAGTTTTCTCATGTATAAAAAGCATGATAATAATAAGACTTACATCATAGAGTTGTCAGTTTCCAAAGTAATATATTTATAGTAATGACAGTGGACACATAAAAAATTTATTGTCACTGTGTTTTCCGTTTTCCTCTTGTGCATGTTTCCATGACATTGTTTCTGCTAGGCCACTTGGAGATAATTTTTTGTGTGTGAATTTCTCAGTTTGTAAATTTGTTGATGCACTTCCATAAAGTACAAAGTTTGCTTTAATAATATATATAATAAGTGTAATAAACAAATGGATATGCAATATATGTAATAACATATGCATGTATATGTAATAATAAAGATACATGTAATTATTTTATAGCTATTTTATAGCTCTATAGCTGTATCTCTTTCTATCTATTTATCTCTATAAATTTTATTTCATCTAAAATGTGGAGCAGATACAAGCTTTCTCTTGGCTTCTCTGGCCCCCGGGTGGAGCTCTGTGCGTGCTGTTCCCTGAGGAAGCTCTAGGTTCCTGCCTGTAGCAGCTTCATCCTCCACTCGCTGGACCGCAAGGATCTAGAGCTGTGTGTCCGGCATCACTCGCTGGACCGCAAGGATCTAGAGCTGTGTGTCCGGCATCACTCGCTGGACCGCAAGGATCCAGAGCTGTGTGTCCGGCATGAAAACACCAGCCTTCGATCTGCAGGGCATGCTGCGCTCGTTCCAAGTCCTTCTTTTTTTCTGGCTCTTGGATCTTTCTCTCTTTGTGGCCTCTTTATATATTTAATGTTCTTAAATAATTTGATTTCATTCAGAATTTTAACTTTACTAATGGAGGACAGAGGAATAAAAGAATGTCTATTACCTCAGTCCAGTGTGTTTCTAAAACCAGACAGCTCTCCTTTATTTCCCCTTTGCTTTTTCTTACTTTCTCCGTTATACACAAAAGTCCCCCCCCCAAAACAAATGCTAATTGTATTCTGTTGGAAACATAAATCAGACTTTGATAAATGAATTAATTTTATAGCACCAAAATCATTATGGGTTTGATTCAACTGAACTTTATGAAATTATCACTTTTGTAAGTCAAAAACAGTTGATAGCAACAATTTCATTGGGTTTACCATAATATTATTAGTATATCATATATTAAGAACGTTTTTGGTGATTATTTTTCATCAGCATAAATCTGGTAGAAGTCATTTAGCCAGTTATGAGTTGTTGGTAATCTACGTAGCTGACTGCATTTTTCTACTACTCCGCTCAATTAAGGGAGCTTTCTGTGAGTCATCCAGAATCCACGTGCTGCACTCATAGAATTTCCTAAAGAAGAATTCTGACCCACTCACTCACTCACTAACTCATCAGCAACTACACTACAGCAAAAAGTGTAGTCTAAATTCCTCATAAGGTTACCCTAAATCTCTCTAATCTTTGTCAAATCAAATCTATTCTTCAATCTCGTTCTTTCCCAAACACATTTCAGGCTTCAGAAAGCACTGAGAGGGCCTGGAGTCACTAATCATCTCCTCCTTCCTTAACATTTGTTCAAACCAGTCTTTCATAATATTTCAAAATATCTTCTCCTGTGTCTCTATGAAACCGCTTCCCAAATCATTGAGCCTCAGCTCAAATGCACTTCTACGAAGTTTTCTTTATTTCCTTGAGCATCAGTGAGTTTTTCTTCTGCGCTCCCACAGCGACTTGTTCATTAAAAAATATCATTTTCACAGTCTCCTTGAATATTTATTTGTGATAATTTGTACCTTTGCTTCATACCTCTGCACACAATAAGCACTTAACAAATCTTGCAGAATTGATTAAATTGAGAAGCAGAGTTTATACATCTTTTAATCATCTTTGAAGTATTAAAATATTTTGCAATTATAAAATTGAAAAACCAGTTAACTTGTTAAAATGTAACCTTGATTATTTTTTGTAAAATAAACAAAATGACGATGCCATCTCACCCAAATAATGTTTTATTTTCCTCCTTTTATCCTATCTTCTGAATTTTAATATTTTAAGAAAATTTTGAAAATTGCTTCTTTTTTCCCCTCAAATAAGATTTGCACAAAACCACTGGGTATTTAGCAAAGCCATTTTATTGCTTTTCAGCCATCTACCCAATCCCGTATTTTGTAAATAATTGCTTATATTCACTTGGTTCCTGACTTTCATAGAATAGGGCATTGAAAATAAGTTGTTTATTTTAATTGAATAGCTACAAAGGATCAAAATAACTCGGTTTCGAAAGTCTTATATTTTTCACACTTCTCTGAGTTTATATTGCATTCTCAAAGAATACACAGTGATTACCTGGCATTTCTTAACTAATCTCTAATGATGGAATTATAAGAACGTTAAAAACCTAGGTGAAACTTATCCTTCTTTTTTTATGACAATAGGAAGCCGATTGTATTTTCTTATATCGTCTCTGTTAAGCCCAGCAGAGCTGCTCTTACTGAATCTAGCCTTTGAACACACACCCTGTTGTCACAGGTCTTTTCACAGCATATTTGTGCCTCTGATTTTAGAAATTGATTTTATATTTCAGCCTTTCTTTATAATGAAATTCTGAATATGTTCATTGCAGATTAAACCACTATTTTTTATTCTCAGGAAAAAATGCAAATGTCAGTGTGTTAGTTTTCTGTGTAATGTTTGAAAACTGTATGTCAGGAGAGTACTCTGCACTCGGCTGGCTCCAAGTTTTATGCTAATATTTCTGTTATGAATTACACTCCTTAGGCTGTCAACTCTTGGATTAGTTTTGCTTTCTAGCATCCTTCGCTTCTTTTCTTTAAAATAAATGTTGCCAATATAAAAACCTAAACACTTTATTATAAAATCCTTTTTTTTGTGAAAGCACTTCTTTTGACAATAGGGTGCATTTTCTTTTGTAGTGATTTTCTTTTTTCATCAGCTATTACTGCCTTCCCTTTTTGCCACTGCCAGCTCTTCAATGTCATTCTTCCAATCTTGAAAACATAACATTAGCATGACCTTCAGAATAATGTAGGCCAAATATATATGATGAATCCATAGACTATGTATCTAGAGCTGGGGTAGACCTCCTGAGAATTAGGAAAGCCCTCCTTATGCTAAGCCATGCTAGTTGCTTAGTTTGTTTGTTGTTTGTTCAGTTGGTGACTGAACATGGTTGGGATGGACTGTCTTATTCTCTACTTCTCTCATCTACCCATCCAGGTACAAGCAGATGGGAATGCCTTTTGGCAAGTTTTTGGCAAACCCTACCTCTAGACCGTATTAGTGTTTTTCTGTTATTGTTCTCTCATAATACCTTGTTTCTAGATCTATAGTTGCAGCATCTAAGAGTTTTATGAAATTGAACTTTTTAAGACTGTCTTCATCTTAATTATCTTAGTTTCTCTGATTGTGGCATGGTATTAGGTGTTTGCAAAATAGAGGAATTCCTGCAAAACCTTGCATTCTGAAGAATCATGGACGAAAAATAACAGAGCTAATAAGAAAGAATGATGGGTGTGTAGGTACTCAATATCAGCGTGAGTCTGGAATCAAAACACCAACAGGTAACAAAATCATATGGCTCTATAAGGAGCCGGTGATGGTTTTACTTCTAAAACACTTAAAAAATAACAAAATTCTTGGTGTATAGAATAGATCAAAATAAAGAAGGAACTTTAAAAATAAAAGCTAAAAATTAGCTCAGTAGACGGAACTTAAAGTAGATTTGATGTTGCTGTTATGAAGGCAAAAGAAAAGTGACAAAAAACATGGGAAATAGAATGGGTCAATAAATACTTGAAGGCTGAGAACATGGTCAAACACTGCAAAGATGAAAAATATGGGGTGAGTTTTCATCGTGCAGGAGATTGTATTTCTCCATCCAGTCCTCAACTGTGTTAATATGCTTATTAGCATTCATATGGATTCTTGGTGTGATGAAAGGTGAACCAATCTGACTGGTGAATTATACTGACATCATCCTTCTATGTATCAATTGTGTATAAACTAACTTGTGTTACAGAAATATACTTCATAGTATATTTGACAAAGAAGATAAAATATAGGGCGCCTGGGTGGCTCAGTGGCTTAAAGCCTCTGCCTTCAGCTCAGGTCATGATCTCAGGGTCCTGGGATCGAGGCCACAATCGGGCTCTCTGCTTGGCAGGGAGCCTGCTTCCTCCTGTCTCTCTGCCTGCCTCTCTGCCTACTTGTGATATCTCTCTCTCTCTCTCTCTCTCTCTCTCTCTGTCAAATAAATAAATAAAATCTTTAAAAAAATACAATATAGTAATTTCATTAAAAAAAACTCTCAATCTTCTTAATTTTGAAGTTTCCTATAATATGATAAAACTGACTTTTCAAGGACCGTGGAAAATTTACTCACTAAACTTACTGAAATTTCTGAAGCATTTATCTGCTATGCACTCTTTCTGAGATTACTCTAAGTTTGGAGCCATTCTTTAGGAAGTGTTACACATTACCTTTGGAAAATCAGATACAACAAGTATTTCAGGAGTGATCCCTGAATAATCTAGCGCAGTTTGATGGTGTTCCAATTACATTACCTACAGCTATGTTGGGAATCTTTAACTTTGTGGGAACCTTTTACTTTAGTGAACCTAAGATCAGAATTATTCTAATATTGCATGTACCAATTTATTTGAGTTGGTATAATTTTTTTCCTGTCATGGTTTTGAGCCATTTCATTTTTCATTGTCTCAGAAATCAGTTCAGTAGATAGGATGGGCATCCACCCAATGGTTAGGAACGTGCACAGCTGTCAGAACATATGACCCGATCATAAATCTGACAGCTTGTAGGTACACTGAGACAAATTTAGGCAATTTCATTAAACAAGTGTACTTTGTGTGTTTATTATATGCCAGGCACCATATGAAATAATCAGAAGAAAGACAATGAATAAGATAGAATCTCTGACTTCAAAGATCTTACAAGGTAAGTAATTTAACAGAGGTTCCCGTCCTAGCTTTTGATTAATTGTATATATGGATTTGGTTCTTCTCTTAAAAAGCACTTTTCACTTTTTCAGAATGCTGAATGAAAATAAGTGCCCAGATGTTTTTAGTATAAATTTTTTTTTTTGATATTTTCTCTCATGTACCTGGGAATGCAGCCTGGTAGAATTAAAGTTATTTGAATAAAGGAACCTAATGTCACAGTCTCTGATCAAGGATTGCCTATGTCTTTTATTCCAGGCAATTCACTTCTTATTATTTATTTATTTATTTATTTAAGATTTTATTTATTTATTTGGCAGAGAGAAACACAGCTATAGAGGGAACACAAGCAGAGGGAGTGAGAGAGGGAGAAGCAGACTTCCCGCAGAGCAGGGAGCCGGACGCCGGGATCCCTGGATCCCAGGACTCAGATTTGAGCCAAAAGCAGACACCCAAGGACTGAGACCCTCAGGAGCCCCTTGCTTCTCTTTTAAATCCATCATTTTCTCATTTTGTAAAATAAACACTTGGACCTGCTTACTACTATGTTTCCTTTCAGTGTAAGAAGCTGGGCTTCTGTTAATTTTATTAAAGATACAATTTGTATCAGTGTTTGGAAATTAAGCCATTTGACCACAGGTTTTCAATCTGGAAGCATTTTGAAAATAAGAAGTTTCATAAAATGTTTGAGACTACAGAAAGAGGGGTTACAATCTCAGCAAGGGGAGGTATATTTTTATAACACAGACATTAGGATGCAATGTGCTAAGACTGTGTGCATGGCTACTTCCCAGCTGGGTCTCATATAGGCTATTTTTTATGAAAAGCATATTCTAGGTATACAATTTCAGTACTTAAATCCATACCCTGAAGCTTTTTCTAGTTTCTAAGCCAGCATCATATCTATTTACAGGCCTTAATTACATCCTTTGAAATAATCACAACTATTTAACCTTTGTTCTCAAACTTCAGGAGAAAGAAAACACAACAACAGTAAAGCAATTACTCCCAAATTGATGGGACCCTTCAGATGCTTTTAACACCAAAGTGCTGCACTCAGTTATTTTTAACAATGTCAGCTGTCACTAACAAATAGATTCCATAATAGTCACACTAACTTATTTCTTGTCACATTTTTTTAAAACCAGAAAAGGATAAAGTTTAAACTGTATTAACTCTGCATTAAATGGATACACATTGCTCTTTATACACATATAACATCATGCTGAGCTTGGTTAGGGAGTCATAGGTAAACTCGAAGTGCAAGAATTTGTTAAACATAAGTTTAAAAAAGTCTCAATGATCTCACCATTTTTTTGAGGATTTAGGATTTTTTTTTTAAGATTTTTTATCTATTTACTTGACGCAGAGAAGCACAGCTAGAGAGAGAACACAAGCAGGGGGAGTGAGAGAGGAAGAAGCAGGATTCCCGCCGAGGACAGAGTCTGATATGAGGCTTGACTCTGGGATCCTGACTTGAGCTGAAGGCAGATGCTTAATGACTGAGCCACCATCCAGGTGCCCCAAGGATTTAAGTTTTCTTACCACCATGTGAGTTCATGTGTGTAGGTACAAACACAGGTACACAAAATACAAGTATGTACTTATTTTTTTTCCACACATTGAAGTATTTTACACTGAGCTTTTTTTATAATCATAACCAATTTATGGTAACTGTTATGATTACATTTATAAAAGCCCATTTGACAGGTAAGAGTGTTGAACATTAAAGAATGTAAAATAACTTGCCTAAATTTACAGAGAGCTTGGATTGGAGCTCAGGCAGTCTAAATCCAATCAACCTATATAAAGTCTCTGACAGAGGGCAGGAAATCAAATGAAGGCTATTACTCACTGGTATTCATCCAGTATTCCATAAAAGTTACTGAGATTGGAACCATGTGCAATTATGTCTGATAATTTGAGGTGAAGTACCTGTGCAGACAGTTTAGTACCTACTCTTTAGGTTAGGACTACTAGTCAGGTGGGACATCCTCAGGCTGTAGATGGTTTAACACTGAATACTAAAAAACTGATCATGGATGGCATCACTTATGAGCATGTGTGGAAGCGTGAAGGAATCAATAGACTTATGTGATTCTAAATCCAATTTTGAACAATGGCAGAAGTTCTCAAGAAGTCTTAACTGACTATCCTCCATGTGTATCAAAAGCTGACTTGTGGGACGCCTGAGTGGCCCAGTTGGTTGGGCAACTGCCTTTGGCTCAGGTCATGATCCCGGAGACCTGGGTTCGAGCCCTGCATCGGGCTCTCTGCTCAGCGGGAAGCCTGCTTCTCCCTCTCTCACTCCCCCTGCTTGTGTTCCCTCTCTGGCTGTGTTTCTCTCTGTCAAATAAATAAAATCTTAAAAAAATAATAATAATTAAAAAAAGGCTGACTTGTGATACCCTGAATACCCAAAGAGCAAAAGCTCTCAGATATCACTGTGGAAAAATCAGATATCACTGTGGAAAAACATTATTGTGGGAAAATATAGCTATGTGAAAAATGGAAAAAAATGAAGTCTCAGCTAATAAAAAGGGTGGTATTACAACACAGTTCACAAATATCTACACTTAGAGAATCTCAAAGTAGGGAGAGATTACCGTGGTATGATACTCAGGAAAAACTTAAACAAGTGGTAGAAATTAAGTCTGAGTTGTATTTGTGGGGAAAGAAAGGAAAAACATTCTAGGCATAACTAACATTTCTACACTGAATACAATAACATTGCATTTTCAGTGTTGAAATCATTACTGTAAATAGAACACAGATTATTTTAAACCAATGAGTACAATTACATAATGATTTGTTTTACTGAAATGAAGGCACAAATTCTATGGTATAAATGTATACCATATGCTTTGTACATCGTTATGTGTGCCTCATCTCAGCTTTGCTGGCCATTGGTGTGCAAAAACAAATGCAATCATCTTGTTTATTTACTCGCTTTGAGTCAGTTTTTGTTTTTGATTATTATTGAGGTATATTCTGAAAGAAAAGAAAATATTTTCAACTTTTCTTCGTTGATTTAAAATATGTAATATATGAGTTTTTATGCTAAGTGAAATAAGCGAGGCAGAGTAAGACAAATACCACATGATTTCACTGATATGTAGAATTTAAGAAACAAAACAGATGAACCTAGGGGAAGGGAAGGAAAAATAAAATAAGATAAAAACAGTGAAGGAGGGGCACCTACGTGGCTCAGTTGTTTAAGTGACTGCCTTAGGCTCAGGTCATGATCCCAGGGTTCTGGGACTGAACCCTGCATTGGGCTCCCTGCTCAGTGGCGAACCTCTTCTCTCTCTCTCCCTGAGTCAAATAAATAAAATATTAAACAAATAAATAACAACATCAACAAAAGAGAGGGAAGCAAACCATAAGAGACTTTCAACTATAGAGAACAAACTGAGGGTTGCTGGAAAGGAGGTGAATGAGTGGATGTCCTAAATGGTGATAATATTAAGAAGGGCGTGATATGATGAACACTATCATATGCAAGTAATGAATCTCTCAACTCTACCCCTGAAACTAACATTACACTCTTTGTTAACTAACTAGAATTTAAATAATATCTTCAATAATAAAATAAAATAAAATATGTAACGTATGGTATGTGACCACTATTTGTCCTCTTGCTTTACACCATTTAAATGTTAGGGATTATGCATTATCCTAGTATTACTATTTTCCTTTCCTTATTAAGGTGTCTGGAGATCCTTTCACCTTATGACAAAGAAAATTATTTTATGGTAGTTTGTCAGGGAAGTAAGTGAATAGTTGGCAGAATGAATCCCTTTCACAAGTTATTTTTAAGACCCACACAGATCTGTCTTTTCAAGTCTGAGATTTAAAGCAAAAATTTTCAATTTACATGGTTCTTTGTCTTCAAAGGTCTTACAAGAGATGTAGGTATTAGAATATTTCTCACTCTCTCCTGGATGATTCTTTTCTTCTACCGTCTAAGTTTAAGAACATGTAAAAGCTACAAAAAAAAAAAATAGAAGAAGGAAAGTAAATGGGAAGTAGGGTAATTCACGGAGAGAAATGAAACAACAGAGACTTTGGACACAGAAACAAACTGAGGGACTTGGAGGGAGGGGGGTGGAGGGATGGGAGAGCCTGGTGGTGGGTACTGGGGACACCTAAAGCGTAGAGCATTGGATGTGGGGAATGGGGAATGAATCTTGGAACACTGAGAAAATAAAATAAATTTAAAGTTAAAAAAAAAAAAAGAGTCCCCTGGCAAAAGCTATGTGTATACTAAAGAATGTCATAAATCTTTACTTCTTTATGTTCTGATCCATTCTGTCCTTCCTGTGCGCTATGCCTACCTCGGGCAAATCTCACTCAAACTGCATTTCGAAAGCATCTTTGTTATTAGGACCCTTGTTCACTCTCTTCTTTTGTCTACTGCACTGCACTAGATTTTTTCAATACAGGATATGATACAAATATTCGGGGTAGGAGCGTGGGAAAAGCCCTGAGTCTTCTTTCCCTCAGCTTCTGTAAAATCTTCGCGACTCTAGGCCTTACCGGGCAGGACTGTGTTCCCAGCCCTCAGCGGGCAGCATCTGTCTTCGCACCCTCTCCTAGACTCAGGAGAGAAACTGTTGCTACCTCTGTGTCTCCAGCTCTATGAGGTTTTGCTGCTTCCCCCTCTTTCTAATTCTTCAGTAGCTGGAATTATTAAATTTCTCTATCAAACTATTCAACATGGGCTTTCATGTCAAGCATTTCATTCATACCTAATGTAGGCATCCACTTTCACTTCCTTAATGGTGTCCTCTTCAGGAAGGGGAGACAACAATATGGGCTGCTATAATTCTAAGTGATAATAAATAATAACTAATAAATTAGAAGAGGTAACATACTTTGGAGCATCTAATAGACTAAAAGTTGCCCAGGAAATCATTTTAAGTTAATGAATTATATATTAAATGGATCTTAATTTGAGACTTGTGAAATTTTATAGGAAATGATATATTTCACTTTAGATCTTTGATGAATAAAAACATATAAACACAATAGAAAGAGAACCAATAGAGTGAGGATGTACTAAAAATAATTTCTCTGACAAAATTCATAATTCCTCTGGGAATAGTATCTCAGACTAACTGTTTATCTGTAATTATTGCAGCAAAACTATTGTAAATGGAAAATTTCAAGTAAAATTACTAGATTCACAATCCCTTTCTCCTCCTCTCTTTTTCTCTGAGATAATTGCCATTATAAAATTCAATAAAAATCCTAGACAGAGAAAGTAAATTATAGTAACGGTGATGATTAGAACTTTTCCCTTTCTCTTGAGATATTTATAACATGATACAAGTATTTAGTGTGGATAGGAAGTTTCCACAAATACCAGTCAGTAACATGCCATCCTCTCAAACACGTGTAACTTTCACTTTTAAATTAGTGATGGACTTAGAGACACAGAATGTACCTGAATCAGAGCACAGTTTTGTCACTGAATCTGTCGTTTCATGAGGAACTCATTCACTAAGCCATTGTGATAGGTTTTATGACTGTTCTAAACATTTAGTGCTCCCCATTTGAAGAAGAACAGAAACTCCCACCCTGTCAATCTCAGGAGGAAATACGTTACCTGCTTTGGACACTATACATAAGTGGGAATGCCATTTTGAGCAGGAACTTTAAAAACCACTTTTATTGTTATATGCCACGGATAATTTAGGATTGTTTGTTTGTACAGCACATCCCACACTACCCTGATTGATATAGTACTTCACACAAAATGATTGAGTATGAGTCAGAAAACTATCTTTAGGCTTAAATCAGACCCTAGTTTATTCAGTGAAATTAGACGATTTACTTGGCATTCCTATCTCAAATGCTGTAGAGCTGGTTTTTAGGACTGATTATCTCTGAAGTTCTTACATTTCTGAAATCATATGATTCTATCCCTACTGAGAATCTGTGAAGAGGCTTACTATGCATAAAATTAAAGAAAAAATGTCCCAACAGCTGTGCTTAAGAAATTTTCTTTTAAAAAATAATTGTAGTAAAAGTCTTGTTATGATGTTGATCGACATTATTTAGATCTTAGGTCTGTCTTTATGAACAAACCCAAGTCATTAAAATAGTATGTAATAAATGACCTAAACATTTTTCTGGGGTGCTTGGGTGGCTCAGTGGTTAAGCCTCTGCCTTCAGTTCAGGTCATGATCCCAGAGTCCCGGGATCGAGCCCTGCATTTGGCTCCCTGCTTGGCGGGAAGCTTGCTTCTCCCTCTCTCACTCCCCCTGCTTGTGTTCCCTCTCTCGCTGTGTTTCTCTCTGTCAAATAAATAAAATCTTTTTTTTTTTTTTTGCGTCAACATATATTCCAGATTGTTTAGAATGTGCACGTTCAATAAAATGACTTCAGATATATTATGTGTATAATGTACCCATTCAGCAGTATTGCTTCTAAAATTCAGATGAGTTCTATATGAAATAAGGTTTATGTATGTTTAAATATTAAGATTTATACATAATTAATATTGAGCTAGACCGTAATACATCTATGGTGCTGGTCTTCTTTTTACAATTCTTGATATACAGAGAGACTCATTTCAAATATGTTGATGAAAGACATTATGAGGTCATTTTATGAAATAAAAATAACCATCTCTGATTTTGTACATAATTATGATCCTTTTGGTCTAGAAAAGTCTAAATTATTATACTTCTGTGATAGTGAGTTAAATTGACATCTTTGCTAGCATTAATTAATTGATTTATTCATTTTTTTGCTTAACAAATACTTTTTGAGCCTTCTATTGATAGGCAAATTCATGAAGCACTATGAATACAAAAAATAATAATAAACAATTGGAAAACAAAGTTACATTTGGAAAAGCTACATTGAAAATTATGAAGTATTATTTAGAAAATGTTTTTTATGAAAAATATTACCTAACCAAAATACTGATAGTTATATGCATTTGTTTTGACTTGCCCTTTTTTTTTTAAGATTTTATCTTTTTATTTATTTGACAGAGAGAGAGAGATTACAAATAAGCAGAGAGGCAGGTAGAGAAAGAGGGGGAAACAGGCTCCCCACTGAGCAGAGAGCCCGATGTGGGACTCTATCCCAGGACTCTGAGATCATGACCTGAGCTGAAGGCAGAGGCTTTAACCCACTGAGCCACCCAGGAGTCCCTGACTTGCCCTTCTTAATGGTGTTTCACGTGAAATGATTAAGTGGTCTCAAACTCTGTATAGGAATTATCCAATTAAAATGTTGCTAAGGCATGAGGAGTCACTTATTTCATTACTAGCATATACTTTCCACAACTGCCATAATGTGAGCCCCTACAATGCCTTCTCCTTGTATCCCAAGACTTAAGACCCTATGAGAATCTTTTTACCTGATGGTCTTTTTACCTCATGGAAAAGGGATGTAAATCATATGTAAAAAATATTTATAAAATAGAGGGCAAGTAACAGAAGCCGATCCAAAATAGAAATGAATGGTAGGGTTTAAGAAATATTTTAGGCTAGATTTGTAATTTTTGATGTACATTTATTAATCCATGTATATACTCACATAAATATATTGACTTGATGTTACTGTAATTATTTAAGTTAATATCTTAATTATAATGACTCCATTATAAATTAAATAAGCATTATAAACACAAACCATACTCCTTTCACCCTCCTTTCTTACTCTACTCTGCATCTGCTTTTTCTCTAGTTTAAACAATCCTCTATAAATCTTTTTGTCTCATGAATTCTAACTAAATCTTTTACAGTTAAATTGACTTGCTAACTCCTTTGACTATCTTTTTCTATTTCCACCCAAGCAAAATAAAAGTATTTTTTCCTTTCTACTTAAAATTGCATATATTTTCCAAATATCATATTATATCTAGTTGTGTATATTTGTGACTTTTCCATCTTTCCTACTTTATTAATACTCTATAGAAAGATGTATTTCTTGGTTATTCTTACGTACCCAGAAAACAAAACAACTGTAGATGGTAGATTGCCAAATATTCTATGGGAAAAACAAAAACAAAAACAGAAACAAAAAACCTTCAATGATATTTTAAGCAAAAGGCTATTTTTTAAAAAAAAAGATTTTATTTATTTGACAGAGAGAAACACAGCCAGAGAGGGAACACAAGCAGGAGGAGTGAGAGAGGGAGAAGCAGGCTTCCCGCCGAGCAGGGAGCCCGATGTGGGGCTCGATCCTGGGTCTCCGGGATCATGACCTGAGCCAAAGGCAGTCGCTTAACCAACTGAGCCACCCAGGTTCCCCCAAAAGGCTATTTTTTAAAAAGATTTTCTTTATTTATTTGACAGAGAGAGGGATCACAAGTAGGCAGAGAGGCCTGAGAGAGAGGAGGAAGAAGGCTCTCTGTTGAGCAGAGAGCCCAATGCAGGCCTCAATCCCAGGATCTTGAGATCATGACCTGAGCTGAAGGCAGAGGCTTTAACCCACTGAGTCACCTAGGCACCCGCAAAAGACCATGAATAGCTTCTGTTTCTATAACTTAGTCAAGAATCCACATTCCCTCCTGTCTCCTAAAAAATGCCCACTTTATTACCTCAAATACAACATGGAATAGTTACAAGTTCCCTTCTCTCATGAATTGAACTTCTGTGGATATTCATTATTCTTGTTCATGACACTACTGGCATCCTGTTTTTTTAATTAAATGGTGTGGATTTTCCTCAGTGTCTCAATATTTTCCCTCAAATAAGTTGAATATATATGTTAAACAATGTGATTCTTAATTCTATCATTTCTGCAATTTCTCATCCTACATATCACTACTGGCTTAAAGAACTTTCTTCTAATGTCTAACTTGGTTTTTGAAGTAGTGTTCAAAATGATTTTTCTGTCACCACATTTTTTCAATTTTCCCTAATAAAATGAAGTATTTTCCCCCCTTAAAACATAAAAATAAATTGCATTACTCTTTTGCATTAAACTTTCATTTATTCTTCATTGTTTACAAAATAGAGGATGAATGACTTTGCCAATACATGACTTTTACTTCCGACAATATCTCCAAACTCATTCAGCACCCATGCATTCACCTAGTGCGTCAGACATCGCTGCTGTTCAGGTTTCCTGAAAGGTTTATGCTGTGACATGGCAACATATGGTGAATTTTCCCTGGATTTATGCCAATCTTAAAGTGGACATTCACTTTTATTATATTACACATCATAAATATTTGTTTGTACTTCTTTCTATCTTGTAAAGGAGATTGAGCTTGTTCAATATTGGGACCCTTTTTTTGTTTTGTTTTATTTTGTTTATACCTGATACATAAAATAGGGTCTGATGGTGCTAGGCACAAAATCATTTAATAGACCAATGGATATCTGTATATATCTATACCAATATCTCTCTTTTTACATGTATGTAGTGTTTATGTATACATCTAATACACTTAATAACTGATTGAATGAATAGATTATTATGTTTTGTGTATTTATATTACCTTAGTTTTTTTAAATACAAAGCAAAAAACTATTTTTCCTCAAAGAGAAGAAAAGTGTTTTCAAGCAGTCTACTAGAGACTTGAGTAAAAGACAGGTATCAAAAGACAAAAAGTTACAAAATATAGTTACCTAATCATTTTTTTTCTGAGATTTAAACTGACTCTTGCAGAGAAACTTCTCAAAGAATGTTGGCAGTATAATTAATACACATTTCTTTTCTCTACTTCTGACACTTGTGAATTTTCTCATCTCTAATGAAATCCTCAGGCGCAGACTGCACTTAATACTATACATTTGCATATTGATTGGTAATGACATTATCAAATACACTGAACCCTTTATAGAATACATATTTGAATAACTATCTACAATAAAAGAGGTCATCAATATGTAACCTTATTAAGGTACTTTTGATTTCATTAATAACTGATTAGATTTCATCAACCTTTCACACAGGATCTTCTAATATACCTACAGATATGGTAAATTACTCCCATGCATTTTTATTTCTCTTGGCTATTAATATTCTAGATAAGGATGAAAAGATCCACAGTGTAAAGAAATGCTAGACAAACTCGATTTGTCTTCTCTCTCACTTAATCACAATTGGAATATTTGGAAATAAAAAGTTTCATTCAATCAATATCAACTCTGCAAAAAAAGGTGTTATTGTTTATTATCTTTGTCTTTTTAAATATTAAGATTTTGAAATGGTTTTCAGTGAATAGCAATGTAAGCTAGAAGTTCTTTTTTTAAAAAAAGATTTATATTTTTTTAAAAAAAGATTTATTTATTTTAGAGAGAGAGAGAGAGGGCAAGAAAGTGTGCATGGATTGAGAAAAGGGCACAAGGAGAGTGTCTTTAAGCAGACTCTCCACTGAGCAAGGAGCCCTACAAAGGGCTAGATCCCATGATCCATGAGATCATGACCTGAGCTGAAACCAAACGTTGGTTGCTCAACTGACTGAGCCACCCAGGGCCCCCCAAGACAGAATTTTATTAGCAACTTAGAAGATCAATGGGCTCCCTTCCTCTACCACAGCCCTGTACACCAAAGATAACCACACCATGATTACTTACTATTCATTCTTTGTTTTTTAAAGATTTTGTTTATTTGACAGAGAGAAACACAGCCAGAGAGGGAACACAAGCAGGGGGAGTGAGAGGGAGAAGCAGGCCTCCCGCCGAGCAGGGAGCCCCATGTGGGGCTCGATCCTGGGTTTCCAGGATCATGACCTGAACCGAAGGCAGTCGCTTAACCAACTGAGCCACCCAGGTGCCCTTATTATTCATTCTTTAAGTTTTCTTAGTTTTTCATATGTGTGTGTATGTGTGTTATACATCATAAACATAATATATATCTATAAACCATATTTTTTTCTTTTAAAGATTTACATAAATTGCATCTAATGAACATAGAGATCAAGGATTGCTTCTGTCAACATTAGGGTTTTTTTTTAGTCTTATATATATTCTAATTATAGATCATTCTTTTTATTGCACACAGTATCTATTATCTTGTCAATATATATTTATGGTGTTTTCAGGTGATTTCTATTACAGAGATACTATAAATATTCTTTTATGTTTCTTGGTAAACATGTGTAAGATTATCTATAGAGTATATATCAGTATCATTTCTGGATTTTTAAAAAGTATATGTCTTCAATCTCAGTAAGTATGTGAAAAATAGATTTTAGGAATTTACACATTAACTTCCAGTTGATGAGAATTTCCAAAACTCTACAACCTCCACAACACTAGATACTATCAGGCTATTTGTATTTGTATTTGTTATTAAGCTAGTCAAATCATACAAGGATGCTTCAGTGTAAAATAATGAAGGAATTTTCATTTTCCTAAATAAACCTTGAGCCTCTTTTCACCTTTATGTTATTCTAGGAAACACCTGCCCATGCCTTTACCCTTTTTGTTTCTAATAGATTGTCTTTTTCAAACTAACTTTTAGGATTTCTTTTTTATATTCTGGATACTAAGGCTTGGGTTAGTATGTGTTGCAAACAAATTCTGGTTTTGGCTTATCTTTTCCATTTTATAGTATTCTTTAGTTAATAGAAAACTAATTTCATTACAGTTGAGTCTATTAATGTTTCTTGTAAGTTTTGCACAAATGGAATCCTGTTTAAAAAATCTCCTACATCCAACAAATCATATAGATTTTCCCCTTTTTTATTGTTTTATGTTAGTTACCATCCAAACATTAGTTTTTGATGCAGTGTTCCAAGATTCATTGTTTGCGTATAACACCCAGTGCTCCATGCAGTACATGCTCTCTTTAATACCCACCACCCGGCTCACCTATCTCCCCACCCCCCTCCAAAACCCTCAGTTTGTTTCCCAGAGTCCATAGTCTCTCATGGTTCATCTCCCCCTCCAATTCCCTCCCTTCACTTTTCCTTTCCTTCTATTAATGTCCTCCATGTTTGCCTTATGTTCCACAAGTAAGTGAAACCATATGATAATTGACTTTCTCTGCTTGGCTTATTTCACTCAGCATAATCTCCTCCAGTCCCATCCATGTTGATGCAGAAGTTGGGTATTCATCCTTTCTGAAGACTGAGTAATATCCCATTGTACATATGGACCATATCTTCTTTATCCATTCATCTGTTGAAGGGCATCTTAGCTCTTTCCACAGTTTGGCAATTGTGGATATTGCTGTTATAAACACTGGGGTACATATGGCCCTTCTTTTCACTACATCTGTATCTTTGGGGTAAATAGTAGTGCAATTGCCAGGTCATAGGGCAGCTCTACTTTTAATGTTTTGGGGAAACGCCACACTATTTTCCAAAATGGCTGTACCAACTTGCATTCCCACCAACAGCGTAAAAGGGTTCCCCTTTCTCCACATCCTCTCCAACATTTGTTGCTTCTTGCTTTGCTAATTTTTAAAATGAATTTGCCTCTCAGATTTAAATTGAAAAATCATGTAAAGTTGGCATTTTATAACTCAAGGTAAGCTTTCTTTTCCAGGTACAGAAATACTGAGTTCTGTACAAATTACTGAATGTCCCATCTTTTTAAAATTATTTTTCAGACTTAGATAAAATTTTAATTAACTATTATACACACAAATCAAGCTATACTCTTCCTGCTATCTATTCATCTCTTTCTGGTTCCTTTGCTAAATGGTATAACCATTTTCCCTAGTTAGTATTCCAAAGTTGTTGACTATTCTTGGACTTTATATCCCAAACAAGTTTTAGAGTCAGTTTGTCAAAACAGAGTCCCTTTTGCCTTTTATTCTGAGCAGATGACTTCGTGACTGTTGTGATCATGGTCTTTCTATTGCCCATTCTTTCAGTTTTCTTTTCCATAAAATTGCATATACACTTTGCTTAATTGATAGGACCTATGTGAAAATTAAGTAAAGTTATGTATGTGAAAACCTAATGTGTATAACTTATAAAGCACCTTGAATACTGAAAGAATAGCATATTTATTTTTTATTTGTGAGTTATAGTTGTATTTATTTCCCATACTCCCAATTTTATCCAACTGTGCCTGACCTATAATACAATTATCACTGTTTTAATCAATGGACAGAAGGCCTACTAGAGTTCATTTGTGCCTATACAAATTTACTATAATTTTCTCTATTTGTTTAATAAGAAGCGATCCTTTAAGTTCATAGAGTTACATTAATATTCAGATATTATAAATAGTCTGAAGAAGTCATACAGACTTCTTAGATACTTCTGTGCATAACTACATAGTTATCAATTTAAGGGTCAATAGAGAAACAACTCAGGTCCTTTAAGAATGAAGACTTTTTTTTTTTTTTAAAGAATGAAGACTTTAATTAGCATGGAGATTTGGTAATGACACAAGACTTAGATTCAAACTTGATGAATTTACTACCTAACTTTGGCTAACTTGTTTAAAGTTTTAAGTGTCAGTTTCTTAATGTATAAAGAGGGATTGTAATAATACTGACCTCATGCTTTCATTGTTAGAGTTTCATGAGAAGTGAAAAAAAGTGTATAGGTTTGTGCTATTTAAATCATACTTGTGATTATAAAAATGTAGATATAAACATACCACATTGTAGGAGTCAAAACACTTTAAGTGTCTCATGAAAATTTGCCTTTGGAAGAAATCTAGTAAATCTCTTTATAGAGCAAACAATCATCTTGATTCAAATAAATCCATGCAATTTGACTATATAAATTGAAATTCTTAAATAACTATTTTCTTATGATGATTCACTTATTTACTTATTCTAAACCAGTCTGATCTACATAAGTGGGAAACATTTCAATGTCTGTGTATAATAAGAAAAAAGATGAAGAATCAGTTGAAATGTTAAAGAATCTCTGAGACCATGGAAGTAACAAATAATTAGGCACTCATCTATAAAACTACTCATGTGTTATGAGTATTAGGATTTGTTGTATTTTATTTAGAAGCTGCATTTTGCCCTTTCATTGGAGGTTAACTGATCACTAAGAACATTTCTTTAAGAGGCAAGATAAGTCATTGCTTAAAATAGCAAATGTATAAATCAATATATATTTTCTGTTTAATATAAGAATATATGAACTGGAGAAGAGGTGAGAGATAGTATAAAAACTGTAGATTTCCTCATCTTTCACAACAGAAACTCAATCAATATTGCCTACAATTAAAATTTGGATTTTTAAAAATGATGTCAACTTAATGTTTTTCATAATAATTGTTATGTAAACTAGAGGAATTGGTTAGATAATAATATTTCTTACAGTAAAGGCTGTCTGAAAATTTGTTCATTTTTTAAGTATTTTATTTATTATGAGAGAGAGAAAGAGCACAAGTGGGGAGTTGAAGAGGGAGAGGGAGAAGCAGGATCCCACTGAGTAGGGAGATCAATAGAGGGCTTGATCCCAGGACCCTGGGATCATGACCTGAGCTGAAGGCAGATGCTTAATGACTGAGTCACCCAGGCACCCCAATACTTGTCTTTTAAATAAGTTTTTTTTTTTTAGTTGAAATATAATTGGAACATAGTGTTATATTTGTTTTAGGTGTGTATCCTATTGATTTGACAATTTTATACATTATTCAACATTCTCCATGATAATTGTAATCACCATCTGTCATTATACAGTGTTATAACAATATTATTAACTATATTCCTTATGCTGTACTTTTCATCCCTGTGACTTGCTTGTTTTATCACTGCAGATTTGAGCCACTTAATTCAATGAGAAGAAAATATTTCATTTTTACCCACATATTTACCAATTTGTCATTTCTAGAGTTCTCTATTTTTTTAAAGGTTTCATTTATTTATTTGACAGAGAGAAACACAGCTAGAGAGGGAACAGAAGCAGAGGGACTGAGAGAGGGAGAAGCAGGCTTCCCGCCAAGCGGGAAGCCCGATGTGGGGCTCGATCCTGTGTCTCCGGGATCATGACCTGAGCCAAAAGCAGTCACCCAACCAACTGAGCCACCCAGGCGCCCTAGAGTTCTCTATTTTTAATGATCTAATTTTTTTTTAATACCTGAAGTACTTTCTTAAATCTTTTTTTTTTTTAAGATTTTATTTATTTGACAGAGAGAAACACAGCCAGAGAGGGAACACAAGCAGGGGGAGTGAGAGAGGGAGAAGCAGGCCTCCCGCCGAGCAGGGAGCCCGACGTGGGACTTGATCCTGGGTCTCCGGGATCATGACCTGAGCCGAAGGCAGTTGCTTAACCAACTGAGCCACCCACGTGCCCCTTAAATCTTTTTTTTTAAACTACAAGTCTACTGACAATGAATCCTCACAATTTTTGTCTGAAAAAAGCTTAATATTGTCTTAATTTTGAAAAAATATTTTGATGATTTAAAAATCATTTGTTTTTTCTCAAGATGTGGTGTTAAGACATTGCTTCATTGTCTTCTAGATGATATAGGTTCTGATGAATCTTTTGCATTATTATCTTTGTTTTTCTGAAAGTAATGTTTTTTTGAACTTTGCTGCTATTGAGAATTTTTTTAAACACTGGTTTTCAGCAATTTGATTTTGATATGCTTGTGTAATTTTAATGATTGAGAATATTTTGAGCTCCTTGGATTATTGGCTTATAGTTTTTATCATATATGAAAATTTTTAATCTATTATTTCTTTAAAAAAATTTTACCATGTCATCTTTTTCTTTTTTTTCCTATTGCATCTATGTTATATTGCCTAATAGCATACTATAAATGTTGTGTCTCTATTCTTCCTATTTAAGTCTTTTATATTTCTTCAACTAAAAAAAATTGTCAAAAATATTTTGTTATTTCATCATGTACACTGATTTGTTGTTCTTCAGACTCCAATACATGCTGATCTAGTTCAGGGAAAATGTTTATTTCAAATGCTATATTTTTCATCTCTAAGAGTTGTAGTTGGTTGTTTTTTTAATATCTTTCATTGCTATATTCATTACCTTAATGTTCATTTTGAAAATACTTGAGCATTGAACATATTTATAACTGCTTATAAATTTTATCATCTCTTTCTTTTTTGTTTATGCTTTTATTGATTGATTTTTCTCCTGGTTGTGGATCAAATTTTCCTATTTCTTCACATATCTATTATATTTTTATTGGAGGCTGGCAATTATGAGTTTAATTTTTTTTTACTGCTTTTCTCAGTTCCTTTTGTATGTTACATTTTGGCCTAAAGAGTTATTATTGGATCAGTGGGTTTTCTTTCTTTCTTCTTCTTCTTTTTTTAATTTATCATTTTAAGGCTTGATTTTAATGGTCCTTTTGGGAGGGGTGGTCCGGAGAAGTTTTTATCCCAGGGATAAGCTGGTTAATAAAGTATGGTGCTTCTGGGATAGATATCAAAAGATGTTTGCATTTATCATGGCCTTTGTACTCTGTGTGGTGGGAATTTGAATTATTCCCTGTCATTCGTGTGTTTGGGGAATATTTTAGTTTGCAGGATCCAATGATTTTCTTTCTTTCCTTGAAGTTCACCTTTGGTAGGATCTGTGGATTTTTACCATATCTTGCTTGTGTTGGTACTCAGTCAAGGATTTATGGTGTCCCCTATGCCGGGTTCTGCAGCTCATTGTTTCTCTGTATACTCTACATCTCTGTTATTCTGTTTTGTGTACTATACTGTCTTTGCTTTTCCAAACTTAAATGTGTTCTACTTTGGCTTTGTCATTCCCATAGTGTAGATTAGAATTGCCTCATGTAGAAGCTATGGTGAAGGTAGGGCTCATCTTGCTTATTTTTGTATTCTTATATTCTCAGTCCTACACTAACTGGTGTTCAAAATAGGAACACATGGTTTTATATATATTTTTCGACTTGGTCCCTGTTACTCCTTCTTAGTGTGCTTTTGCATTTTAGACGAGTACACGAAGATCTATTTGGATGAGACAACAATACTGGAGAGCCGATCCCAGCTATTGGAAAACTGAGCATTTAAAGTGAATAATTAGAGAAGTACCAGGCTTCTTTTTGCCTCATTGCCTTTATGAGTTCAGAATGCATAACATGTCAGAGTCTGGGTTCCACTCCCATCTTTCCATCTGAATTATAAGGAAGAAGTGGGAGGGAGGCCAATCAGAGGGAGGCCAGAGATGTGCAATTCCAGTTCATAATGTGACAAGTCAGTGTCTGGAATGACCGCATCAGCATTTGTTCTGGTGAAGCAATAACTCTCTCCTGTTATGATCAGGGGCTCCATTTTAAGGATTGTGACTGACTGAGAATCAATCCTGTAAGCACTGGGTTTTAGCTATTTTCCCTGCAGCTTTGAAATAGACTAACTTCTCATCTAAAAGGCAAGTCTGTAAGGCTTTAGCTTTGAACAAATGACCTTGAAATATATGAATTTTGTAACTTATTTAGAACTAGACTGAATTCCAGAATCCTAACATGGGCTGTATCTATCCTGGAGGGTAAATACAGCCTAGTATTTAATACTTACTTTTGTACCAATTATTTATCATACTTGTTGTATAATTTCTAAATAAATCTTGTTTTGTCTTTCTGAATTCCCACTTCATTATTATTTATTGCTGCATAACACCTTGAACCCAAAATTAATAGCTTAAAACAACAAAAAATTGCTATCTAACAGTTTCTGAGAAAGGAAATTCCAAAGACACTTAATTTGGTGGTTTTGGCTCAGGATTTCTCATGAGGTTGAAGTCGAACTTTGGCTGGAGTTTCAATCACTTGAGGGTTTGGCGCATGGTTTTAAGCAGCAGATTTCAGCTCCCTTTCACCCGGGTTCAATCATGAGATCGTAGACATCCATTCTTTCACAGTGTCTTAACTTGGTGAAAAGAGCTCTCTGAGGTCTCTTTCATAAGGCCGCCAAACTTATTCAGAAGGGCTCCTCCCTCATGACCTAATTACTTCCCAAGGGCCCCATCTCCAAATTCTATCATACTGGAGATTAGTTTTCAGCGTATGAATTTTGCAAGGATATATTCAGTCTATAGCATTCCCTTCTGGGCCCTTCCAAAATTCGGAAGTTCTTTTTGCATACAAAGTTCATTTGCTCCATCCCAATAGACCTAAAAGTCTTAACTCAGTCCATTATTAACTTTACAGTCTAAGTACAAGGTCTCATGTAAATAAGATCTAAATCAGATTTGGGTCAGACTCAAGATATGAGGCGTTCTAAGTCCAACTCTTCTCTAGCTGTGAAACTGTGAGACCAAATATGTTATGTGGTTCCAAAATACAACACTGAAACAGGCACAGGGTAGACATTCCATTTCAAAAGGGAGACATAGGAATGAGGTAAGGAGGGGTAAGTCCTAAATAAGTCCAAAACCTAATGGGGAAAATCCTATTAGACCTTAAGTCTGAGAATATTTCTCTTTGGTTTTGTGTTGTTTTCCAGGCCCAGTGGGCTAATAAGTTACACCCATGGCTCTGTGGGACAACCTACTACAGCTTTCCTGGGGCCTCACTCCTGCTGTACTTCTCAGCAAGCATCTGTGGACCTTCCAGGTTGTGGCATCGTACCTGGGCTCTGCCATGCATCCTTATCCTTTAAAGTCTAGGTGGACAAAGCATTTTGGACCTGTGATGAGAGTGGCTGTCCTGATCTCTGAATAATTTCTGGGCAATTCTTCCATTATAGTTGTTCATCCATTATCTTGGGGCATTTGTCTGTTATCTTGGACTATATCTCCTAGCTTCTGTTTAGATGGCTGAATCATACTAATCTTAACAAATGGTCACATGGCTTCACCTTTAGGGTCCTCCCATGTTGTAATATGGATAGGCTGAGAATTTGCCAAATTTTTAAGTTCGCCTCCTTAATGCTTAATAATTCCATCTATAAGTAGTTTCCTTCTTCTCACACTTAAATATAATCAGTAAAAAAAAAAAAAGCCAAACTACATCTTTAATAATTTCCTTAGAAATTTCATGCCACTATTGCATGCTTTCACTTATATGAGGTATCTAAATTAATCAGACTCAAAGAGACAGAAAACAGAATGGATAGAGATGTGGCTGGCGTGTGCACGCGTGTGCGCACACACACACACACACACACACACACACACAAAACATTGGAATATTACTCAGTCATCAAAAAGAATGAGATCTTGCCATTTGCAACAATACAGTTGGAGCTAGAGAATATTATGCAAAGCAAAATAGCTTGATCAGAGAAAGACAAATACCATATGATTTCACTTATATGAAACTTAAGAAACCAAACAAAAAAATCAAAGGGGGAAAAGAGAGAGATACCTTCAACTCTAGAGGACAAACTGATGGTTCCCGGGGCAATGGGGGATTAGGGTTAAAGAGGTGATGGGGATTAAGGAGTGCACCTGTTGTGATGATCACTGGATGGCGTACGGGAGTGTTGAATCACTAAATTATACATCTGAAACTGACCTTACACTGTATGTTAACTGGAACTAAAATAAAAACTTAAAAAGAAAGAACAATGTTTGGGAGGAGCAAGGGGAAAGGTAAACTGGGAAGTTGCTACCCAATGGGTGTAGAGTTTGTTATATAAGATCTGATATAATATTACATTTATTCTTAGCTAGGTATCATGTTATGTGTTTTTTACCACAATTTTTTTTTCACAAAAGAAAAAGATGTTTAGAAGATTGAGCAAGGTAATATGTGATGGGACTTGGATTCTCCAATGTGATTTTTGATTCCGAGAATACTGCTCTTTCAATGTAATTATTGCTGCTTCCCATGACAGTGTGCCCAATACTAATGACTTATTACTATTACTATAAAATAGTAAGTTTTCAAAATAAGCATTATTATCTTCTCACAAGAGTAACAACATGTTAAAGTAAGACAAATGAAAATGTGGAGAGAAACATGCACCATTTTATGCCAACAGGACTATTAAAATGAAAACTAGCAATTAGACTCAATTTTAGTATTTTTAGTATTTTGTCTTAAAATAGTAATCAAAGGAATATACTTGCGTAGGTGCAGTTTGGAAACTAAATATGCCTACCCCACACAGAAAATTATGGTAAGAAGCCAAAAGTTGTTTAGCTATTCCTTAGAAGTGCTTTAAAGTTAGATAACTATACCAGAGATGGGAACATTGAAAAGATTGAATGAAGGTGAAGATTTAGAAAATATACAATCTAAGTTTAATTAGATTGTGTGTTTCTACTATAGCAACACAGAATATAACCATGATAGGAAAATAATTTAATATCTGATTTTATGCCAAAAAGTCAAAGAAAAGACTTATGGAATGTAAACACCCAAAACCAATGACTCAATTTTTGTACTCATTTAGATAAAAAAGATTTATTATTTATTTTATACGGCTTGCCTTATGTGTGAGTGTTCTTTATGTGTGTATGTGTGCATGTGTGTATGTCTTTAATAATATTGCTATCTTTTGCTAATTGACTTTCTTACACAGGTACGTTTAAGATTGAGTGTTAAATACAGAATCAGTGGCCACAAGGTGAAAGATAAGATCCTGGATATTAATTAAGTATGGCCATTTAGATACTTAATCCTGCATTCTCTCTGAGTTTTGTTAGGTAAAGACAGAACATTAAAAATACATTTTTTGTTTTTTACTTTTGTGAGGGCCTATAATAGTTTTTGGCATATTAATAAGTCCTTAATAAATATAATTTGAATAAATGAGTAAGTCTTGTCTTTGCTCAGGCTTCCATAACAAAATACCATAGACTGGATGGCTTAAACAACAGAAATTTGTTCATCACCATTGTGGAGACTAGAAATCCAAGATTAAAATGGCTTGGCTGTGGAGAAAACCTTCTCCCTGGCTTGCAGATGGCTACCTTCTCACTGGGTCTTCTCATGGAATAGAGAAAGGAATTTGTTTCTTCCTTTTCTTATAAGGACACGAATCTCACCATGGATTTCCTATCTTCATAACTGCATCAAAGCCCCACTAACCTCCCAAAGGCTTCATCTCTAAATACCATCACAGAAGGGTTAAGGGTTTCAGTATGGAGATTTTGAAGGGACACCCAACATTCAGTCCATAACATTACACCTGTGTCACCCCAAAGGCATGCCCTTGTCTCATTCAAAATTCATTCATTACATCCCAACAGATTTAAAAGTCTTAACTCATTACAGCATCAACTCCAAAGTCTAAATTCCAAAATTTCATCTAAATATGATATAAATCAAGTATGGGTGAGATTCGACGTATGATTCTTCCTGAGTCAAATTATTTTCCCATTATGAACTGGTGAAATTAAGGGGGCTAGGCATAAGATATCCAGTCCTATTCTCATTTTACATGGTTACTATGAAATTTGTTGATGTTGTTAAATGAGTGGAGAAAGAACGACAGGGGGGGGAGGAAGGAAGGAAGGAAGGAAGGGAGGGAGGGAGGGAGGGAGGGAGGAAGGAAAAGGAAAGGGAAGGGAAGGGAAAGGAGGGGAAGGGAAGGGAAGGGAAGGGAAGGAAAGGAAAGAAACGGAAAGAGGGAGGAAGGGAATTAATATATCCATTTCAAAATTTGTTGTGCGTACAAATCGCCTGGATTGGGCCCCAAGCTTTTCACATGCTCCTAAGCAATGCTAGTTCATGTGGTTTATGGACTACACATGGATTTTCAAGGACTAAAGAATGAATGGAAGTAGCAAGGGCCTGGCATCTAGAGGATGTGTATCACTCAAATATATCAAAGTATCTGTTGCCAGTTCAGCATTGAATCCAACTTAATATTTGTTTCTTAAAATTTCCATCCCATTAATGTTATCATCTGCAGGAGACTGTTTGCTGAATTTCATATGAATCTCTTAGAGTTGTCTTCTCCAAAAGCATGAGATTAGCAATCTAAGATTTGGACTCTGGTTCTTTTCTCTTTTCACCATTTTTTAATTGAAATATAATTAACAGGCAATGTTTGAGTTTTAGGTGTATAATATAATGATTCAACATTTTTGTACATTATTCAGTGCTCACCAAAATAATATGCTCTCCATCCCCTTTTTCTGTTTCGCCTATCCCCTCACTGATATCCTCTCCGGCAACCACCTGTTCATTCTCTACATTTAAGTTTGGTTTTTGTCTGTTTACTTTGTTTTGTTTTGTTTTAGATTCTACATGTATGTGAAATTATATGGTATTTGTCTTTCTCTGACTTATTTCACTTAGCATCATACCCTCTACACCTACCCATATTGCTGCAAATGGCAAGATCTCATTCTTTTTTATGACTGAGTAACATTCCATTATACCACATCTTTTTCCATTCATCTATCAATGGGCATTTGGATTGCTTCCATATTCTTGGCTATTGTAAATAAGGCTACCATACACATAGGGGTGTTTCTTTATATTTTTCAAATCACTGTCTTCATTCTCTTTGAGTAAATACCTGGTAGTGGAATGAGTGGACCATAAGGTTATTTCTATTTTCAATTTTTTGAGAGAGCTCCACACCGTTTTCCACAGTGGCTACACTAGTTTACATTCCTACCAATGGTGTATGAGGGTTATTTTTTTCTCCAAATCCTCACCAATACCTGTTATTCCTTGTTTCTTTGATCCTAGCCATTCTTACAGGTTATAAGGAGATGTCTCATTGTAGTTTTGATTTGCATTTCCTCGATAATGAGTGATGTTAAGCATCTTTTCATGTGTCTGTTGGCCATCTGTGTGTCCTTTTTGGAAAAAATGTCTATTCAGGTTCTCTGCCCATTTTTCATTGCATTATTTGCCTTTTTGGTATTGAGTTATTTAAGTTCTTTATATACTGTGAATAGCCAGAACAATTGAGAAAGAACAAAGCTGGAGATACCACAATACCAGATTTCAAGAAATACTACAAAACTGTAATAATCAAAATGGTATAGTGGTGGCACAAAATTAGATGCAAAGATGAATGGAAGAGAATAGAGAGCCAAGAACTAAACCCACACTAGCATGGTCAATCTATGACTAAGGAGGCAAGAATATACAATGGAGAAAAGACAGTCTATCCAACAAATGGTGTTGGGAAAACACGACAGCTACATTTGAAAGAAACTGGACCATTTTTTTAGACCATATAAAAAATAAAATGGATTTAAAAACTTTAATGTGAGATCTGAAACCATAAAATTCCTAGAATAAAATATGAGCAGTAATTTCTTTGGCTTTGGCTATAGAAACATTTTTCTAATTATATCTCCTCAGGCAAGGAAAAAAAACCCCAAATTAAACTATTGGGACTACACCAAAATAAAAAGGGTTTTCATAGTAGAGGAAACCATCAACAAAGTGACAAGGCAACCAAATGAATGGTAGAAGATATTTACAAATGATATATCCAATAAGGGGCTAATATCCAAAATACAAGAAGAACTTGGACTCTAATTCTAACCTTAACAAATCCTAATGATATCCATAAGCTTTTGCCCTTTCTTTTACCTATAACTCATAAAATATTTTTGAAATACTATCTTCTCAATATTTTTAAGACATTTAAAAATTTGTAATAAGATTATATGGTTGCACATGACATGAATCTAGGCAACTGTAAATGGTGACAATTTTGCGTAAAATGCTCTATTGCTCTTTTAGGAGTATCTAAAAGATTATAAATACCATAGTAATTTAAGGCCTATAGTAATTAAAATAAACTAATTGTCTCTAACAGCTGAAAAAATTTACCTTGTTTGTTTCTCATTGAAATAATTTTAATCCTGGGGGCGCCTGGGTGGCTCAGTTGGTTAAGAAATAATTTTAATCCTATGTTTCCTATGGAATTTTATGTTAATGTATTAAATGCTACACAACAACGTCTTCACTTGATTGTCTAGCCTCCTCCGCTGTAAACAAATGTGTATTATTTGAGGTTGTACTTTTTAAAGATTTTATTTATCTGAGAGCAAGAGAGAGAAATAAAGAGAGTGAGGGAGCACAAGAGGTGGAGAAGGAGAAGCAGGCTGCCCATCAAGCAGGGAGCCTGAAGTAGGACTAGATCCCAGGACCCTGGGAGCATGTCTTGAGTCGAAGGCAGCTGCTTAACTGACTGAGCCATCCAGGCGCCCCTATTTAAAATTTTATTTTAAGAATTTCTTATAACTGTAAAATTCTAAATGTTAAATTCCCTTTGACGTAAGTTGTTGCAATTGAGAAAAGATATGCTTTACAAATTTTCAAAAACTATATTTAACCATAAAATGTAGTTCATTGTAATTGTACTTCTTCAGCAGATAGACGAAGGTAGAAGGAAGGCGTTTGGAGTCTGGAGGTAAGGCAACATTGCTGACATTAATATTCATGTTTAGCTCTTTGTTTACAGTCCTGTTTTTATTCTGTTTTGTCTCATATCTCGAGCACTGTATAATAGTAAGTCAGGACTAATGATGGGTATGGCATTTTCTTTTAAAGTAGGGAAGAGTAGTTGGTGAAAGGAGAAATGAGAATATGGAAAAACAGAAAAAAGAGGAAAAGAGAATATGTTAGTTTTCACATAATATTTTTTTAAAGAGAAGATGCTATAAAACAAAACAAATGAAGAAATAAATAAGAAACAGAGACTCCTAAATACAGAGAACAAACCAGTGCTTGCCAGAGGGGAGATGGGTGAGGGGATGGGGGAAATAGGGGAAGGGGATTAAAAGGTACAAACTTGCAGTTAAAAAATAAATAAGTCATGAAGATTAAAAGCCCAGAATAGAGAACGTAATCTCTAATATCTCTCTCTCTCTCTCTCTCTCTCTCTATATATATATATATATATATATATATATATATATATATTTTTTTTTTTTTTTTTTTTGAGAGAGAGAGAGAGAGAATGAATGAGTTGGAGGAGGAGGGGGGGAGATAAGGGGCAGAAAGAGAGAGAAAGAATCTTAAGCAGTTTCCACACTGAGCACAGAGCCTGATCCAGGAATTGATCTCAAGACCCTGAGATTATGACCTGTGCAAAAATCAAGAGTCGAACACTTAACCGAGCCTCTCAGGCACCGCAATATTATTGTTATAACTTTGTGTAGTGACAGAAGGAAACTATACTTATCATTGTAAGCATTGAATAATGTCTAAAATTGTCAAACACTATGTTGTACACCTGAAACTGATGTGACATCATATGTCAACTATACTTCAATAATCCCTTTATACACACCATTAAAAAGTATTTGAAAGACAAACCACAGACTTGGAGAAAATATTTTAAACCTCTATCAGATAAAATAACTACCCAAATTATTAAAAAAAAAAAAAACAACAACAAAACACTCAAAACTTAACAATTAAGAAACAAACATCTCCATTAAAAAATTGACCAAAGCAGGGCGCCTGGGTGGCTCAGAGGGTTAAGCCTCTGCCTTTAGCTCAGGTCATGATCTCAGGGTCCTGGGACTGAGTCCCGCATCAGGCTCTCTGCTCAGAGGGGAGCCTGCTTCCTCTTCTTTCTCTGCCTCTCTGCCTACTGGTGATATCTTTCTCTGTCAAATAAATAAATAAAATCTTAAAAAAAAAATTGACCAACGCAATAGCCACCTCACCAAAGACAATATAGACAGCACAAAATATATGAAAAATGCTCACTACTATATTTCATTAAGGAATTCCCAATTAAAACAATAACTGAAACCACTTAAAAGCATAAAGTTGGACAAAAATCAAAATGTCTGCATTAATGCTTCAGTGAAGTTGTATTTTAAACTAAGTAACCTTTTCTCTCTCTTCTGCAAACATCCCTTCCTCCCTTTTTTAGCTTCTCATTTCAGGAACCTGATACCCCCCCCTGAAAATCCGACCGACAAGCCTGACAGCGTATATATAACTCCTGTCAGCTGGCTAGACCCTATATTTCCCTGTAAATAGGAACAGATGCATTGTGGTGCATCTATACAGTTGAATATTATTCAGTAATGGAAAAAAAGAGGTATCATGCCACAAAAAGACATAAATGGTTCTTAGACGCTTGTTACCAAATAAAAGAAGTTAGTCTGCAAAGGATGCATACTGCATGATTTCAATTACATGACATTCTGAAAAAGCCAAACCTATGAAGATACTAAACAGATAAGTGATTCCTAGGGGATTGGGAATGGGGATAAACAAATGAAACACATGGGATTTTTAAGATGATAAACTCTTTTATATGAAACTGTAAAGGTGAGACATGACACTATTCATTAGTCAGAGCGCCTAAAATACACAAATTTAAAAAATCATGTAGAGGATTAGAGAATCTCGAAATGGATTACCAGCTTGTGACAAAAGAATCAGTTTTACAAATGTATGAAACATTTTCACTGGAGGGAAATGGCAATTATGGAAATGAGTAGAGTATATGAGACTAAAGGCATAAAAATAAAGCTTCCCCTAAGCACTAATTGCACCGTAGTTGTGGAAAGTTGTATCCCAAAGGGGTATGGATTACAATTGTGATGATGCTTTTCACATATACAGGAATTGAACAAATAAGGGAATGTATGACCAATGGTAAGGGTCAAATTTATTGTTGCTGTTGGGAGAATTTGCCAATTAAAAAAAAGGGGGAAAAAGTTAGAATGATCCTTGCAATGATGAATAAGTTGAATATACTGTTATAAATTCATATTTAGCTTACTGTACATACAGAGAGCTACATATAAAAATATTTGTAGAAATGTCTATAAAGGGCACCTGGGTGGCTCAGTCATTAAGCATCTGCCTTCGGCTCAGGTCATGATCCCAGGGTCTTGGGATCGAGTCCTGCATCAGGCTCCCTGCCCAATGGGAAGCCTGCTTCTCTCTCTTCCACTCCCCTTTTCTCTCTCTTAAATAAATAAATAAAATCTTTAAAAAATAAAGAAAGAAATGTCTTAAAAGGATTCATATGCAGGCATACATTTCCTTGCTCTGTTAACTAAAAAAACAGAACCCCAACAGCAGCAAGCAAGATTTTGGTTTCTAATAGCATTCTCCAATAAATCCTGGTCTGAGCAAGAAGTTACAAGCTAAACGTGGAGCACCTGTAGTGCCTCGTAAGGTCATGCTCGTAGGGGCAAAACAACATTGGTAAGGGTGTGGAAAGGAGAGACAGAAACCAACTGAAAGAGCTCTCAATGGCCAAAACAGGAACAGTTGGTGCAACAAAATAAATAATCAATATGAGAATATAACCCCAAGTACAAAATCAAAAGTCCATGCTGATATAAATTATTGAAAAATTATTGAATAGATAAATAAATGTGAGACAATAGGCATACCTGTCTTGTGAAATAATTCCAAATATATTATCTAGATATTCTGCTTAAGGAGGTAGAACTTCACTACTCACTGTTTAAATGTTGGCTGAGAATAGTGACATCTTCCCAAAGAATACTATAGGAAAATGGGGAATAGGTATATTACTGTGTAGCTGTATATTTGTATAAATAGGTGTAGACATAGCTGGCACTCTGAAATGAAGCCAGCTGAGCACTACCTGAGCTAGGTGATCAAGATCAGCAGAACAGGGATAGGAAAATGGCCTGCATATTCCTTTGATACGGTTTGATGAGAATGGGCTTTCACTCTGCACTCTTCCTCCCCAAATCCCACAAAACCCAGGCTAATCATGAGAATGAGATAAATCTCAATAGAAGGACATTCTACAAAGTACTCAACCAGAACTGCTGAAAACTGTCAAAGTCATCGAAATCAGGGAAGTCTGAGAAACTAAGAGCCTAAGGTAGCACCACTACTAAACGTAATGTGGTATCCCAGACAACATCTTGGAACTGAATCAAACATAAAAGTCATTTAACAGAGGAATGATGGTTATAACAGAAAGGACTATAGTTTTTAAGAAATTAATTTGCAGGGGAACCTGGGTGGCTCACTCAGTTAAGTGTCTGACTCTTGATTTCAGCTCTGGTGGTGATTTCTGGTTGTGAGATTGAACCCTGCGTAGGGCTCCTCCCTGGGTGTGAATTCTGCTTGAGATTTTCTCTCTCCTTTTCCCTTCTTTGTCCCTCCCCAGCTTGCTCTGTCTCTAATAAATATATAAATCTTTAAAAAAAGAAATTAATTTGCAGACATTTCTCCTCTACGTGGAAAAATTACTCAAACGCTTATTTTCCACTGAGAAGTTGCTTAGCATTCAGTTATGTGTCCCGGCAAGGTCACAGAAATTCAAGCCACTAAATACAGATTCTAATTGCAGTGCTTTGCCTCTTCGTATTCAAGACTTCTCTGAAAATCACTTTCCTTGTTTGTGTCAAAATAAAATTGCAAATCTTAGATGGGCACATATATTTCCTTGCTCTGTTCCTTCAGTGTTATATAAGGGATACAGTCACTCAAGGTTGT
>PITA01001270.1:6219-205322 GCA_004023965.1 Spilogale gracilis
TTTTTTTTTTTAAAGATTTTATTTATTTGACAGAGAGAAACACAGCCAGAGAGGGAACACAAGCAGGGGGAGTGAGAGAGGGAGAAGCAGGCCTCCTGCCGAGCAGGGAGCCCGATATGGGACTCGATCCCGGGTCTCCGGGATCATGACCTGAGCCGAAGGCAGTGGCTTAACCAACTGAGCCACCCAGGCGTCCCTGAAAACACTTTTTTAAACGTAAGAAGGAAACGAACCAAAGACTATGGACTTCGGGAAACAAACTGAGGGTTTTAGGAGGGAGGAAGGTGGGGGGGATGGGTTAGCCCAGTGATGAGTATTAAGGAGGGCATGAATTGCATGGAGCACTGGGTGTTATATGCAAACAATGAATCATGGAACACTACACCAAAAACTAATGATGTACTGTATGGTGACTAACACAACACAATGAAAAATAAAATAAAAATAAAGGTAAGAGGGAAAATTTGCTGGTTGTTATAAAGCTAAGATTATTAAAAATAGTTATCCTTTTAAATTTTTCTGAAGAGGAAGGACTAGGAACCAGGAAGTGGCTTGAATGTGAGGGTTTAGTGTTGAGCAAATCAAGTGATTTATGTCTAATGGCATGAATCTCCCTTTCACACAACTGCATAAACATCACACCAAGCAGAACTTTCTTCCAAAGATAATCCTTCTGTACCTTGCCAAGACTTTCTTGAAACTATCAGAAAATAAGCCCATGACCCAGAAGTATGGTTTATGGTCTGTCATTGTCAGGAGAAAGTTAGCTACACATTCCTTGGGATTCTTTAGTTTGTAGAGCCTTAAAGGACATTTGCGTTTGGTTAGATAAAATCAATTGTGGGGCTCTTATCAGTACATTTTCATCTCCTACAAAGCCATGAACTGGTAGATGAAACATTCTAGTTCATAGATTCCTCTTCAAATTATGAAAACAACAGTCCTTTGGAATATGTGGCCCTATCTTAGTTTCATTTTGTGTAATACCATTACATACTCCAAACATTGACTCAGTTTGACTCATTTTATCTAAAAAAAATATAACTGCATCAACTTATATTTTTCTCTCTGTTTTTTTTTTCCTCTGTCATTTTTCCACAGCAAGCCTTCACAGTTGTTCACAGTTAACCTCTGATCTATATTTGAAATTATATAGGGTGTTCCAGAAAAGGGTGAGTGTCTTAAAAGGCAGCAAGAAAGAGGAGAGATTTCTTTAGACTTTCTTGTGGTAGACGATTACATATCCCTAGATCAGAAGAAATATACAACCTACTTTCTGGCAATTCCCTCACACATTATGCACTGGGGTCCCAGTCCTGGCAATGCTTTTTTTTCTGCTCTAGAAGGCTCAGAAGCCACAGAATCATCAAACTTGTGAGATGTAATATGGACTTAGTTTTTTAGAATACTCAGTTTGGTCCACTGTCTCTTAAATATTTGCCCATCTTTGGGGGAAGGGGACAGGTATGCATAGAAGTGAGATTACTGAATCTCTTCCCAGCCTCACAGAATGGAAACTTGGAGTCAAATATGCTTTCCTTTAGAGGAAAAACAATGTGCTAGTTCTCATATATCCAAAGTTGTGATTGCAAATGTATACTGGTTATAGAAGTCTGGGTGATATACATAATCCTCCTTAATCAAATTTTGAGTGGAAATCATTGTTGTTTTCTTTCCTTTTTACCTCACTACATACGATTTTCCAACCCCCCACAAACAAAATACTTTTCCATATCTAATCTCTTTGTATTTGGTGTATTTTTTGGCTTTCTCCCACTCTCTAATGAACTCACCCTTAAGAACCATGTGAAATGTACTTTTCCTTTGGGGCAATTTCTTGGCCCTTTGGATATAAACAAATGGTCACAGGGCTGAAGTATGTTCATGTCAGGATAGAGATCATCTTATAACCATCTTGTTTCATGAGCACCTACTATGTACCAGGCACTAGAGTGTTCCCTAGGGTAGAGACCAAAAAAGATATTTGATCTGGCTTAAAATGTTACAAAATCAGTTATGTATTAGAATAAGATACATCTGAAATGTCATCTAGATGAATACCCTCATTTTATAGATAAGAAAACTGAATCACGGAAAACTTTATTACTCAAAGCAGTGAGTGATTCTTTACATAGAGCACAGATTGTTGAACACAAATTGTTATATCCCACCCCTAGAGTTTCTGCTGTAGTAAGCCTAGGGCCTGAGAATTTGCATTTGTAACATATTCAGCTGATGCTACTGGCTGAGGACCACATGAGGGGAAACACCAGCCTTGTCACACTGATGTTCATTCAATGGCACAGCAAGATGAACGTTCTCGTCTCCTGACGGTGTCACACTGAGGTGGTTTTCCATGGTTATTCATGCCAGCGTGAGTGATCACGATAATGACCTGAACATTTACAAATATTAAAAAGATCATGGAAATTAATTGCTGGTTTTTAGAATTGCATTCAAGAAATGAAAAAATCTAAGGCAAAAATGAAGGTAGAAAAAGTGTCCTCCCTTCTTTTAAGGATATCCTTTGGATCAGGGGAGGCTGACCAGTTTGCTTGTACGGGGGATTACAGACAGACTTCACTTCTCTTTGGCCATGTCCCTAGGATATACATTCAACATCTTTTCACTTGGATTTTCCCAAACTTTTGCAAAGCCCCCAAGTTTCTGTCTCCTGACTTACTGGAGAGTGAAGCTTAGGTTTCTGACAGCATTTTGTCCATTTTCCTCCCATGCACAAGATTTAGGAAAGCTATCTGTTTATTTCCTCGTAGCTGGTGTTCTGGGAATAAACAGCCATCAGAAGGGAACACATTTCTAACATTTAAAGACACCCAATACTGGTTTCATTTTCCGGGTACACCAGGACTGAATGTTAACATACGATTACTCCCTGCCAGGCCATACAGCACAAGCTGGTATTTGATGGATCGAGGGAGTCAAAAAGCAATAATGTTTTAACACTTACATAAAACCACCTTTTGTTTAATAGGAATAAATAATGTTCCAATCATAATAATGCCAACTCTCTGCACACAGAGCTGTAACTTCTAATGAGATGGGACTTCTGGACGTGAGGTGGATACAATAGTATAAAGAATGCAACAGAGCAGCAGGAAAAAATAGTTCTAATCCCATGTACTGAGAGAGGAAAGTGCTGAAGAAAACACCATATAATTAAACTAATTTTTGTGTGTGTGTGATTCTTAAAGAAACAGATTGGTCATGCTCTGAAATTAAGGACAGGTGATAGGGATTTTCAAAATAGAATTTCAATAGAGTCGTTCAGAGCAGCTGAAACAAAAGCAAAATGAAACACAACAAAAGCTCGGAAAAAAGAAAAAAAAGGAAAGAAGTCTATATGCTCCTGTCTCCATGTTTCTATATTTTCTCCATACTCTTGACATGTTCTTACATCTCTCAGATTATGCACAGTTGATTTCAACTGTTTCCCTAGCAGTAGGCACTCTGTCTGGCAAGTGGTATATTCTCAATAAATATCTAGAAATTATATACTAAATATTGGTTATTTGGCTGAAATTATCTCCCTATTCTATGTAGCTCACCCCTTTCTGCAGGCTTCCTTTCCCATCCAGGCTGGATTAGTCACCATGTGAGCTGGGCAAGCCATTTACCTCCATCCATAAGTGGGAAAACCAAAGCTCAGACCAGTTAAAACACTCTGTATTCCTCAGAGATTTGGAATAAGAAAAACTGAGATAAAAATATATGAGCACTTTAAGATGTTTAAAGCGGTGTGTGTAATTGATCTCGGGCTCAAATATATGATTTCCTCTTTTTTCCATCAAAGGTGGAGAAAGGATTCAGCGTTGCTTTCTAAAACACTGATGAATTCCTTTATTCAGCACAGGATATAATCACAGCAAGTTGGCCAGAGTTCACGAATTGCTTAATCTGTGTAGATTTTAAAAATGCTTGAACGTCAGCTGTTCCTCAAATTACTTTGGTCCAGCTAGTAACTGTAGGAATATACTACTTTACTAATACGGATGGGAACAGTGATGAGTATAAAGGCCATTTTTTCCTCACATGACAAATGGCCATCAGGAGTCTGGAACTTTGTAAAAAGAGTTAGGTGTATTTCCCAGGCAGAGTTTTCTTTACCTTGCAGATTGACTTTGGCCCAACTCGTATTTACGCTTCTTGAGGGGGTCGTACTTGAGTCTGATTGTGCAAATCCATACGTTCACCAACGACCATCTGACTGCTGTTCCCTTATAAGCTTAGCTACCTGAGGAAACATTAAGATGGCTCTTTTCTGAGAGCATTCTACTTGCCATTTCTCATATACCTAACAGATCCCACAGTAATTTTTCTCCTCTCAAAATCGCAGCCTGTTATTGTCTCATTGTCTTAAACGGAAAATAAACACAGCCGCTTTGGAGGCTGTCTATACAATATGCTCTCACTGCAAGCCTCCCACAGAGCAGATGAATGTTTATGTGTGAGAGTTCACTTTTCCACTGGGTGGTATGAATAACATTATCACTACTCTTGGATCTCTTTAATTTGATCACTAATTCCTTTTTTTTTTTCTTCATGTTTTTTTATTCTTACGTATTGAGAAATTTTCATACAGTAAAACACAGAGATAGTAAATATTCAGTTTGATGATTTTGACACCGGCGTATACTGTAAAGCACACATCCATAAAGTGACTCTACCAACCGAGATAGATACTTCCATCAGAAATCTGATGGAAAAGGAAAAGCCCTTGGTACCCTTTTTCAGTTAATTTGCCTAATATTTACCCCCCCACCCCACCCCACCCCAGCTCAGAGGCTCAGGTTAGTTTTGCCTGTTCTTGGCTCTTACATAAGCAGCTACTTTGTTTGAATTTGGGTTTGTTACTCAACAGAACATTTTCAGATTCATCCATGTTATGTGCAGAACTAGTTGTGTTCCATTTTATTTCTTTGTGGTATCTCATTCTGTGATTATACAGCCACTTGTCGGTTCAGGCCTTTGTCAGTGGGCATTTGGGTTGTTTACACTCGGGGACTATGATGAATTGTCCTTATACAAAACGTTCATAAACAAAATACATGTTTTCATTTCTCTTATATTTCGTCAAAGGTGAACTGCTGGCTCATACGGTAGCTGCTTATAAGAAACTGCCAAGCACTTTTCAAGTGATTGAATGATTCTGCATTCCATTAGCAATGAGAGTTGAGATTTTCTGCGTTTTTGTTTTGTTTTGTAAACACTGGAAGAGGTCATTCAGAGGACATGACCTCTGGTTGACCTGCAAGCTGGAGCCAGGCCCTCTGAGGCGCCTCACCTCTCCTCACCGTTCCAGTCTCGGAGCCCACAGCTGAATCCATCAAGGATAGCCCTGAGAGAGTAATGAGTCACTGAGGTCAGCTGGGCACTATACTTGACTCCTCTATAAATCCATCAGGCTCTGGGGGGTGTGCGGATCTACTCAGCTTGCCACTGCCTGGAACCCGTCTAGGTAAGTCCCCTCTCTTATGATGCCTGCTACCTACTGATCTGGGGTGGCCTGCCTCTTTCTTGGGTCACTCCTTTTGTGGTATGTCCCCTCCTCCCTTCCTGTGCCCTTCCCCTCTCCCTCCTTGGGTGCAGGGGCGGTTTGTGAATCAACATTCACATTTTAGCCAAACTTTGGTATAGTCGTACTTTTTTGATTGTAGCCATTTTTTTTTTAAGATTTTATTTATTTGACAGCGAGAAACACAGCTAGAGAGGGAATACAAACAGCGGGAGTGAGAGAGGGAGAAGCAGGCTTCCCGCTGATCAGGGAGCCCGACGTGGGACTCGATCCCAGGTCTCCAGGATCATGACCTGAGCCGAAGGCAGTCGCTTAACCAACTGAGCCACCCAGGCGCCCCTGATTGTAGCCATTCTAACGGCCTGAAATTGTACTTTATTATGGTTTTAGTTTATATTTCCCGGAAGACTAGTTGAGTAATTTTTGTTGTTTAATTGAGTAATTAAATTGAGTAATTAAGTTGAGTAATTTTTCATGTTTTCATGTGTTTATTGGTCATTCCTCTATCATTGTGAAGGGTCTTTAAATTGCTGCTGATTTTTAATTGGGTTGTTTTTCTTTGTTTTTTGTTTTATTTTTTATTTTTTTGGTTATTGATGATTGAACTTTTCAAAAGATTTTATTTGAGAGAAAGTATGAGAGAGAATACGAGCAGGGAGGAGGAGTGGAGGGATAGGGAGAAGCAGACTTCTTGCTGAACAGGGAGCTTGGGATCATGCCCTGGGCCAAAGGTGGACCCTTAACTGACTGAACCCCCCAGGTGCCTCTATGAAGTTCTTTATTCTGGATACACGTTCTTTGTCAGATACATGCATTACCAATACTTTCCTTTTTTTTTTTTTTTTAAGATTTTATTTATTTATTTGACAGAGAGAAACACAGCCAGAGAGGGAACACAAGCAGAGGGACTGAGAGAGGGAGAAGCAGGCTTCCCGCTGAGCAGGGAGCCCGATGTGGGGCTCGATCCCGGGTCTCCGGGATCATGACCTGAGCCGAAAGCAGTTGCTTAACCAACTGAGCCACCCAGGCGCCCCCAATACTTTCCTTCTATAGATTGCTGATTCATTTTCTCAACAGTGCTTTTTGATGAACAAAAATTTTTAATTTTTGAGAAGTGCAAACTAGCATTTTGTTGTTCTTTCGGGGTTATTATTTATCTTTTTAAAGATTTCATTTATTTGAAGGGCAGGGTGGAGGGGAGGAGGAGCAAGGGAGGGAATCTCTAGCAGATTCTGCTGAGCATGGAGCCCCACATGGGACTCGATCTTGTGATGCTGAGATCATGACCTGAGCCAAAACAAAGAGTTGGAGGCTTGACTGACTGAGCCGCTCAGGTGCCCCATCTTTTGTGGTTAGTATTTGGTGTCTTACCTACAGACGATTTTCCCTGCCTAAGGTCACAAAAGTCCTTTGTCATCTGGAAGGTTTGTGGTTCTAGTTTTTGTGTTTTGGTCTATGAGCTATCAAAAGTTACATATACTTTGAGTTGAAGTTACTTTTCAGGTCCATTTATCCGTATGGATATTTCATTGTTCTAGAACTATTTGTTGAAAAGACTATTTTGTCCCCACTGAAGTGATTTGGTACTTTGGTTGGAACTATTAATTAATATTATTGGACCTGACCTATCTGAACTTCCTATTCAATTCTATCATGTTCCTGCTCTTTATTGGTTAGTCTAATTTATGCTGATACAGCACCAATTTGATGACTGTAGTTCTATTGTAAGCCATGAAATTAGAGATTGAATGTCCTCCAAATCTGTTCTTTTACAATATTGTGTTGTCTCATGAAGAATTTTGTTTAGAATTGCATTGAGTCAAAAGATTATTTTGAGGGGAATGAACTTTCTGATGATACTGAGTCTTTTAAATATATGAAGTTATATATATATGTAAGACTTTATTTTCTTATAGCAATATTTTTCAGTTTTTAATGTGGAGGTTATAAATATTTTTATTTATTTCAAGGTGGTTCATGTTCTTTGATTATATTACAAACTCTTACTTCCAGTTGTATGTAGCCAGTATATAGAAATATAATTTTATTAAATATTATCTTTGTGTCCGTTTATTGGCTAAATTTCTGTATTAGTGCCAGGAGATGTTTTTGTAATTAAATGTCAAAATGTTTTGCATTTATGCAACAATTTAATCCAAGTATAAAGACAATTTCACTTCTTCTAGATCTTTAGGAAATGTGTTTCTTATTGCACCAACTAAGACTTTCAGTACAAAGTTAAATAGAAGTAGAGTACCCTTGTCTTGTTCTCCGTTGTAAAGAAAACCTGTTGGTTGTTTCACCATTAACTATGGTATTACTGGGTGCCTGGGTGGCTCAGTGGGTTAAAGCCTCTACCTTCGGCTCAGGTCATGATCTCAGGGTCCTGGGATGGAGGCCCGCATCAGGCTCTCTGCTCAGCAGGGAGCCTGCTTCCTCCTCTCTGCCTGTTTGTGATCTGTCAAATAAATAAATAGAATCTTTTTTAAAAGAAACAAACTATGGTATTACCTATAAGCTTATACCTTATCAAGTTAAAAAAATTCTCTATCTGGGCGCCTGGGTGGCTCCTTGAGTTAAAAGCCTCTGCCTTCGACTCTGATCATGATCTCAGGGTCCTGGGATCATGACCTGAGCCAAAGGCAGAAACTTTAACCCATGGAGTCACCCAGGCGCCCAGGGATAAGCTTTTTAAAAAATGTCGTTAGTTATATTTTCTGAGGTATTCATTGTATTTAAGTTGTCAAACTTATTGGTAAGAGGATGTTTATCTGTATATATACTTAATATCTCTAGTATTTTGTGTAGTGCCTCCTCTTTCATTCTTGATGCACTTTTTTTTTATTGATCAGCTTTGTTAGGAGGTTTTTCAATGTTAATTGGTATAAAAAGTCAATTTTGTTGATTGCATATTTTCTATTTCAATTATTTCTACTCTGTTTTCAATTTCTACTATGATTTTAATTTGCTATTTATTTCCATTTTTTTCCACCTTTCTTCTTTTCTAATATATGCTCTTAAAGGTAAACTTGTCCTTCTGGGAGCTGCTTTAACTACCATGCACAAACTTTGATATTTTCTTTTAGTCCAAATATATTTTAATTTTTATGGGGATTTTTTGTGATTATGGATTTTTGGAGTGTTTTTGGGAGTTTCCAAAATATTTGGGAGTTTCCCAGATAACTTTATTATTGATTTCAAATTTAATTTTACAGTCACTGGAGAGTCACTCTGTAAGAACACGATTCTTCAAAAAATATTGAGGCTTCTTAATGGTGTAAGATATCCTAGTTAAGTTTGCACATGCTCTGAAGTTCTACTCTGAAGTTACTGGATATAGTCTTCTATGAATATCAGCTAGATCTAACTGGTTGTGCTGTTCAAATTCTATTTTTACTTTTCTGTGTGTCTACTTCTTTGATCAACTGCTCAAACTAATGTTAAAATTTCCAAGTAAAATTGTATATTCACTTATCTCTTTAGCTTTGTTAATTTTACTTTACTGATTTAAAGCTCTATTTGATGCATCAATAGTTATGATTTTTATATCTTAATGAATATTCTCCTTTACCATTATAGAATGTTTTTCTTTATGTCTGGTAGTATTTTTTTATCTTGATTTATTAGGCTTAGTAGCAGCATTGTTCATATTTTTTATCCTATTTTCATGTTTTCATAGTTCAAGTGTGCTTATTATAAACCTCATAAAATCAGTTATTTCTTTGTTATTTAGTCATCTGACTTTTAATAGGAGTGATTAGTGTCTTTTATTTAATAGTTTTTGACAGTTAAATTTTTTTTAAATATTTTATTTATTTGACAGAGAGAAACATAGCTAGAGAGGGAACACAAGCAGAGGGAGTGACAGAGAGAGAAGCAGGCTTCCCACGGAGCAGGCAGCCCAATGCGGGGCTTGATCCCTGGACTCCGGGACCATGACCTCAGTGGAAGGCAGAGGCTTAACCACTGAGCCACCCAGCCACCCCTTGACAGTTAAATTTAAGTCTACCATTTTGATATGTGTTTTGTATTTGTCTCATCTTTTGTTTCCCTGTGACCACTTTCCTTTCACCTTTTTTTTAAAATGAAATATTCTTATTCCATTAACCAATGTATAGTATAAATGTCTTAGCTGTTTATACTCCTGTTGCTCTATATGGTATACTTATAAATAACATGTTTTTTGTTAATGGTTTTTAAAATAAAGTTGAGTGTAGATGTTTATATTTCTCTATGAACTATGTAACTGTGTATCCATCAATGTATTTAGCTCTCTAAAAAGAATGAGAGAAGTGTTTTCTCCTTACCATGTATATACTAACGCTTCTCACTATTTCCGATATATTCAGACTTCCATCTGTTAGTACTTTCCCTGGGCCTGGAGATCCTCTCCTAAAGTTTCTTGCAGTATATTCCACTAGAGACCAATTTGGCAGATGGCATATTTCTCAATGTTTTTATTTTTGAAAGCTGTTTTTATTGGATATGGAGCATTTTTCTTAAAAAATCTTTATTATTTATTTATGAGGGAGAGAGAGAATGAGCGTGAACGTGAGAGGGGAGAAGGTCAGAGGGCAAACCAGACTCCCCGTGGAGCTGGGAGGGAGTCCAATGTGGGACTCGATCCGAGGATCATGACCCAAGCTGAAGGCAGTTGTTTAACCAACTGAGCCACCGAGGTGCCCTGAATATAGAGGATTTTTCTAACCCAAAATTTTTCTTATGTCCCCCACTTACCCCACTACTTCTGAAAAGGAGTCAGCCATCATTTATATTTTTGGTAAATCCTCAGATTTTAGATCTCAAATATTGCTAGTGCCCCATTCTCTCATCTTTTTCTGATAAACCAGATACACATAAATGAGGCACTTTGACATTGTCCCACTGATTTCTGATACACTCTTACTGTTCTCTTTATTTGTTTAATTTCTTCTTTTTTTTTTTTTTAAGATTTTTATTTATTTGACAGAGATCGCAAGTAGGCAGAGAGGCAGGCAGAGAGAGGGGGGGAAGCAGGTTCCCAGCTGAGCAGAGAACCTGATGCGGGCCTTGATCCCAGGACCTTGACATCATGACCTGAGCCGAAGGCAGACGCTTTAACCCACTGAGCCATCCAGGCGCCCTGTTTGGTTAATTTCTATTGACCTACCCTTGAATTCATTAATTCTTCTGCTCTGTCCAATTTTTTTTTTTAAATGGCTCTTGATCTCGGGGTGGAAGTTGAAGGTTTACATTGGGTGTAGAGCTTACTTAAAGTTAAAAAAAAAAAAAGTTATAAAAGGTTGCCTGAGTGGCTCAGTTCGTTATATTTCCAACGCCTGAGTTTGGCCCACGTCATAATCTCATGGTAGTGAGATCAAGCCCTGTGTTGGCCTCTCAACTGCTTGGGGTTCTCTCCCTCCTTCTCCTTGTGTGCTCTCTTATTAGGACTTTGAGTCTACTTCTAGTAATCCTATTCTCTCTTAACCATAGGCCATGCTTTTTTTTTTTTTTTTAACTTGTTTTAACTATTTTCTGTAAAATAGTAAAATAGAGCTGAGACTGAAGTAAACAATATATCCAGAAAAGTTCAAGTCTCTTCTTCTTTCAGACAACTAGTGCTAATAAACTAACAGCCGAACTGGGTTTGGGCTTCGGGCAGCTTTAGATTCTGTCAATGCTTCATATATATTAAGGGTGGGACTAGAACTTTCTATTTAGCAGGGTTCTGGATATGAGTGGGAAGAAGGGAAATCCATGTTTCATTTTAGAGCATTGTTGGGAGATTTTCAGTTTCTGGGGAATTCCCAAGTCCTATCCTTGGTTTTTGCCCCCAGCAGATCTTGCCCCTTGTTTGCCCCCATTCTTTTCCCGACTTCTGCAGTGTTTTGCATGAGGATCTAGATACTACAGATTTCTTTCAGCCCTTCTGCTCCCCAGCATTCTACTCCTGTGTACTCACTGAAAACCCCAATCAAATTGTTGGATGGATGGGACTTACTCTGTGGCTGGTGCTCCTCAGGGGTGTAACTGGCCACCCCAGCCAATCACAGCTGCTTTTACATTGCTTTCCTTAGGATGGTTCCATCTTCCTCCTAATATTCCTCCAGTTATAAAAGCCATGGGTAGTCTTTTTCCTGGTAAAGACCTGAAACTTTCTGGAATTTAGTTCATTTAAGTGTCCCTGTAGCCTCATCTATCCAATAGGCTCAGAAATCTGTGGGGTTTGTGCATCTAGCTTGTATCTTTCATGACTTTTGTTTCATCCTATAGGTAAACACAAGTCTGATGTGTGTCTCTTATTTAGGACCTACTAAGCCAGTTTTTTCTCATATCAACTGACGTTAGTTATATTTAGTTGGATGAATAAGCATATTTATCTCATAAGGATATTTTACAAACTGGGAATGTATTTTATAACCCCAATTCTACATATACTGCATAATAAACAGTCAAGACAATATATAAGCATTATATAAACAATTATAGACAATATATAAATGAAAAATATTTGTGAATATCTTTAAAAATTGAGAGATTTTGCATGTCTGTGGACGAGGTGTCTGTCTGTATCATGGACTAGATCTTAAATCCCAGTCAGTATTCTGTGACTCAGTGGCAACCTTAAACTTGAATGGCATCGACGCCATGTTTTCAAGGTGTCCATCTCCACATTGCTCTGGGGCTTCTCATGAAGTTCCTTCAAGTTCTTTCTACCTCCTAATTCCTATGAGGTTAGAAGTAGGAGGACATGATCATTCTTTGCTGCTGAGAGGTAAGATGAAGTCAGGTGTTTTTGTCCACGATGGCATAGTAGTCAATCTAAACCAGCAGAAGGAAGAAAGCACCAGAGGGCAGCTGGCTTGTCCTTTTCCTATCCTGGTCAGTCAGCACCTCATTCCTTCAAGACAAAATTGTCTCTCCAATTCCTTCGAGCTCTCCTGAGGCAGTGATGACCTGCTCCGGTATTTAATGACCTTTAGATCAAAGACATTAGTTCTGTTTCACTAAATGCTGACAGTCTTCTTATGGCCTCAAGATGAAGCATAGTGAACAGACTTAAACTGAAGTACATGATTGAGGCACCTGGGTGGCTCAGTGGGTTAAGCGTCTGCCTTTGGCTTAGGTCATGATCGTAGGGTCCTGGGATCCAGCCCCCTGAAGCAGGGAGCCTGCTTCTCCGTTTCCCTCTGCTGCTCTCCCTGCTGCTTCTCTTTGTCAAATAAACAAGCAGAATCTCAAAGACCAAACAACAACAACAACAAAAACCCCAAAACAAACCTAAAACCTCAAATACGTTGTCAGCTTCACTTCATAGATACTTTAGTACCTAGAAACAGTAGTGGCACCTAAGTGATCCTTTCTCTTATGCTCAAATTTCCCTAAAGAGTTGGAATTGATGTTTATATGAAATGTTCCTTGTACAAACCACGGTTGCCATACTTATGAGCACTATCTACTATTAATCATTTTGCTAATGTTTAAATATTTTCTCACTTAACGTTCACGAAAACCATATATATGAAAATATATAAATGAAATGGTTTCATATATATGAAAACCATATGTATGTGAAATGAAGTCAGATCTAGATCTGATTTTATATATATTAGTACATAAAATCTAGTAATTTTCACATAGTCTATATATAGGTATACATATAAAATCTGACTTAACTTTCACATATTCTGTAAGATGGAAGCAGAGCTATTGCTGGCCTTGTCCCCACACATTGTGTGTGGCAGAACTAGTGTGTGGATCTATATTTGTTTGATTCCGTTGCCTTTGGTATTTACTGTCTATATCACTTTCTACTCTTTCTGCAGGAAGTTATCAAACCAAACGTGGGAATAATTCTAAGTCAGGAATTTATTACGGGCTTCCTTTAAATCACAGGCATCCATGATGAACTTAGAACTTGATTTGATGATCTGTTTTCTCTACTTGCTCTTTTGGGGAGAAACGTACATTGTGTAATGTGCAACTATACTATTTTTTTTTCTTAAGTTTTTTTTTTTTTGTTTGTTTTGTTTTGTTTTTTTTAATTTAGAGTGCACTAGCGGGAGGGGCAGAGGAGAGAGAATCTGAAACAGACCCCATATGTGGGGCTCCATCTCACAACCATGAGATTAAGACCTGAGCTGAAACCAACTGAGCCACCCAGATGCACCAAGGTACAACTATACTTAGGACTAAACCAGGGATGATTTATTTTAAATAAGATCAATAAACTTTGGAGCACAGAGCAGGGCTTTTTTTCCACAGGCGTTCAAGAAAAAGGTAAATACTTGTCCTATTTTCAAATTGTGAGATTTCATAAAAAATCTGGAATTTATAATTCCTTTTGAGAAATTGTAGAAATGGGCAAAACTTGGCTCACATCCACCTATGGCACAGGGCAACACACGGTGTCTCAAAGATTGAAATTTGCCAATGCTCCACAGTCCTCACTGTTCCCTCCTCCTTCCTTCTTTTGCTTCACTTGCTTTGCCCTTGAATGCACTGAGTTTTCAATCGTCTTAATGCAAGGACACATTGCTTAACCAAAGACTGGAAGTGCCATCTGTGAACTAGCAAATAGGTCAAGTGGCACCTTCACTGACAAAGTGGGCACCACGCTCATTTTTAAAGGACTTTACTAACAGGCAGCCACTGGAACCCCACATGTTTTGCAGTAGACGTTTTGTTATTCATAGAACGTAGGCTACTTGGTTACCCCATGATGCAGCTTTCCGATTCAGTCTAGAAGTAGGGACTTTTGTAGTTACTTTTCTTTTTTTTTTTTTTAAGACATAAATTGTTTGTGAACATTATTAACCCCATTATATCATATCAGGACATAAGCAGTGGCAGTGTCCAAAAGCATAGTGAGAAAAAGCATTAGGATGCACACATATAAGGATATTTTTTAAAAATCCACCATATACATAAATATCTATCTATATCTCATTGGATGTTATATATGTTTACAGTCCACACCTGCCAAATCTTAAAAATTAAAAAAAATCCATAATTTTTATCTTGGCGATCTATCTAACTTTTAGAATTTCAGTTTGAATTTAGAAAGAGATATAGCTGGGGAACAACTATTAAATCTTAGCTTACTAATACACCATCCCTTTAGTTACCACAAACAAGGCAGGGAGAAGACACTTGGGTAGAAAACACACAGAAAACTACATCAGGCAAAGCTCTATATAGGAAGCATTATTTTTATGTTATCCTTCAGTTGGTAAGGAAACATTTATAAGCAGGGAATTAATCTGATAAAAAGTATGTATGTGAAAACTAGTTTGATAATTCATTGGAGGGAAAAAAATTTCTACATGAAAGATGAATAAAAAGAGGAACAGCCAGAGGAGATTGTACAAAACGAAGACCTCACCTAAGGCTTTATAGACAAAAGGCGCATCTAGATTCAAAACATAATTTGGAGGTGTAATCAACTAGATTGTGTGATACTGATAAGGAATATGTGTGTTCTGAGGTGGCCGACCAGTCCAGCCGGGGAGTCTCAGTCCTGGCCTCAGGGCCATTCCAGGTTTTCCCCAGCCCCACCGACCACAGCCGCAAGATTTCACAGATACCAAAGTAAAAGTACATAAACTGCTCCCTTTGTTTGTGTTTGGGGCTCAGACCTTGAGCCATTACTCTCCCCTGGGCTGGCGGTGTGAAATAAATCTCCGATTCTCCAAGGTCTCCCAGTGCCATTTGGTTTTTTGGCCAGGATCCAGTCCGAGTTTGGTAACAATATAATTGAAAGAAGAGGGGCACCTGGGTGTCTCAGTTGGTTAAGCATCTGCCTTCAGCGCAGGTTATGATCCTGGAGTCCTAGGATCAAGCCTTACTCAGGCTCCCTGCTTTGGGGAGTCTGCTTCACCCTCTGCCTTTCCTCCCAATCCTGCTTGCTGGCTTTGTCTCAAATAAAATCCTTAAAAAAGAAAGGCTGAGGGAAAAGGAGAAATTGTGGTGAATCCCAGTCTGGACCTTTGAATGAAGTGTTTTTATTGATTTTTTTATTAGGTCTATTTTCATTTTTAAGGTGTGTGTGGAGTGAGGGGCAGAGCAAGGAGAGAGTGACTTCTCAAGCATATTCCCTGCTGAGCATGGAGCCCAACATGGGACTCTATCCCAGGACATGAGCTGAAATCAAGAGTCTGATGTGGTTACTACCTGAGCCACTCGGGTATACTTGGGGTGAAGCCGGGAGAAAGCGGAATGTGTTTCATATATCTGGATAAGTAAGGAGTTACTTAAAAATCAGTGATGTGTTTTTTGAATCAGAAAAATATTCCAGATTTGGAAAAACGAAACTTTTCTCTTGAGTGTGCATTTCTTTGCCCTTATGCACATAATAGTCACTCAAACTTCTGTTGATCAAGTTCTTCCCTTCATTCTTCAGCTGCCAATGCTGAGATGAAGCCTCATTATGGAAAGAATGATCAATATTCTGTAGTACCTCTCACCAGAGGCTATCAAATGTAATGGCAATCAAATATTTTTGTTCTTCTTAAAATTGCAAATCAATCAATACTACCCATTTTCCCCATCACCATTTATCCATGGTTCATCAAATGTTTATGCACATAACTTATTGCAGCCAGGAACATTTCAATGCCATTGACCTTCTTTTGGGTGCTTGTACTTTTAGCTGGCAAAATCGACAACTATGATAGATGAAGTTTATAATAAAATTCAGCCTATTCACCCAGATCTTTACTAAATAATTGTACTATTTTATAATATCTCAGTTAGTATTTTCTAGCTTAAAGATCATTTCATAGACTTGATTTTCTTTAGTACCCAGGACATTCATACTTATCTTCAGCTTCCCCACACAAAGAAGTGATCACAGCTGCTGAGTGACCTGCCTAAATGTAATTGCTAGCTAGCAGTCAAGTTAAAATTAGAACTCTTAAAAAAAAAAAAAAGTTAGAAATCCAGATCTTCTGACTTATTCTGATGTTTTACTGTTTCCTTTACATACATTTTGTGTTGCAGCCTTATCTTGAAGGTGGCCACCTACTCGGAGATGTCTATTTCCAGTGACAGTAGTATTGCTATAAGAATCGTATTCAGCTTTCAAGTCCCCATTCAAGGTGGGCTTGGGAGTTCTTTTAATTCTCGTAAATATTCTAATGTCATGATAAACTGCACAGACCAAGTAAATCTGATTTCTCATTTTGATTGATCTATCAATTCTAAGTGGTAAGGCTGATTATTTTATTCAGATTCCTTGGGTAGTTTTATATCTCTGATACCTAAAATATGACCAGCCAATGTATTTAACAAACCCCGTTTGCTTTATAAACTGAAATATTTTACAATTTGGAGTCTATGCTCCAGGTTGGGTGGGTTATAAAGGCTCAGATCTGGATTTTCATCTGCTACCAAGTTGGTTAACCTTGCTGAATTTGAGTTTCTATGTCAGGAAGAAAAAAAAATCATTTAATATTTATTCAATAACACTTATTGGATTCCTTCTATGTGCCAGAGACTGCATGATCATTAAAAAGTGAACAAGAATAGCTTTTTCATGTGGATATTATGATTTCAAAATAACGTGTGTAAAGTCTATGACTCTATGCCATACTTCGTTGGCTAACTAGAGGAGGCCTCGTGTGTGTACTTCAACAAGACCCCCCTCTGGACAACCTGGCTTCACAGCTGTGGCCACGGCAGAGCCTGGGACATTGCAGAGAGAATCTGTATGTTGGTGTCTCACGAGAGCCAGTGGGGCAAGCTGAGTAGACCCGAGACAGCTTCTGTTTACAGAGAAATAACTGTTGATCAGTGATGACAGAGAGGAAACAGAGAAATGCCAGTTAAAATAGAGTTAGAAGTTTTTTGTTTTTTTTTAGAGTACGTTTGGTAAAGCTTGCCAGAGTGTGGCAGTGGTTCTTTAATTATACAGGAAGAAATCTTTAAAAATGAAATGGCCTCAGGCTGAGTTAAAGGGAATAATTTTGTAACAGGTTGTCAGGAAGTCTCTGAAAGTAAAGCTTCTCTTTCATTGCTTCTGAAAAAGATAGCTTTTTAAAATTTATTTATTTATTTGACAGAGAGAGAGATCACAAGTAGGCAGAGAGAGAGGAGGAATCAGGCTCCCTACTGAGCAGAGAGCCCTCTGCGGGCCTCGATCCCAGGACCCTGAGATCATGACCTGAGCTGAAGGCAGAGGCCTAACCCACTGAGCCACCTAAGTCCTCAAAAAAGATAGCTTTTAAGCAGGTGTGTATCTTTTCATTTGTGCCTGTGAGTGTGTGAGTATAGGCCAGTGAGATCCTTTTTGATTAGCTACAAAAAAAAGCTCTTTATTTAATGGATTAAATTAAGCTCAGGCTCAGGTATATTCTTTAGTGCCATTTTTATGAAGTGGTTTCTTTTAACATGCTTTCACATCATGAATGCCACTTAAGACCCTGGCATTTATAAGGTATACTCTGTATTTGTGAACTTTCTGGTACCTTTTCTTCCCTTCAAATGGACTATTGAGATGACCATAGGGGCTCCCTCAAGGAAACAGGCTCAGAGCATTTTCTCTTTGGTAGTGTAGCTTCAGTAATCTTTTAGGATAGAACTACCAAATTCTACACTGGGAAATTGTAGTATCTGCTAAGTGGAGGGACTAGGATAGAGCATATGCTTTTTTCTTCCCCCCTCCAGTTTCAGGCGGTATATGGGTGATTGAAGAGTTAAATGAAGGCTAATGTGAGTTTTTCTTCAACTCACACATTATTTTTTGCTAGGTTCCCCAGATTGGACTCCTGGCTTTGGCCTTGTTGGTTTCTTCCTGTGCTTCCATGTGCTTTCCTTTTGTTGACCTTCACCTTCTAGCCTCCATCACTAGCCAAGGGGACCCAGGGAACTTCTGCCTTGGCCAAACTATCTAGGTTGCTGGCCTGGTAATTCTTGGACCTAATTGTACAAACACCTCATTAGACCTCACTAAACATCTGACTTCCAACCCAGTGTTTGACACTTTGGATAAATCTTCATCCAGGAGACCATCCCTGCTTTAGCTAATCGTTCCCTAATAATAGATTGGAATACCCAGCATTAACCATCATGAGTCAATTTCTTCATATTTATGGGAGCCTTTATGATGTCACATGACTTAGCTCCATCAAAATCATGAGACAAATACTTGGAATTGGAAATACTTTAAGAATCCTATAAAAGAATATTATGTGAAACTTGTGGATTGTGTCTTTTTTTGTTTTTTTAAAAGATTTTATTTATTTGACAGAGAGAAACACAGAGAGGGAACACAAGGAGGGGGAGTGAGAGAGGGAGAAGCAGGCTTCCTGCCGAGCAGGGAGCCTGATGTGGGACTCAGGATCATGACCTGAGCGGAAAGCAGTCGCTTAACCAACTGAGCCACCCAGGTGCTCCTAGATTGTGTCTTTTAAACCACTTTACATAGGAGGGCACCTTTTCTCTTGACTCACAGGGTTCTTTATGCCCTTGTCTTTATCTAAAACCATGTTATCATCCTTTGTTGTAAGCAGACCACATATGTTTATGTGATTGATAAGCAAACCAACAACAACAAAAACCCCATGTTTCTAAGTAGCTACAGCTCTGGTGAGGATGTTACAAAAATCTGTCCTTTGCTTTCCTAATGATAAAGTGCTATCATAGATTCAGTTGAGACTCACAGCAAACTTGTAGGATGGCAGGCCACATGCATCAGGATTCCCGGTTTTTGAATGCAAAAAATGTCCAATATTAAGGTATTTCTTTGTGGCCATACAACTCTGAACTGGCAGAGATGTTATTTCAATTCAAGTGTGTGGAATCTAAAATATCTGAGCTTTCCATGCACCATATTGCCTCTTCTGAAGGAGGGAAACTCCTAAGAGGTGTTCTCATCATAATCTCAAATCAATGAGTCTTTTTCTTCCAAATATTTTTCTTTAATGTTATCCTTCTGATCTGCTTTGTTCTTTTTGCCCAGTGCTAATCACCTGCTAGTATCCTTTTTCTGATCTTAATCATGAGTTTTCTGTTGCATACCCTCCTCAAGGACACGGCGAGTCTTTGTTTTACTTTCATGGAGTTGGGGTCAAGTGCTTACAGTAAGAGTTGGCAAACAATAACTTGGAGTCGGTTGTTATATGGCCTCTCAGATAATTATTTTTGAATTTCTAAAAGGGTTGTTTGGAAGAAAAAATCTGTGACAAACACCTTGTGTGGCTCACAAGGGCTAAAATATTTTCCATCTAGCTCCTTACAGGAGAAGTCTGCCTCCTGGCCTACAGATTTGCTCTGTACTTGGTAGGAGCTCCATGTCATGAATGATTGTGCCCATGTGTGCACGTGTCTTCAAGTGGGTCTTCTTCCATGGAGCTGATTTCTGGCGGTAAGACCCATCCAAATGAGAAAACCTGAACTCCTGGTCCCTCCCTCTCCCCCAAACTGTGAGATGCTGGCATCTGGCAAATATGATGGTGTTTTCGGTCCCGTTGTTATTTCCATCTCCATAGCACAGATGTAGGTTAGGCATCTCAAAATCAGGAGCTATTCATCAGCTAGTGGAGAATATTCATTGTTATTTGGGCTGGCAGTGTAATTAGCTCATCTTTGAGAAGCCTTTGCACTAAGGCTTGTTTGTTATTGGAGACTTTGCTTCATCACCACCATTCACATGCATATTAGTGTTTCAAGGAGCATGTTGCTATTTTGATTTTTTTTTTTCCTTAGGAGTTAAGGTAAAATATTCAATATCTCCCCCCTCCCCCCCTTTCACTGCCTCGAAGACAAAGCCCCTTGGTCTGCATGTAGCTAATGGCCACTATTCCACGGAGCCTTTGATAATGGTCCAGATAAGAGTGAAGAGCAGCCAAGCACAAAGTACACTATAATAAGGTCACTAAAGCTGTAAATTACTGGTTTTCATCCTTAGATATGTCTTGCGGTGGCCTGAGAGAGTTTCGTTTCATTAAATGTGAGAAGTCGCAACTCAAGCTAAATCTTGGGAGATGTTAAATGCTGAACATATACAGTCACACCAAATGATGCTCCCCACTTGAACAGCCCAAACTCGTTTTTAAAACTGTTAACTCAATTTCTTACCCATGTTTCTTTTGTCTTCCTGTCCCCTTTCCCTAGACTGCCATGCCCTCCCTTACAAATAGCATTCGAAATACCAGCCAGGGCTCTGGCGCGGGACTGCTGGCTGTTCTTCACATCTCACTGACGATTCCCACAGGTTTTTAGAATCAAACTCTGCCGCTGTCGTTCAAAGCAGCCTTTCCTGGCTACATTTTAATTAATTCCGTATGGTACAACGATGATAATTTGGCCCAAAATAAAAGTGAGCCTGAGTTAATGCTGTTATCATTAGACAGATTTAACGTACAGAGGCAATTAGGAAGTTCTTCTGGAAGTATTGTGGAGTGTGAAGGGAAAAAGGAGAAACTAGTGCCAAAAGCTCATTTATCAAATTAACAAATGTGAGAACAGAAGGACCTAGGTGAGTTCTCAACTGGGTCCCTTTCTTTAGTGCATCTACTAGTGAGTTCTACTGAACATCCATACAACCTGTGTTTTCATTACTGTAGGATTGGTGCTGAGACTAGACACGCAATCCAGACAGGGTAAGGCTGGGAGTCCTTTTCCATATCATGATGGTGATCTGCCTTTCCTCAGTCAGGTCATCTCCCTCTGCAATATAATTTCTTGATAGTTTTTCTTCCAAGTGCGATAATCAAAGGCTCAGGTTGTGGTGCCCTCTCTACTTACAAGTATTCTTTGTTTCTTGGTGCTCGTTCTACCCCAGTTGCTGGCCTATCACATCTGGGGGTGCTTGGTATTGTTATGCTTTCCTCATTCCATAGCATTCTCTTGACTCTGGGTAGCATACTCTCTCCAAACTACTCTCAGGGTTGCTTCTTGTATCAAAACTTAAGTATCATGTTTTTTTTTTTTTTTTTAAGATTTTATTTATTTATTTGAGAGAGAGTTCACAAGTAGGCAGAGAGGCAGGCAGAGAGAGAGGAGGAAGCAGGTTCCCTGCTGAGCAAAGAGCCTGATGCGGGCCTTGATCACAGGACCCTGAAATAATGACCTGAGCTGAAGGCAGAGGCTTTAACCCACTGAGCTACCCAGGCACCCTCATGTGTTTTATCTATGGGATGTTGTTACCAGCTAGTTGCCCTGGAAAATGGTTCCAACACCACCAAGCACTTTTGACTAGTAGCAACTGACCTACTTGCCCTTCCCAGTGATATTTGCACCTTAACATTAAATAATGGTGGCCAGTCAGGTTCTTTTATGTCTGAATATATCTTGCTTTGAGGTGGAACACCCTAGAATTCCAGACATCGTCTACCTGATTTTTGTTACATATTGCCAAATTGTTTTTAGGAATATTTAATTTGGTTAGACTAACCAAATGCATAGATTTCTATCTCCTACACCAATTGATGGAAGACATTTTAATGGACAAAAATATCTCTTTTTAAAAAATTTCTATTTCTTTGAATCCTCTTAAGATTTTAAATTACCTGTCCCCCCCCAATTTTCTGCATATACATTTCTACACATTTCTTTTAAAGGGTATTTTAAGACAAGTAGATATACTAATCAAATATCTGCTGATGACACAGATCATCAGATTAAGTATAGGACATCCAGTTAAATTTAAATTTCAGATAAACAGATTTTTAGTATAAGTATGTTCTCAATATTTCATGAGGCACTTCTAAGAAAATATTCCATCTGAAATTCAAAGTTAACTGGACATCCTGTTTTGTTTTTAACTTTCTAATCTGTAAATTATTATAAATCTTTATCCTTAGCCCTCACATACTACTCCTGGCTTCTAGATTAAATATCAAGTTGCTTCCTCAACATTTCTATATGGAAATCTATTAAGAATCTAAAACTTGGCATATCCATAAAGAGCTTGATTTCATTGGCCTCTGATCTTTCCCAAGTCTGTGATAGCTTTTTCTCATCTTCGTTAACTGTATCACCCTATTTCTAAGATCAAATGTTCTAAGTCCTGTACTTCTGTCATACACATTCTCTTCATATGTCCATCTGATCCATTACCATGCCCTCGGAAATTTTCCTGAGATCCTACCACTTGTCATCATCTTCACTGTTAAACCCAACTCTTAACCAGCCTCCATTTTTACCCAGCAACTTCCTAACTGGCTTCCTTGCAACCCCTTTCTGCACCCCACCATGTACCCTAAACAGCAGTGAATATAATGGGCACTTACAACCAGTCCTTCAAGAGCTTTGCTTTGCAATGAAGAAACATCCAAACTCTCTGACCAGGGATGACCAAAGGTTTTTCAGGCTTTGCCTCACAGAACTCAACCACTCTGGCCTTTTTCTTGCCCCCAACACAAGCTACTCCTTTCTGACTCAGGGCATTTGACTTGTTTTCCCCTTTGTCTTGGATGCTATTTCCTCAGAGACTACCTGCTTCTGTTTGCTTCAAACTACATGTCATTTTTTAGAAGACCCATTGCTGCTCTGTTTTTCTTTCATAGCACTTCTTACCATCTGAACCGAGACGTCCTTGGCTATTTCGTATACTTCCAGTTTAACTCCTCTCTCTACAATGTAAAGTAGAGGTATTTTTTCTTATCCGTGCTACATTCCCAGTGCTTAAGATTTGCCTAGTGGATAGATGGCAATAATGCATGCTGAGTGACTCAATGAATAAAGAACAAATGATATGTAAAACCCCAAGCACATATTAGCTATCTGTCCTGTAGGGTAATACACAGACCTTACGTGGGCTCAGAGCCATGACCAGCAACTAGATACACATCCTAGCCCATTTACATTTCTACTTCTTCACATGACCATTTCACCCTTTCTCCACTTTTCCCCAAACTCACACCACCCCCTTTGTATCCCTCCTTATCAACTAATTACCTTGTTTCCCCACTGAAACATTGAAGTAAACAGAAGAGCTGTCCCACAGGCTTGAACTCCCACATGCCAATATCTAGAATCATCTGCACTCCTATGCCCTACCTTCCTATCTTTACCAGTGATGAGATAGCTGTGCTTTTAACTTGAGTCAATGACAACACTTGTACATTCTTTCCCATCTCTTTCACTGACCTGAGGACATCACTGCAGCCATTTTCCCTTTGTTATGTATGATCAAATGTTTCTATCCTACCCATTCCACAAAAATAAACTTTTTTTTAAGGTTTCTTTTTTCTTTTTTTAAGATTTTGTTTATTTGACAGAGAGAAACACAGCCAGAGAGGGAACACAAGCAGGGGGAGTGAGAGAGGGAGAAGCAGGCTTCCTGCCGAGCAGGGAGCCCAATGTGGGGCTCAGTCCTGGGTCTCCAGGATCATGACCTGAGCCGAAGGCAGTCGCTTAACCAACTGAGCCACCCAGGCACCCCTAAACTTCTATTTAAAAACAAAACAAAACAAAAGGAAGGGAAGGAAGAACAAATTTTTGGATTTTTTTTTCTCCAACTGTCAAACTGTTTGCCCACCCCTGTTATAGATCTCCTTGGATGAGCCACTCTAATTTCTTACCTCCCATTTTCTCTCTGTATGAGTAATAATTCACAAACCATAAAATTTGCCACCATTCTCTTAAATGCGCTCAAATTAGGCTTTTGCCATCAGATCAACTCAGTGATCCACATGTTGCTGAATTGAATAGTGAAAGATCAAATTTCTTCTAGTTTTCCTTATCAGAGGCATTTGACCCACTAGCATTTAGCACAATTACCTTTTTAAAAAAGATTTTATTTATATTAAAGAGGGGGCGGAGCACGAGGAACAGAGGGAGAGGGGCAAGCATGTGGGGCACCATCTCATGACTCTGAGATTATGACCTGAGCTGAAATCAAGAGTCAGATGCTTAACTGAATGAGTCCCCCAGATGCCCCTTACCTTCCTTTTTGATGAACTTTATTTATTTGGTCTCTAGGACAAAAATACTCTTCTGGTATTTATGACTTGACTGATTGCTTCTTAATCTTCTTTGTTGGGTGTGTCTCTTTCTAAAATGTCCCACTGTTGCCACATTCCCAGAGTCAGTTCTTGGTCCTTATCTCTTTTCCCTACTAGCATCCTTGATGTCCTCAAGTTTCATGGTTTTATATCTATAACACAGACTTTTCTATAAACCTCTTTAGTCATGTATCCAAGTGTGATCTCACATCTCCATTTGGATGACTAAAAGACAGCTCATATTCTACATGTCCAAAATGAACCCCTGGCCTGCCTTCTTTTTGCCTCCTTGCCTCCTTATTACCTGCCTCCTTGCCTTCTTGCCTTCTTTCCTTTCTTTGAGAGGGGGGAAAGAGAGAGATGAGCAGTGGGGAAGGGTAAAGGGAGAAGCAGACTCCCCACTGAGCAGGGAGCCTGACATGGGACCCGATCCCAGGATCTGAGATCATGGCCTGAGCCAAAGCAGACGCCACCAAGGCTCCCCAAACCCTGGCCTTTCATACCAAACATGTTTCTTTTGGAGCTTTCCCAATTCTGCTGATAACCTCCCTCATGCTTTTAGTTGCTTAAGTCTAATCAGGTAGAGAATTTGACATCTTTGGCTATTCTACTCACATTTTACATTTAATCCATCTTAGTGTTGGATCTGTTTTTCTGTGCATAGATTACAACCCTGCTTCCCCACCTCTCCAAACACTACCTTGGTAGCACCGCACAGTTGGTTCTGGATTACAGCAATGGCTCCAGTAAGGTCTGCCCGATTCCTCTTGCAACCCTGTCATCCATTCTCAACACGGCAGCGGGAGTGAAATCTAAACTATAAGTTAGATTGTTGTCATTCCTATTCAAAATACTGTGACAACTCTCCATTCTAGAGTAAAAATCAAAACATAGGTAAAACCTCATAAAGAACCGGTTCCTCTACTTGTGGTTCCATCTCCTATTGCTGTTCTGCTTACTCAGTTCATTTTCGCGTGTTCATCCTTAGCTCCTGCCTGCATAGTGACCTTGTTGTAGGTTTTTTGCTTTAGTCCTCTTTGTCCGGAATACCCTCCCTCAATGCTTGCTTTGCTAGTTTCCTCCTATCTCTCAAGTCTTTGCTTATATAGCACCTTCCCAATCAGGCTTATTCCGTGCCTCCTTACTGTGATTCCTTTATCTTTTTCCATAGTATTTACTGACTTCTAGCATATATATATAAACTATCTGTTTGTATTTGTATTTTCTCTCTCTTTCACTGCCTAGAATGTAACTTTCTTGAGGCCTTAAATCTTTCTTTTATCCTTTGATATATCCCAAGAGCTTAGTGACCCCTCAGTACATATCAATGGATGGTATACAGTTGTCACATGCCCGGGTTCTGGAGTCAAACAGCCTGGATTCATATCCCACCACTGTTTTGTAGTTGTGCAAGCTACCTGGTGTTTTGTGGTCTCCTATTACTTACCTTGGGGGAAAAAAACACAATGGTTAATGAGGTTCTCTACCTCATAGGGTCATTGTTAGAATTGAGATAACCCATGCAAATTCCTTTAGAATTGTACTGTATATACAGCAAGCTCTCCAAAACCTTTAGCTGTTACTTATTCCCTCCAACAATCTTGTAAGATAAGAATTATTACTATCTACGTTATACAAGTGAGAGAAATTGAAACTTAGCTAAACAATTTGACGAGAGACACATAGTCAGTGGCAGAAGTGGGATACAAATTCAGTTTCATTTGACAACACATTTAATGTTCAGTCTCTCCTTACAGTCTCTGAAGCTTTTACAAATGGAATATTATTTTCCAATTACATTTTCTAACTGTAGATATATAAGAAACTATTGATTTTTAAATATTATGTAGCTTATCACATAAACTTTGTTCTATTATTTATTTCATATCTTGTTTGAAATACTTCAGATCTCTTGTCAGAACTTATATGGAAGAGAAATTTCAGAAAATATTCAATAGTGGGACAACTGGATGCCTCAGTCTGTTAAGCATCTGCCTTGGGCTCTGGTCATGATCCCAGAGTCCTGGGATTGAGCCCATATCGGGCTCCCTATTTAGTGGGGAGTCCATTTCTCCCTCTCCCTTTGATATCCCCCCCAGCTCCTACTCTATCTCTGTTTCTCAAATAAAAAATACTTAATAGTGGAGCTAGCAAAGCAAGCAGTTTATACCATTTATGGGGAAGTTTTTAACAGTCTTTATTCACTGTGGACTTAGAATATATGTTCTATATAGTGTTTAAAAGTATTCTTTTATTCTTATAGTTCTGTGGGTTGTGTTTTTTGTTTTTTGAGTTTTTTGTTTTGTTTTACCAAGAATACTGGAATTTATCAATTATCCCCGCATACTATTTTATTTTTAAAGACAATTTGAAGTTATTTTGAGAGAGTGCTCACGGTGGGAGGAAGGGCAAAAGAAGTGAGAGAATCCTCACTGAGCACAGAGCCCAACACAGGGCTGGATCGCTGGACCCTGAGATCATGACCTGAACTGAAATCAATAATCAGACACTCAACTTACTATACCATACAGGTGCCCCTGCCACATACTATTTTAAATAAACTTGGAAGAGTGAGAGTATAGTTACAAATACCTGTTCAATATTATGAAGGAAAGTAGTTTGTGAATTGTAGGTACTACACAAATAGTACAGGTTTGAGGTATGCCTGTTGCCATAATGTCCCGGGTGCTTTGATGGAAACTCTATTTTAAGCTCCCATGCTATGTGTGAGGCAGTTTACTACTTTTATCAATCCTCTCTCCACTTGAAACCAAAGCTCTAGGCACCTCACCTGATAAAAACGGCTGTGCCCCAGTGACTCACAGGATCATACTATGTTCTGTCTTCACCTTTATTGCCAACTTTCCTTCTACTCTGGCATCTCTTCTTTCTCTTCTGGGAAGGTTGACAGTTATTTCTGTTACCCTACTTGATAACCAAGGAAATGCCATCATCCCGGCACTGACAGCAGGTGCACTGATGGGACTTACACTGGTTAATAAAATGTGACCAGAATAACACATGACCTGTGTGAGCAAAGCCATACCCCAGTTCTGTCCTTACTCTTTCCTTTTATCATAAGAGATGCATGACCCATATGGGTCCCTCTCCTTCAGCCTTAGTCTCCAAATAAAGAAGACAAAGAGCAGAGCTACCTCCAACGGGTGGGGATGAGGTTTGCCTTTGGGAGGGGTTGAGTGTATTATGGGAGTGGAAGCAAGTGACCAAGGCAGAAGAGTTAGGAAATCATGGTTTTCTCATAGGATTTGCTTTTGCAGTGTTGACTCACTTGGTTGATAAGATGTCAGCAAAGGGGGTGTGTGGTACATAGGAGAAAGCTTTGTTCTTCCCTCTGCTACCATCAGAGTAGTATGCCCTAGATAGGAGTGGTTTCAACCTTGTTTCTACAATTAAGACAAATACCAGAAGAGTTGAAGCTAAAGAACAATGAATAAAGGCATCCATGAGGTAACCTCTGTTTTCTAAAGCCAATGATATTTGGGAGTTGCTTGTGAACATTTATAAAAGCTGATGGATACGTGTTGTCCTTCAAATCTAGATTCTCTTTCTCTACCAACGAGTGACCAAATGTTTAGATAGCTGACTCAGGACATAGCCATACCAAACAAACCGATAACATAATATGCAATAATTATACACATACATGTTGTGAATTAATCATAAACTCATATAACAGATATTTAGATGAAATGCTATATTACATAACTTTTAAGCAAAATAGGACTAGTGAACAGTGACAGTAAATAAGATTAATTAATGCAAACAAAAATTTTGTTTCTCTTTATTCTTTGTAATAGTTTATTTTTAATGTTTTCTTTTTAAGATTCTATTTATTTATTTGACAGAGAGAGAGCTCTCAAATAGACAGAGAGGCAGGTAGAGAAAGAGGGGGAAGCAGGCTCCCTGCTGAGCAGAGAGCCCGATGCAGGCCTTGATCCCGGGACTCTGAGATCATGACCTGAACCAAAGGCAGAGGCTTAACCCTCTGAGCCACCCAGGCGCCCTATTTTTAATGTTTTAAAACACTTGGTATAGAACTTTGTAGGCTCTGTTACTTCAGATACATGAATTTATATTCTTTTTATTTAAAATTTTATTTATTCATTTGACAGAGAGTAACACAGCCAGAGAAGGAACACAAGCAGGGGGAGTGAGAGAGGAAAAAGCAGGCTTCCCGCCGAGCAGGGAGCCCGATGTGGGGCTCGATCCCAGGTCTCCAGGATCATGACCTGAGCCGAAGGCAGTCGCTTAACCAACTGAGCCACCCAGGTGCCCCTAATAATACTTCTTTGACTCGCATGCAGATCTTACCACATTTTTCTTTTGTGCAGTGATAAAGCTTAGTACAGTCAACTGTACAGTTCACTCTGACTTGCTGCTTGGGCTGTTCTGAAGTCCAGCTTACATGGAAGCCTGGTGTCAGTCCAAAGTGAGGACATAAAGCCAAATAGCTTCTCCACAAAAATGTCTAAGCATGGGATATTTAGGATTTTACTTACTGGCAACAATAGGTTTTCAAACTTGTAAAAATCAGTTTCTAACTCTCCAAAAATTTGTACTTAATTATATCTCCAAGCTTATTTTGGTAAATTAGGCATTTATCAATCAAGTCCTTTGCACTATAAATTTACTATCTACATTTAAAAATATTGGGTGTCCTCTTAAGTTAAACTTTTATTTCTCAAGAAAAATAGTTTTAAAGCGTAGAGTTAGCTTAAAGTTGTAAAGTCAAAGTTAGATACCAGAACGGTTACAGTTTTAATGAAGAGATGGAGAAGTCCTGTTTAATTTCACTTCCCTTTTCTGAGGACATTTTTTGAGTTCTAAAGTAATCTTTCCAACAACAGAAAGTCAGTTTATTGTGGTATTTTTTGGTCTCAATTATACTTGATATTGAAGAACTCAAATACCATAAGTCCTTCTTTTTCTAGTCTCTTTATGCCTAATCAAGGATTACCAAGTAGTTAAAAAAAAAAAAGACACACACACACATGATGTAAAATTTCTGTCCTACTGTAGTTTGCTTCATTTTCATACTCAGTGCATTTTCCAATTAGAAAAAGTCATTTTCCTTGTCCCACACTGTAAGGTTATGATTTTCTCAAGGACTGATGTTTTAGCATCTTCTCTGTGGCTAGTGACAGTGCTAACCATCTTGTCAGCACATGCCTACGGTTACATGCTTAGACATAGTAAGTGCTTCTCTGTGAAGTGCTTCTGCGTGTTTTGAGAAACCTGATAAGTGACCAAAACCTCAAGCACAAAGGCACTTTATCAGGCATAGAAGAATCACCCACTTTGTAGCAGGTGTTGAGTGTAGGATATTTGGAAGATCTTTTCTCTTGTTGGGTGAGACATCATAAACTGAATGGAGTTTGCCAAAATTTATGTTCACCAAATTTGGCAAAATTACACATGCCTGTCCAATGTCCAATATGTGGATAGATAAACATAGTCCAGTTTGAATTAGGATATCGACCATCTTATTTTGTTTTCTGAGGCTTTACTAAAATCTTTGTAGAAATCAAGATGTATTTGAAACTGCTTTTTCAAAGCAAATTACTCAAGAGCTAGAGAGAACATTTGTGACCCTGCTATGATTTGGATTTTCATCGATACACTGTGTTAACCATGATGGCTGGTGAGTTCTGATAAAATCATCGCCACCTTATATGGGACCAACACAACTCTCTCAGAATTCCCTCTGTTTTGCCCATATTCTAGTTGCCATATCTGTATCAGGAGTTGTCCCTTTAGTGTTTCATTGAGAAATCAAGGGGATGATCAGACTTTACATGTGTATTCTTGTGATATGCCCGAGCTAATCTCATGACTGCTGTTCTCCAATGAGCATTGATTTTACTTGGGAAGTTGAGGAAAAAAAATATTTTTAAGACCTAATGGCTTATCTCTTACCTAACTTATGAGATTCACATTTGCTTTCACTTGCTTTTCTCTATCATAGTCAATCTAAAATTATTTTCTGGCATATTGGCAGGATATTCTGTTTTTTGTTTTATTTCATTTATATTTTTTTATTGTCTTCTGAATCCTTTCACTGGTCATTAAATCAACACAACTCAGTGGCTCCTTTTTGGTGAAGTCAGTCATGCTAGTGTGGATACTGCCTTCATTCTCTTTCTCATTCTCTGTCTCCTTGGAAAGCCTAGTCACAATAAATACAATGTTAAGAATTCAACTAGCACCACCTGGATAAACAGCAGAACAGTTTGTCCTCAGGCAGAGTCAGAGATGGACAGTTAATTTCCATCATTACAACCTCCTTAAGCTGCACACTTAAGTCACATTACTTGCTAAACAGTGGACCATACATTATGGCGATCTATAAGTTATCATTGCCAACATAAGCAGTCAGGAAAATCGGTGATGGCCATGCAGAAGGTTAGTAATCAGTGGACACTAAAAACGGTGTTGCTTTCAGCCCCTATCTCTTGGAGTGTCCAGTGACACTTCTGCTTTCTCCCCAAACTTTCTACACCCAGCTCTGAATGCCAGGATTCCTTGCTTGAACTTTCATTGCTAAAACTGGGGCAGACTCAAGCAAGCTGGGAAGGATGGCTACCCTACCAGAGTTCAGATTGTGACCTTATTGAGCCATTGAAGACGTTGCTAGGGCAGTGCCTCTTCTATCACGTTTGGCTTCATTTTCTGGAGCTCAGGACCCCAGAATTCCAGAGTCCCATAGGTTCCTTTTTCTGGACAGGTCCACATGAAGTATTGCCACCCTTGTCCTACTACACCCAAGAATGTTGCCTATTTCAAAGCATGTCATCCTAAAAACTTTTGTTTCCTCAACTTCTTGAAGTACTTTTTTACTCATGAAGTTTTAGAAGGATTATGTTCCTGGACCCTTTTAACAAATGTGAAAAGAAACTTGTCAGGTGGATTTAAAATACCAGGATTTATTTTGGTTTCCTTGTTTTGTTTGGTTGTTCTCTTTCTCTGAGAACCTCTTTAAGTTTTAGAGGAGCCATCTTGGATATAGAAGGAATACCTTATTTGCTTAGAGTCCTGTCATTTCAGTGTTTGTCTAGTTTTGAAATTTCTATAACTCATTCCTGTTTTGGAATACCTGCCCTTATTTATTTGGTTTGATTTGATTTTAGATTTGATTTTATTTTAGATTTTATTTATTTATTTGACAGAGAAACACTGCTAAAGAGGGAATACAAACAGGGGGAGTGAGAGAGGGAGCAAGCAGGGAGCCTGATGCAGGATTTGATCCCTGGACTCCGGGATTATGGAAGGCAGACGCCCAAGGAGTTGAGCCACCCAGGAGCCCCTACCTGCCATAATTTATGATGTTGTTTCTTTGATTATGGGGCTTCTCCAAAGGGAAAGACAGGTGGTAGTGGTGAGGGTCAGGAGAGGGTACTGAGACCTAGTGGTGAGGGTCAGGAGAGGGTACTGAGACCTATCTATAAATGCTGTGAAAAAAAATAGGATGGTGTAATACCCAGAGTCTGGCATTTTGTCTCTTAAATGGAAATTTTCATCCCTCTCTCCAGAGGGTGAGGCATTAGCACTTGTGTGCTTGTAAAGTTTGGAATGAAATCACTGTTTAATTTTATAGAAGGTTAAAAGAAAGCACTTTCTTCATGGAACTCTAATAGGGCGTTCCAGGACCTTGACCTCCAATGAAGTTAAAATAACCCATTTGTACATTAGTATAAGATATTTAGAATCCACAGACAACACCCCACCTCCCACCCAACATAATACCTGAAGCGAAAACATGTTGGGTAAAATGTAGATAACTAAGGGGAAACTTACAAAGCGACTAATGGAAATAATTAAATAGAATAAAAGGAAATTAAAATCTACACATTCTGATTTTATTAGCTATTTTACAATATTTGATTAACAATTTTAGCTGCAATTACAGTGTCTCTTTGAAATAGGCAATTTTTTTTTTTTTTACTATGTACAGGCTCTGAAATGTTATGTTACTAATGAACTCTTTGATTTCACTATTTTGACCTTTTACAACATTAAAATTTCTTTTGACTTATTTCCAAAGACACTAATTTCTTATTATTAAAACCATACTGGCACTCTGTGTTCCTTTGGATAGATATTCTGTCCAGGAGGGGAAAAGTGTTCAGGATAAATGCACTGCATTAGCCGCAGGAAAAACTTGCATTTAGACTTCAACACCTGTGCTTGTTGGAGAGCCCGGGTGCCTGATTCCTCCTATCCTTGAGGAGAGCATGCTGGGTTCTGGAATGAGAGGCTCCAATGTCTCTCATTCTGCAGTGACCTTCTCTTCTGTTCCTGGCTTTTGAGAAGCATCTTTCCTGTAATTCTCCTGCCTCTCCTCCTTACTCTTATTTTCCTTGTCTTATTCCTCTTACTTTACTTCCTGGCAACTTCTTTTCCCCAATCTCAATCATATTCTTCACTTCTGCCCAAGAAATGTTCCTGTAGATTTTCTTTTTTTCTGGTTGTGTGTTGTAAGCTGGGATAGGGTTTAATAGAATATGGAAAAAGGAGAGTGTTGTAAAAGAATATACCTTAAGTTAGGAGAGCCAAGGCTGAGAGAGATTATTCTAGGCACCTGTAATTGAATTGAAGGAGAGGCAGCTTCCCTTTCTTCTGCTCTTTAAACCTGTTAACATTGATAGGTTACCCCTGAGACCCTTGGGGAAAAAAACAGTAAAGGGCAGGTTCTGTGTAAATGAAAAATCCTGTTGCAACTATGCAGCTATTTTTAATTCCCTCCAAACTACTGTATTCTTAGAAATATCCTAATGAGTAATTCCTGTTATATGTTTCAAAGGAACTGGGTATAGAAAATAAAGGTTGTAGTTTACAAAAATTAATTTATCCCGTATTCTAAAATAGTGAGAATATGCTATCTTAACTGCATTCTCACTAACGATGACTGCTGGAGGTAAGGTGTTACCATGATGTTAGGGCTGAACAAGATCCTCTCTATCTCTTCTTGGAGCTCCTTGAAAAATTCTGTTTAGTATCTTGTAGCAAAATTGTTCCTGTCTCTTGAAACATTTCCTTGACAAAGGTGGAATCTATTTTTCTCCCCCTCTCATTCCTTCAGCATTTTTAGTACTTACTGCTTTACCTTTTTGGACCAAACTGTCTTTGTCAGGTCATTTCTTTTTTCATTCACAAAAGTCCAAAAAAAGGAAAAACGAAATAAAAACAAGCGTAAGCACCTGAGAAATTAAGATTGTGTCTAAGCTCAGTGAATATTAGAAAAGAAACAAAAAAGGCAAAGGTAAAGAGAGTGAAAAGCACATGCATGGAGTCCTGTTGATTTCAGTAAAAGTTACCCACAGAATGTCTGTTTCAGAAGGAGAACAGTTTCATAACTTAGTCTTTAAAAATAACCACAAATAAGGCCTATAAATATAATCAAAGACTCTAAAAGTTGTTGAAAACATACAGAAAATATTGCAATTAACAGAAAATATTAAAATCTTAGGAAGAAAATAATACTGGTAAATATTGGTAACAATGGCCTCGTTAATAGCACTTTATATGAAATGTGTGCATTCAGGTGCCTAATTTGTAGTTCTGAATGTTTGCTGGTCCTTTTTGATGTAAAGTCATTTAAGCACTGCTAATGTTTGAGTGCTTATTGTGGTTACTTACATCTGTGTTATGTGTGAGGATGAAAAAAGGAAACATTAACTATTGTTTTCTGTTTTGTTTTGTTTTTTTTTTCATCACTCAAAGTCCATTTCGGGAAAAATAGCCAGATATAAAAGCAACATGTGATTATTAACAAGGATATAGTAGTTACAAATGGTGCCAATACTCAGATAAAAGTGAGATCTTTAAATTGGAATAATGACTAATATAACATAATAAAAATAATTAAAAAAATTTCAGCCAGATTTGGGAAGACGGATGCAATTCTATTAAATATTAAGACAAAGAATGTAGTTATGTGGGGCATAAGCATACAAATGAATAGAATATACCTTTAAAGGAGGAATCTGTATGAAAAAGAGGGTAGATGCCAAGGAGAAAATGGAAGGGAAAGAAAAATGATCAAGAAATAGATGATTTTTAATGAAAATGACATCTTTTGCCATATCCTAACCCACAAGGTTTCTTTTGAATGAAGCTCTATGTTCATAAGGAAAAAGATTATTGAAATTTGAATTTCATGGGGTTCCTGGGTGGCTCAGTCTCGGCTAAATATTCCACTCTTGATTTAGGCTCAGGGCATGATCTTAGGGTTGTGGGATGGAGCTGAGAATCAGGCTCTGAACTATGTATGAAGCCTCATTAGAATTTTCTCTCCCTTGGCGCACTTGGGTGGCTCAGTTAAGCCTCTGCCTTTGGCTCAGGTCATGATCACAGGGTTCGTGGATCAAGCTCCCACATCAGGCTCCCTGCTCAGCAAGGAGTCTGCCTCTCCCTCCACCTCTGCCTCTGTCCCTGGCTCATGTTCACTTGCTCTCTTGTGTGCTCGCTTGCTTTCTTTCTTTCTTTCTTTCTCTCTCTCTCTCTCTCTGTGTGTGTGTCAAATAAAATGTTAAAATTCTCTCTCCCTCTGCCCTTTCCCCCTGCACCCCTAATTGCACGCAAGCTTTCTCTACCTTAAAAATGAATTTCATATTTTTTCATATTTGAATCTTAAAACATACTGATTTGTAGAAACTTCTGCTGGCTTCACATTTTCAGGTGGTAGATATTCTGTTGGTTTAGAATTGTTCAGATTGGGAAAACTTCAATGATTGTACCACTAGGAAGCTAGGGCTGGATATCTCCCCTGAAGCTTCTCTCTAACTTTCTGTGTCATCACTACCATGTACCACTTTGAGTGTATTTAAAAGAAGACCTGCTGATGATCTATGGAAGATGCATTTTGAGGTTATTCTTTCTGTCCTGGGGGTTACTTTTCCCATCAATGACTTTTTTTTTTTTTTCAATTTGTCATTGTGACCAAGGCATTGGTGAGATAGTTAAATAGGTTAAATGGTGTAACCTGCGAAATTGCAAAGAGCTTTGGAGAAAAGTTAATTGTCAAAAGTAAGACTCACACTGGAAAATGTGGGCTTTTACAATGTGCTCTAAGGAACTAAACTTGACACAAATTGACTGTTGCATTGACTAGAAACTGAGTCTGGGTCAGCTGTTCGGTCTCTCAGCTCAACAGTAAGACCCCTGCACAACTGACTTTGACATATGAAGTTTAACTTTATTTACTTTTATTCTAACATATTAAATGCTTAATGTGTTGTCAGGTACTAGGCTAGATTCTGGAAGTATTAAATTTAATAAGACGGTTATTTTAAAGGAAGAATTTTTAGTTAAATAAGGATAAATACATAATAAGAATGCCAGGTTCTAAGTTCAAAAATAGAAATATCTTCAAGGTTTGCACAGAGAAGATGATTAATTCTGCTGGTAGGAGGAAAACGGAGTCTTTGCAGAGGCTGAATGTATGTAGTGAATCTTGAAGTTTTGCAAATGAAGAAAAAGGAAACCTCATTCTAGCTGGCTTTAACAGCGTGAAGATGTGCCTGGGGTGTCGTGGAGGTTTGGCATGAATGGGGTAGACTGAAGAATGTGAGAAGGAGACAACATGGAGAAGGACTGGGGAGAATGTGAAAGCACTTGAGAAACACTAAGGAGAATTGCATGGAGCGCTGGCTGTGGGGCATAAACAGTCAGTCTTGGAACACTGAAAAAATAAAATAATAAAAAAGTTACCTTTTCAAGAATTAGAAGCCAGTGAAGGGCTGTGGAGGAGAAGATAATCTGTACCTTAGAAAATTCTGGAAATAGTGTTAAAGAATTAAAGGAGAGGATCTCAGAACAATATAGTAGAAATAAAGGGAACATGAAAAGATGAAGGCATAACTAAATTTGGAATTAAAAAGATTTGGTGACCTATATGGGCAACTGGTACATTTGGTATAATTGTATTTATATTAATTTTAGCTGTGATAAATACATATCCCACAGACTATTCAAATGGAAATGATCCTCTTATATTTGGGTAAAGAGGTAGAGAGATTGGGACTAGAGATTTATATGTAGGAATTATAAGAACATAGAATATTTACTGAAATTTTGCTAATGATAGCCCTCAAAACTGTCAATGAAGCAACAAGAAAACCGAGCATGGACACGAATCCTCAAAAGTAAAAATTTTTTTTTTTTTTGCTAAAATTTTGTTCAAGTTTTAAGTATGAGAGGTGAAGAATTATTTTTTTTAAAGATTGTATTTATTTATTGATGGAGAGATCACAAGTAGGCAGAGAGGCAGAGAGAGGAGGAAGCAGGCTCCCTGCTGAGCAGAGAGCCCGACGCAGGACTCGATCCCAGGACCCTGAGATCATGACCTGAGCTGAAGGCAGATGCTCAGCTGAATGAGTCACCCTGGCACCCCAAGAGGTTGAGAATTTAAGCAGAACTCTGGAGACACCTGGCTGGCTCAGGCAGAGGAGCATGTGACTCTTGATCTCTGGGTTGTGAGTTTGAGCCCCCATCTTGCATATAGAGATTACTTGAAACTTAAACCAAAACCAAACCAAAACCAAACTTACATAGAACTCTGTTTAAAAGCAAGGAGACAGGGCCTTAGTAAACACTCAGGGAGGGTCTCTGTTCGGAACTCCCTAACAAGCAGAAACCTAGACATGTGACTGAGATAAAAAATAACTGATTAAAAATAATCTACTCAAAATGATACAGTAACAACAAATGGTAAGATGGTGACTTTCACCAGAGAAATAGAATCTGTAAGAATGTAACTGATACCTAGGATTTAATAAAAACAATAACTAAAATTATAAATTCATGAATCTAAAAAGAAAACTAGACAGTAAAAGAAAGTATGTTGAAAATATCCAGAATGAAGCAGAGAAAGCCCACTCCCTAGACCTCTTCAAAAGAAAATACAAAGATGGGGCACCTGGGTGGCTCAGTTGGTTAAAGCATCTGCCTTTGGCTCAGGTCATGATCCTGGAGTCCTAGGTTTGAACCCCACATTGGGCTCCCTGCTTCGTGGGAAGCCTGCTTCTCCCTCTCTCACTCCGCTGGCTTATGTTTCCTTTTTAGCTGTGTTTCTCTCTGTCAAATAAATACAATCTTTCAAAAAAAAAAAAAACCCAAAGATTATACATATACACATATACACACATTCAGGTATATATAAGTGTGTATATATACAATGATGCATTTAACAAAGCCATATTAGACATGGAGTCATCCAATATACATGAAACTGAAGTACCAAAAAGAACAAAAAGCAAGAATAGAACAAATGATACTTAAAGAGCTAGTAGCCTATACTTCTTTTCTTTTCTTTTTTTTTTTTTTAAAGATTTTATTTATTTATTTGACAGAGAGAAACACAGCGAGAGAGGGAACACAAGCAGAGGGACTGAGAGGGAGAAGCAGGCTTCCTGCAGAGCAGGGAGCTCGATGTGGGACTCAATCCCCGGTCTCCGGGATCATGACCTGAGCCGAAGGCAGTTGCCCAACCAACTGAGCCACCCAGGTGCCCCTATACTTCTTTTCTGAAACTGAGGAAAAACTTCAAAACAGTCCCAAAGCACTAACATCCCGAAGCTAGATACATAGAATGGAAATTACATGAGGCACATCAGAGCAAAATGGATTAAAACAAATGAAAAGGAAAGAAAAATATTTAAAAGCTCTGAAAAAAAAATTCTCTTTAGAGGGTCACTGAGAGATGGACAACCTACTTCTCAGCAAAATATGGAAGACAGAAGACAATAGAGTGATTCTACTCCTAAGTCTATACTTTCAGAAATGTACATCTTTAAAGTACTGAAATAAAGTAACCGCTGACCTACATATCTATGCCCAGTGGAAATATTTTGCATAATTCAAAGAAAAATAAAGACATTAAAAAAAAACTGAGAGAATTCATTGCTGTAAAAGCCATACTAAGAAAAATACTAAAGGGGTGCCTGGGTGACTCAGTTGGTTAACATCTGCCTTTGGCTCAGGTCATGATCCCTGAGACCCGGGATCGAGCCCCACATTGGACTCCCTAATCGGTGGGAAGCCTGCTTCTCCCTCTCTCACTCCCCCTGCTTGTGTTCCTTCTCTAGCTGTGTTTCTCTCTGTCAAATAAATAAATAAAATCTCAAGAAAAATACTAAAGGGATTTGTATAGGCAGTAAGGGAAGTACCTGACCTGGAATGAGAAAGGTGCAGGGTACAGAGACCAATGGAAATGTGAGGATAAATCTAAATAATTCCAGATAAAGTCGTTATATTAATGATGATACAGAGGAATAATTTGTTTTGGTGGTGTTTGAAATGTATATACAATTAAAATGTAGTATGAAAATATTACAAAAAGATGGAAAATTATAAATGGAGTTAAAATATTCCAAGATCCTGGCATTGTCCAGGAATTAATGGAATCTTAATTTATATTAACTTGCAGTAAATCAAATGTGCAGTTTTAAATTCTCATAGATAAACGATATATAATTAACAAGCTGGTACAGAAGAAAATTGAGTAATTGAAAGGATGATTAACTCAAAAGAAGGCATGAAAGGAGAGCACAGGGAAACAAGACAAAAGGGAAGATTGTAGATACATGTCCACATATATCACTAATTGCAGTAAATGCAAATGAGCTAAACACTATAATTCTTGATGACAAAGATGTCATACTGGGAGAACACCCTAGCTAGAATATAAATTGGTAAAATCACTTTGGAAAACCGCTTGCCAGTGTCTTTTAGAGCTTGACATAGGCAAAACTGTCAGCCAGTGATTCTACTCCTAAGTCTATACTTTCAGAAATGTACATCTATGTACAGAAGGATCTGTCATGTACACAACCATACTGTTTATAATTAACCTCAAACTGACAAAAACCTAAATCTTCATCAGTAGAATAGTTATATACTACTATTGTATGCTTATACAATGGACTACTATACAACAATGAGACTGAATGAACTAGTTCCTGCATACGTCATCATGAATGAATCTCGTAGGTACAACCTAGAAAAAAAAATATTACAGACACAAGGGTATCTATAACATGGTTCAATTTATACAAAACTTAAAAACGGGCAAAAATAATCCGTAAATGAAGACAAGATATTAAGTGACTGGGAACAGGGTATGGACTCATCTTTTTGAATCTTGGTTCTGAATACAACATTGGGTTCACTTTGTGAAAATTGACTGAATTACTTATAAACTTAGAATTTAAGGGGTTATATATCAATAAATTATTTTCTTAACAAATATCAAGCCTTGCTTAATAAATCCTAACATTCCTATTAATTTCTGAGTGGGGTTAGAACCTAGGGAAGGTGAATCTGGGCTTCAAAACAGTATTATTCTTTGAGGAATGACCTTAATTCTAGCATGTCTGCTGGCAATGTCAGAGCTAGAGTCATTAATTGTATTTTTTGGAGTTTCTATGACTTGGGGATATTGATAACTACCTGTTAGTCACTGAGTTGGACATTTTAAGTAGATCCTTTTAGGGAATTTGCAAGCAATCCTTTATATTGTTTTCAAAGTACTGTGAGAAGAAAATGAGAGACATACATAAATAATATTCCGTTTGTTGAACGGTGGGGCAGCATGGACACTGCTTCCTGGTTTGCATCTAATTAAACTGATAAAGCTAAACAAGTTATTCCAAGCCCATTACTACTTGTCAGTTGGGTGTTCAACAAGATGATTTTCAGTGTAGGTGCTAAGATCTATGAAAATATACATTCCATGTTTCCAGGAAACCCTGGGGATAAAGCTCTCTCCCTTCCCCCCCTCCTTTTTTTAGTAACAACTTAATACTTCCCCAAAACTGAAGTCTGGCTCCTCTTAGCTTAGACAAGGCTACTCTGGTCATCATGGATCACAAAATATTGTGGCCGCTTTACAAGCCTGAGTAAATAATTTAATTTTGGCCAATAAATGTAATAAGTTCCTTCAGCCCAACCCTGGCCTTACTTGTGGGACAGATTAATAAAGGTGAAAAGTGAGTCACATAAGTGGTTCATTGATTCTTTCAGAAGCCATCGAAATACTCTGTCCCCTAGGGAAATCATAGTGACAAAATTTGGCTATACGGTAGGGGCCATCAGGGATAGAATTGCGAATGAAGTGCAGGAGGGTTAACTCCTGTCTTCTCCAGATTCCAGCTAAATGCCTCCATCTATTTTAGTATCTGGCCTTAAAGGGGCATTTGTGGTTGAGCAGGGTGGTTAGGCCATGCGGGAGTAGTGGGACATGGGAAGAAAGGAAGGTCATATAGTTCATGACATCAAGTGGCAAGGTCTGTGAGGACCCTAAAGGGGTGAGACCTAAATGTAAGTTAACATTATTCATCACATAAAACGATCTTTCTCACAAATGACATTAAGGATGAAATCAAATGAATTTTGTCTGATTCCTCCAGAGGGAGAAATGATTTTTTTTTTCCTTCTCTGCAGAAAAAAAAAAAAAAAAATCACCTCTTGCTGGGTTTCCTTCATGACTCACACTCAATATTTCTGGTCACAAACATGAGCACGTGTGAGTTTCCACATGCCAAGGAATTGTGACGCAAGCTCAGTGTTCTACAATTTAATTCAATTTTGACTCTGTCCTTGGAGGTAGCATCAGGCCCTACAGGTGAAGGGCTCATTCTTACAAGACTGCTCCTCTTCAGATGCCAATCCCAAATCCAGGTTGTCACCTCCACTTAGGACCACCCTCTGGCTATAAATCAAAGGTTCATTTGACCTCCTCCTTTAGATTGCATTAACTTGCCAGAGTGGCTCAGAGAAGTCAGGAAAACCATTTACTTAATAGATTACCAGTTTATTATAAAAAGATAGAACTCAGGAACCGCCATATGGAAGAGCAGAATAGGGTGAGATGCGGATAAAGGGTATGGAGCTTCCACAGCCTCGCTGGATGAGCCACTCTCCCAGCACATAAGCACGCTGAACCCCATCCTTTTGGGGTTTTGTTTAGAATTCATTACATAAGCATGGTTGATTAAATTCTGGACTTTGGTGACTGAACTCTGTCTCTAGCCCCTAGACTAGGGCGTGAGAGGGGACGACTGAAGGTTCCAACTGTCTAATCACATGGTTGGTTACCCTGGCCACCAGCCACCATACTTGAAGGCTTTCTGAAAATCACTGCGCTAACGCATCGGGGGTGGTGGAAAAGGGCTTATTATGAATAAAACACCTTTACAACTCTTAGCACTGAGGGATTTCCAAGGGGTTTAAGAGCTCTGTGCTGGAATGGAAATAAGACCAAATAAAAACCTTATTGTAAATCACAAAATTGCACACAACCACCCCCAACTCCCAACAATATAAGTAGGTACACAGACCTACAAAACCGGAAGAAGACACTAGACTTCCGTTAACAATTTTGATAACAGGAAACTCTTAAAAGCTCTATATTCAATGCAGAAAGTATCTATTAGGTCTGATTTTTCACTCTCAGAGACTCATTCAATGCATATGAGTCTTTTACAAACCACTGCTTTATCTTTTAAAGAACTCACAGCATTAATCAGTTATTAATTACCAACTATTTCAGTTATATTAAAGTCCTAAACTAATAATTACTCTTAACTTACTGAATTCATTTCCTGAGGAGCCCCTGTGCATGTACATTTTATGAAGAGAACTAACACGATTGCTACTTTGCTTGTATGTTTTAATTTCCATATGTTTGATTCCATTGCAGTTTCTCGTTTTTCCCTGTTATATATAATTAATGATTTGTACAATACTCTAGTATGTGTATGACACCCTCATTTAATAGCTACACTATAATTTCTACAACCATGTAAAAATGAAGTCTGGTCTAGGAAAGTTTTATTTATTTATTTATTACTTTTTTGACATAAAACACATTTCTTAAAGACTTTGAATTTGCACCTGTATTTTGGAGTTTCTTTTAACCTCCTTGGGTCTCAAAGAACATTTTAATTTATTTTTTTTAGAGATTTTATTTATTTGAGAGAGAGAGTACGCACATGCATGCAGGAGGAGGAGAAGGGGGAGAAGCAGACTCCATGCACCGCCAAGACTGGGCTGGATCCCAGGACCATGAGATCACGGCCTGAGGGGAAGTCACCTGCTTAACTGATGGAGACACCCAGGCGCTCCACAAAGAACATTGTAAAAAGCCACAGCTATACTAATTGTTGGAGTTTCCTAAGTCCTATTAGTACCTAACAAGAAAATGGAAAATAATAATCCTATAGTAGCAAGAGCTGGGGGCAAAGTCTAAAACTTCAATTAGTTTGAATTTGATGCACTGGCATTGGAAATGTGATCACACTTCATGAATTTATGACATTTAACCCAAATGGCATCATTTTTGACAATTCTGTCAATTAGGATGCAAAGGAATTTATCCAATAGTGGCTGAAGTACCACTAGCTCACTGAAATCAATTTCAAAAGGTTAGACATAAGGATTAAATTCTCAGATTATTTTAGGTTTTAGAGAAACTGTCCTCTAAATATTTGGGCAGTCCTTTCCATCTGCTTGGTGGAATGTGCCACCTCGTTAGCACACAGGTACATATCTGAGATTCAGTTTGCCCTATCTTCTCCTGTATTGGATGCTTCTCATCTGTTTTCTTTTTAGAATAATGGCAATTCTATCCCCTAGTCTTATAAGACATAAATCTAGTGGTCATCCAAGACTTCTTGTTCCCCAACTGCTTGCAGGCAAACGGCAACAAACTCTTTCGTACTAACACCGTAATAGCTATTGAATGTTTACATCTCACTCATGCTCTTTGGTGAGATTCTTCCTTTATCTCCTAATAGTCCACTCTCAGTTTGTCCTTCCAATCTTAGAGTTCCAAGAGTCATTCTTCTAAAGTGCAAACATAATTATGGCTTAAAATAATTGCACAGTCTCCTTTAATCTATAGAATAGAACTCAGATTTTCTAGTCCAGCCCAAATGATTAAGTCTTTGCATTTTTTTTTCCAGTCTCACTTTCAGGTTTCTACCTACTGCACACTATGTTCAAGCCATGATCTCTTCTCTATCCTAGTTTGTGTCACCACTTTTCTTAAATTTGTGACTTTGTGTAGCTGTTCCTCTCACCAGGATACATTTTCCCCCCTTTTTCTTCTCTCAGAGAACTCTTCTTTTTTCAAGATTGGCCTCAGTGTATTTCTTTGAGACAATTTCTGAATCTGTTATTAGAAGGGCATTAATTTCATCAAAGTATGCATTTAAATGTATGTTAAACTACCCCCATGCTTAAATAAATATTCACCTGCAGTCTGTGTGAAGTAAATTGATGGTGCTGAGAGCTACAGTGGTGAGTAAGACATGCCTAATCCCCTCTTCATAGCATTCTATGGTAAATGCTTTGAACAATATTATTCATTGTGTATAAACTCCCTATGTTTAAGTAGACACTTGACTGAAAGTTAGTTGGAAGATTGTGTACGGTTTGTGAGGTGCTGCTCCTACACCAGTGACCAAGACATTACCTGGTTTCCTCCTTAGAGTGGTCCCGTTCAGTTGCGAAAAGAAAGTTCAGCCAAGTCAACTGAACTAAGCTGTTTAAATCAGGGTAGACTGAGATCTTCCAGTTGTTTAACTTCTCCCTTGTAATGGAATAGAATAGAGATAAGATTACAAGCTAGCTAAAAAAATTATTTGCAATCCCAGTGCCAGGTTCTTAGGGGAAGACAGATGAAGCAGTAATGCCTTCTGGGTAATATCCGCGTCAATGTTGAGCATTCCATGCTGACATAGTGTTGCCTTCTGACCAGAAGTCAGTTTTAAGTCTGTATCCCAGAGTGGCAGAATCTCACTTCTAATGCCTGAGGATTTCATAGCCAAGAAAGTTATGTCACTATTCAAAATTCTGCTTCTTCAACTCAATTGAAAGAACAGTTCAGTGTGGAGGGTTTTTAGGTAGTCCTGGGCAAAAACCAACAAGCAAAAACAAGGTAGATAGATCCTCAGTCCTCAAGGTTGCTTGACATCAGTTATCCAGGAGGTTTTGTCCACCCTGTCACCAGGTGAGAGAAGAGGTAAGGTGCCTTGAGCTATTTGGAGAAAAATAAAACTTTGCACTTCTAATAAATAATGAAAATTCTTCCCGGGAGTTTTTGAGCCTATTCTTAAATTTATCTGTTTGGAATATAAGTACCTTTAGGGCAAATATTATGTATAACACCAAGAAATGATATATGTCTCATAAATATTTTAGAAACCCCAGGAGCTAATTGCTGGGGTGAGAGGCTCATTAGTTATTATTTCAACAGGCACAGGCCTCTGTTGCTGGGGTGCCCAGTGTAAGAGGACTGGAAACCCTTCATCTAAGTGAGAAACTACATCACATTGTTGGGGTCTAGGACAGGAATGGAAATCAGGAGTTATTCTCTCCTCTCCATCTTCACAAAGGAAAGTTTTCAGATACCTTAGTATATTATCTCTATGAAAATGTTTTTCAACCAAGACTGCATATTAGAGTTACCTGCATATTAGAATTAGAATTTTATAAGCAAAGCTTATAAAAGATGCTAATGGTCAGGCCCCACTCCTAGAGATTCTGGGGTGGGGCCCAGACATTCTGGGGTACGCAGTCAGGGATGAAAGCCACTACTCTGGTATTACTTAAATGTATGGTTTTTTTGTTTGTTTGTTTGTTTGTTTGTTTGTTGTTTTTTGTTTTAGATGAAAGATATTTTAATACATGAAGAACTCATGGTGACAAAAAGATCAGTTTTATAGATCCATGCCACTCTGGCTTAGCTTCCCATTTCCTCAAGGGATTAAGTCACTGTTCAGATCCAGGTGGCAATTTCTACCCCACAGATATTAGCAAGTCCTGAAATTAGGATAGCTCAGGAAAAGTTCTGCTGTAGCCGTTAAGGTCCAGAGATTGATTCCTATCCTCTATTAACCCAGATCTTTTCTTAACTTAGGGTCTGGGAACTCATGGAAACTGTTGCTGTTGCCTTTTTCTTTTTGAAATATTTTTTTAGGTTGGAATAACTCAAGATTTAATGTGAGGATTAATCAGATAATATATGTGAAGCATTTAATACAAAGCCTAACACACTCAAACACTCAATATTAGGTTAGCTATTATAAACAAGAAAGCATCTTGAATCTGTTTATCAACGTTCATGAACTAGACACAGAAGAAAAATATCTTTTATTAGTATTATTTGCTGAATTGTGTCCCCTTCTCCTCAAAAAATCCTTATGTTGAATTCCTCATTCCCAATACCTCAGATTGCAACTCTACTTAGAGAAAGGTCCTTAAAAAAGTTAAACTGAGATCATGAGAGTGAGCCCTAATGCAGTATTACTGGTGTGTCATGATAGGAAGAGTAAATTTGGATACAGACTCATGTAAAAGAAGGGTGACGTGAAGACAGGGAGAAGTCTACCATTTATAAGTCTAAGAGAGAGGCCTCAGACTCTCTGACTTCTAGCCTCTAGAATGGTGAGAAAATAAATTTAGGTAAGCCCCAGTGTCGGTGCTTTGTTATGGCAGCTTGGACAAACTAATGCAATCCAAAAATTATTCTGGCAGTCATTTCTGGGTTTCTTCCACAACCTCCTTTTTTGGGGGGACAACCTTTTTTCAATATAAATATCCTGATTTAGTTTGGAAATTAAGCATTTTTCTCTCTTTAGCCAGATAGTTATATCTGACTCAGCTCCTTGCTCTAGCAGTAGACTCTGGTTTGTGCAATCATAGCCCAATCTTCTGTATATTGGGGAAGGTGTTTAAAATTACTAGAGCCAGTAATATTCTTCTACGTTATTCTAGTGAAATATTTATAAAGCTTCTAAGAAAATTTTTCTTTCCCTATGAGATTATAAAAAGAGGACATCCTATTTCTCCTGGACATGCTTAGAGAATGATAGGTCTCTGGATACTGTTGATGGTTCTTTCATGATGACGAGAGAAAAGTTTGAAGATGGGGCCAACAGGAAATCTGTGCAGACACATTCAGGAAAATTGAATCTTACATCTTTTAAACAGTTGGTCAAGCTCTACCTGATTGGAAAATTTCTGGGCTATTCTGTTTTATTTTAAAAAAATTGCTTTTAATGTTTAAGCAAAATTGAGGGTTTTTTAATTTATATATGTGTAAAGAGATAATATAGTATATTGTTTTCATTATGAGTTTCTAGAGTATACTCCTCAATAATCAATAGCCAGCATTGTCATATCATGATTGCACAAAATCCAAGTATTTACGATGACCCACAGAGTTCTACACGGCTTGGAGTCTTGTCTATCTCTCCGATTCCATCTCCTCTTACTCTCAGGGAGGTCCATTCTGCTTCAGACACATTGGTCTTCTAGGGAGAAGTTAATTTCCACCCCAGGACCTTTGTAAGTTTTCCTCTATCTGCCAGTACGCTCTTCCACTAGATCTACACATGGTCTACTCATTCCTTCACTTCATTCATGTACTTTATTTTGAAAGCAAGGATTGTGTTCATGTCATTTTACTACTCGATAAAGATATTTAGAATACTGCCTGGCATATAGTAAGCACCCAGTAATATGTCTCAGGTGAATGAGTCCTTACATGTTGAGGCGAGGCTTTGGGAAAATTAACATGCTCTTGCCTCACATGAGTTTATTTTAAGGTCTTCCAACAAGTCAAGAGAATAGATGTTGGGTAGTTCTGCTAGCAAGGAGTGTTCCTTGTCTATTACAGTTTCATGAGGTCTGAGTAAGTCATCTGTATCTAACTAAATATTCCCAGAACAAAACATAGGATTGCAATATTTGTCAATTGCTGCTCTCGGATAAAAAAGCCTGTGAGACTGTGAATTATCTGTAATTCAGCAACCCGATTATTTTGGATCTGATTTTTGACCATGCTAGCCTTTAGCTATTAAAGAGAATAAAGTCTTTTGTGGTTTGCTGATGCTTTGGCTATGATTTAAGTTAAGAATTTCCAATTTTTAGCTTATAACTTTTTCTTTAAATGCAGATGAAAGCATGTTCCCTTTTTCTGAATTTTTACATAGCTGCAATAAATTCTTATTTTTTTTAAAAAAAGATTTTATTTATTTGACAGAGCGAAACACAGCCAGAGAGGGAACACAAGCAGGGGGAGTGAGAGAGGGATAAGCAGGCTTCCCACTGAGCAGGGAGCCCGATGTGGGACTCCATCCTGGTTCTCCGGGATCATGACCTGAGCCAAAGGCAGTCGCTTAACCAACTGAGCCACCCAGGCACCCCTAGCTGCAATAAATTCTTGATATGCTAAAGCTTCTTTTAATAGGTACTTCTTTCTAGGTGATCACACTAAAGGAAACAGTTTTAATTTTGATATTTTAATAACTGTCTTAGTGCTGTATCTCTTGGATGATCATCAATATCACATTTTCTCCTGACCTCTGTATTTCATTTCCTTGAAGTTTAAAGCTGATTAAATAGGACTTATGTGATTAATATAATTTCAATAATATATTAATATATAATATATTAAATATAAAGATATAATCCTATATTATATATTAATATATATTTATATATATCAAATTCTAGTTACAGGAAACCAATATCATTTTAGATTTTTTAAGCAGAAAGGAAGGTAATATGGGGAATAGGGAACAGGTGCTTGTGGTATTGCTGAATGATCAAAGAGGTGGGATCTGGTCAGCTTTTCCAGGAATGATTCCTGAGCACAGCCACTGAGCTAGTCAATTATGGGAGTAGCTGCCTTTGTTATAATCTGTTTTCCACATATGAGCCCAAAGTGGCTTCTTTCAAATGTAATATAACCACTCCACAACAAAAGTCCAAAGAATTCAGTTGACTTCCTTTGCTCTTTGTGAAAAGAACAAAATGCTTAGTGTTGCCTTTATACTAAAGAGCCTTTAAAAGACTCTTTTGTAGTGTAGATCCTCCACTTTGCTATGAACTTACCTTGTACCATTTTCCCTGGTGTCCTACACATTAGCCACATTGTCTTCTCAGTCCTTTTTCCTTTCTCTCATGCTAGAGGCCTTGGCACATTTAGGCAGATATGATCAGTTAGCTTGCACATCATCCTTTCTCTTCAATTTTTATTTGTTTTTTCTTGATCATAGATGGTGGAAAGGTAAAAACTTCCTTTTACTGGTCTCCTTGTAGGGTAAGCTTTATGATGTGATTTTGGGTTCCAGCACTTAAATCTATACAAGATTTGTATGGTGGAAGGGAGGTGAAAGCTGTTCTCCTGCTGTTTAGGTGCTTTCTGTGATAAGTAAAAGGTACTGAGACATGGGTGTTTTAGTGCCAGTGTTCTAGGTCTAGTGATTAGCTTCATGGGTGGTGCTGACCAATTTCTTACTTGTCTGATTATAATTTTGCTTTTCTGCCGGGTTCAGATTTTTTTTTTTTTTTTAATTTGGAACATATTCTTCTGTTTCTTCAGCTTCTAGTCTTTATCTGAAAGTGTTTTACTTGAATTCTTTAAAAGATGCTGGCCTAAGGGTCTGGCTTCCAGACTATATCTAGGTACTGACTGAGATCCTCCCTTGTGGGACACTAACAGGTTTTGGCACTCTTCAGTTGCTGGGGGAACCACTAAGTAGAAAGATGGAAGCTTATTCAATTACAAAAGTTTGAGAGATGACTGAGATCTAGGGCCAGGCTGAATTGTGAGGTTTATCTTCTATATGAGATCACTCCTTCGGGCCTGGAAGAGGTGGTGGTTTTATCTAATGTGTAGAAACCAACACTGAGGCAAGAAAAATAAAGAAACAGAAGAATATGTTCCAAATTAAAACAAAAAACCTCTAGAAACAAACTTTAATGAAATGGTGGTAAATGATTTATCTGATAAAAGTTCAAAATAAAGATGTTCATCAAAGTAAGGAGAGCAATGCAAGAACCAAGTGAGAATCTCAATAAAGAAATACAAAATACAAGAAAGGTACCAAACAGAAATTACAGAGCGGAAAAATAAAACTGAATTGAAAAATTAAATACAGGGGTTCAACAATAGACTAGATCAGTGGAAGAAAGGATCGGGGATCTCAAAGACAGCATGGTGGAATTCATCTAATGAGAAGAAAAAAAGAATAAAAAGAGAAAATAGCTTAAGGGATTTATGGGACACCATCAAGTATACTAATATGTACATTATAGGGGACTCAATAAGAAGAGGCAGAGAAAGGGGCAGAAAAATGTCTGAAGAAATGATGACTGAAAAGACTACCTGGTGGAAAGAAGCAGACATTTAGATCCAAGAATCCTAGAAAATGACCCCGACCCCCACCCCCACCTATTGTGAGACACGTTATAATTGTCAAACATTCAAGAGAATCTTAAAAGCAGCAGGAGAAAACTTTGTTACGTACAAAGGAACCCCCATCAGATTTTGAGCAGATTTTTCAGCAGAAACCTTGCTTGCCACAAGAAAATGACATTATCAAACACACCAGTGTTGAAAGGAAAAAAAAGGAAGAAAAAACAAACAAAAATAAACCAACTCAACCAAGAATACTACTCTCTCTCTCTCTCTGGCAAAAATGTCCTTCAGAATAGGAGAGATCAAGAGTTTTCCAGACAAGCAAAACTGAAGGAGTTTACCACTAGACAAGAAAGGTTAAAGGGACCTACCCAAGCTGAAACAAAAGGATTCTAATTAATATTAAGAAAATCTGTATCTCACTGGTTAAAGTAAATATACAGTTGACCCTTTAACAATATGAGTTTGAACTGTGCAGGTTCATATATATGTAAATTTTTAAAATAAATATAGTATAGTGTTGGGGCACCTGGGTAGCTTAGTTGGTTAAGTATCGGAGTCTTGATCTCAGCTCAGGTCTTGATCTCAGAGTCATGAGTTCAAGCTCCACTCTGGGCTCCATGCTGGGCATGGAGCCTACTTATAAATTAAAATAAAGTACTGTGAATATATTTTCTCTTATATTCTTAATAGAATTTTCTTTTCTCTAGCTTATTAAATTATATAGTGTATATATAAAACATACACAAAATGTGTGTTAATTGACTGTTATTGGTAAGGCTCCTTGTTAACAGACTATTAATAGTTTTGGGGGAAATAAAAAAGTATGTGTGGATTCTTAACTGTGTAAGGGGTCAGTGCTCCTAACCCTTGTTTGTTCAAAGGTCAACTGTATAGTGAAATTCAGAATACTCTAGTGTTGTAACAGGAGTGGGTAAATTGCTTATTAATCTAATATGAAGGCTAAAAGACAAAAGTAGTAAAAAAAATAGAGAGCTATAATAATTTAGTGGGTACATGAGATAAAAAGATGTAAATGATATCATGAAAACCAAACTATGGGCTATAGAGAGTAAAAATAAAGAGCTTTAGTCTGCATTCAAATTTGTTATCAGATTAAAGTAGATTAATACCACATTCTGTTGAACTAAGTTACCAGGAATTATTTATATGTCCACCTTGAGGAGCAGTAAGGCTGTTTCTAGTACTTCTCTATTAAAAATAGTGCTGATGGGATGCCTGGGTGGCTCAGAGGGTTAAGCCTCTGCCTTCGGCTAAAGTCATGATCTCAGGGTCCTGGGATCGAGTCCTGCATAGGGCTCTCTGCTCAGCTGGGAGCCTGCTTCCCTATCTTTCTCTGCCTGCTTCTATGCCTATTTGTATTTCTGATCTCTCTCTCTCTCTGTCAAATACATAAATAAAATATTTTTTTTAAAAAAGAATAGTGCTGCTAACATTCTCATTCATGTCTTTTGTACCATATATATGTGTCATATATATATATGTCTTCTAGTTGAGTATATGCCTAATTGTGAAATATCTAGGTTATTGGTAGAATAAAATTTCTCATATTAACCAGTACCTTTTGAGAGGGGAAGGAGTTACTATTAGTCATTATACCAGAAAAATAGGTTTACGTTGAGTCTGTCTTATATAAACTAGGATATATGGACCGTCTGGTCATAACATATGTATATGTCCACATTTGACAGAAAATGCTGAATATTTTCCTAAGAGGTTATATAAATTCCACTCCTCCCAGGAGTATATGAGAGGTCCAATTCTCCATATCCTCAGCAACACTTGTTATTAGAGTTTGTGTAGTAATATCTCTTTTTGTTTTTAATTAGCATTTCTGTGATTATTGATGGAGTTAAGCAGTTTTTTTCAAACAGATAATGGTAGTATGAATATCCACTTCTGCGAATCTTATTTAGCCTGTGCTCACTTTTCTAACTCACTACCAATTCTTTTTCTCTTGCTGATGTGTAGATGTCCTTTTTCTATTCTAAAGAGAAGTCAAAATGCACATATCTGTATCTCCATATAGACTTTAAAATTAGTTTGTCAGATGAACAACAGCAAAAATTTTCATTTTGATTGGAATTGCTTTGAACCTATAGATCAAAATGCACAAAAGTGGCATCTTTATGAGTTATCTGTGATCTTTTGATTCCTGTAGTTTCACAGGAGATTCATCTCTGAGAATAAAGAATAACTGGTAGCACTGTGTCACTCTCCGAGCCTAACTTGGAGCTGAGGTAATGGCAGAAGAGATACTGAAGGCTTTTGGTCTTTATCTCCCATGGGCTTACTGATCTCCAAGGTAAGAATGGAGCTCATTGTTGGTAGAAATTGCTTCACCTCCTCTGCAAAGAGGAGGATGCAATGTCATTGTCCCATTTTCTTTTTCAGCAACGTAGAAGGAAGACACTCCTAACAATATGTTCCTCTGACCTAATGAGAAAACCAGAAATCAGTTAGTCATCTGGAAGTAGATTTAAGCTATTAACAAAGAGGTTATCCACTATTCTCTCCCCTGCCAACTGCTCTTCTTACATCATCTGTTTTAACATCTCTCAGTATGAAGAGCCAACTTCATCCACTTTTATAGTTATAAAATTCTTTGTTTTTTTCCCATATTTGTAAATCTCTGCATTTTTTATGACCATCTGTTCATTTTCCGTTTCCCAGGATACAGAGTAGAGTTCAATCCTAGATTCTCTATTTTTCTCCCCTCCTTTATTCAAGCAAATTCTGCTTTTTGTTGTGCTTTTTTGTTGTTGTTGTTGTGGTTTTTTTGTTTTGTTTTGTTTTGTTTTGTTTTTGTTGTTTTTTTAGCTCCTGGAAGAGCCCATGACCTAATAACATTCCATCTGAAGTGATAGCCACTTATTTCTCTTATATATCCTCAAGATTCTCTTCCCTGTATTCCCATGTCCCAGTTCTCATTAACACAGCTCCAGATGTCACTCATGCTGGTGTAACAATTTCTGTCAATCTTCCTTTGGTAATTATCTTAATTCCCACAGAAATCTCTTTTTATCCTAAAGGTTCAGAGACCCATTCTGTGGAAATGATTGTGATTTCTTTTTGAGAGTTCAAGTTGTTCGCAGTTTGCCGGCTGACTATGGGAAGAATGTTATAGCCAGGCCGTCATATAATGAAACAAAGGCTGGGCAAACACTCTGAAAGCCTCTCTGTTCTTCCAGTGCGAAGACACACAGCCCAAATAATCCACTATTTTATTCTATTCACAAATTCCCTGGGATAAGGTCTTCCTAGCTGTCCTTAAAAATCTGTGTTTCCGAGGTAACTAATCAGTTATTGTATCTTTATCAAAAGCGTAAGTGCTGAGTATTTAGATAAGGAGCTGCATAGTGTTGTCATTGAACTTGAGTGTTTTGAAATAAGAAAATCTGTGTTTCAGGGCTTCTAGGGAGCTCAGTTGGTTAAGCATCTGCTTTCAGCTCAGGTCATGATTCCAGGGTCCAGGATCAAGCTCTCTGCTCAGCAGGAAGTCTGCTCCTTCCTCTGCCCTTCCCCCCCTGCTCATGATCTCTCACTGTCTGTCTTTCTCTCTCATATAAATATATGAAATTTTAAGAAAAAAAAGAAGAAAGAAAAAAAATCTGGGTTTCAGTCCCATTGCATCAAGTGTTTGTGTGTAATTGTCTTCAATTATACACTTACATAGCAAACAACCTTACAATTTCAGTGGCCTATCATGATAAGTATATTCCTAGCACTCAGAAAATGCAGCTCAGGTGTTCTTTACTGAGTGACTTGCCCAGGTAGCTCTACTCCAGGTAATGATTAAAGTTTCTATGCCCCTTCCATTTACTGGCTTCTGGCATCCCTTAGGTCCCCTACTGAATATCTATATTCATCTGGCTGATGAATGTGTAGCAAACCATAAAACAGCACAGAGAACATTTGGGGGACAAGGAAATAACATTATTTCCATTCACATTCTATTGGCCATCACCAGAAATATGGCCCAAGTTATGTGCAATTACACTGGAACTTGTAATCTTCCATGTTCTGAGGAGAAAATTGAATGGTTAATACTGGGAAAGTCCCTTTATTGAAATTTCTTCAAATGTAAGATGGAACTAATAGTGGCCCTGACATTCCTAGGTTGGCATGAGTAGACCTGACTGTGGGAAGTATGTGATAAATGTTAGTTATTATCCCTGGAAATAGAGTGTGATGGCTTTTTAGACCAAACTTTATTTGTAGTAACAACAAAAACTCTTGAAATCTTAGGAGGCCCATAGGCTGAAAGAGACCTGAGGAAAGAATTTTTACTTATAGACATAGAGGATGAAGAAGGAGGGTCTGTCTCAGCTGCAAACTCAACCACAGGTATCTACAGATTGTTACCAGACTGAGCCAAGAAAATCAGATTTTTATTATCAGATCATTTCTATTTTGGCTAAAATGGCGGAGTTCCTATCAACCTGATATCCTTCGATTCCTGAGGGATTGGTTTGGGGAAGGGAGGGAGGGCTGGGAACACCTTGACACTATATGAAAATGAAGGTGATTCTTTAAATGCATTTTTCCTGAGGAGAGAGTCCCAGTTACATCACCTTTTCAGAGGGTTCCATGTCTTACAAAATCAAGAATTATTGGTCTTAAAAGAGGAACTAGTGTCTAAAATAATTTATGATATCATGGCTGGGATTCAGCTAATTACCTGGGGGCCTCTGTTTTGACTAGAGAGAGTAAGGAGGCATTTAGTAAGAGGGAAGGTGGAATCCTTACCAGCTGCCTTCTATGGCCTCCCCATCCTATTGCAAACCACATGTGTGGATGACAATGAGGTCTTTATTTTGTACTTTTCAAAGGGTTTTTTCTTTCTTTCTTTCTTTTTTTTTTTTTTTACAAGGGGTACTGCATTTCTAGACTTCTAGTCTTGCCATAGATCTTATCTACTAGAAATCTGCATCAGTGATCTTCATATGCTGCTAACCCTATTAGAACCCATTTTCTTTAATTGAATTATATTGACTAGATGCTATCACAGCCTCTGTTCACCTTATAGAACATTTTGAAGTCTCTTCCAGTGGTACAACTTTGGATCAGCCGGAGCTCATTTCTCTGCTCCATTGCTAAATGGACTTTCTTTTTTAATTAGTAGAGGACATCTCTAGTCCTTTGTCCTGCTAGCTTTCGACTTTTCACTCCAGTAGGCCTGTTACAGTGATGCTGTTTCCTGTGGATGTTTATAGACTTGGGGCAGATACTGACCTTCTGCTTTGAAAGAATTTCACTGAATCTACTCTTTGTATCAGTTTTATACCTTACTGGTTACATAGTCAATAGAGGACAAATAAAGACCTGTAACTTTCACTAAATAGTAAAAATGCATAGGTAAAGGTTTGTAGAGATATCTGCAAAGACAGAAAGACAATTGTCTTAATTAAAAAATGTTGACCCGGATTTCTGTTCTCATTTCCATTATTTGATCTTCCCTCTTCTCTCCCCCAGGCTTTCCATTTCAGTAAATAGCACCACCATCTGCCTAGGTGTTGAAGTTGGAGACTCAGAGTCAACATTATTTGTTGTTGTTTTTGTTGTTCCCCTCAATACTCATAAACCTTAACAAAATATATTTCAAATCTGTCCATGGCACTCCATTCCCAGTGTTACCTCCTTTTCCACACCATGTTATGTCTACAGGTCCCCGAGCCTCCTAGTTGGCCTGCTTCCTTCTACTCTTGCCCACTTGAATGCATTCTTCACACAGAAGCAATAGTAATCTTGCTCAGATGTGATGACTATCATCACCTTTTCAATACAATGTATACTTCTCTGTGTTGGCCTGCAAAGCCCTGGCCATCTTTAATCTTCCCCCTTCCTATTCTGTGGTTAGTTCAGTAAACTTTATTTCTGGAAGATGCCCAAACAATGATTACTTAGGGCCTTTGAATATGCTATTCTTTTTGCTTCGAATGTTCTCCTCTTCCTTCTCTGAACAGCTCATTTCTTTGTTCAGTTTCTCAGCTTGCTCTTCTCAGATACTATTACCACCCCAAGGACACTCTTGGTCTTTGACTTATCCCATTCTCTTATGTATTCTCCTTTTGAGTACTGATCATAGTGTGTACTTTTTGAAAATTTTTGCTTATCACACTAGAACGTAAATTCTCTGGGTATAGTAATCATAAATGTCTTGTTAACCTCTTGGAAAAAGCATTATATACATTTTTTAAGTGAATCAATAGTTAATTTTTTGCATCTTGATCTCGTTTATTTATTTATTTATCTATTTATCTATCTATCTATTTATTTATTTATTTATTATTAAATTTGAGAGAGCAAGAGAGAGTGCGAGCAGGGGGAGGGAGAAGGAAAGAATTCCAAGCAGATCTCATGCTGAGCACAGAGCCTGACATGGAGCTAGATCTCCTGACCCAGAGATCATGAACTGAACCAAAACTAAGGGTCAGTTGCTTAATCAACTAAACCACCCAGGTGCCCCTCAAGTCCATTTTTAAACTTTCTTGCACTTAGTGAACTCTAGTAGTGGAATAAGAGTCCAGAAAAGTATAGCAGAAACCATCTATTCATGAAATGGATTTATTATATGTTTAGCATGTGCCAAGCAGGGTGTTAGATGCTAGAGATTCAGGTATATTTCTCCTACCTTCAGGAAGTATACAAACTACTTCAAAAGAACAATAGTAAAAAAAATTTATAAATTTGAAGTTATAGTGAAGGCTACAACTGCAAAGTCACTGGTGCCAGGAGAGTGCCTCAGCAGGAAGAGAAAAGAGAGAGCATTTAGGAAGGGAGTATCTTGTGCAAAGGTGGGAGGGACCCTGACAGGCAAAAGGAAGTAAGGGCAGGCTACTGTGACTGGAGTGCTAAGCAGGAAGGACTCCGGTGTGGGGGGACCAGGAGGGCTGTTTACAGACCAGAGGCAAGAACCATAAGACATCAGCATTTAAGTATTTTGTCAGGGCTGAGAGAGGAGGATAGGAGAAGGTGGGAGTCAGTGAGAACTGACATAATCAGACCATGTTTTCAAGGAATCCATCTGTCTGCCTAAGTGGACATTATGGAGTTTAATCATGGGGAGGTCGTCGATAACTTGGGTGAGCTTTAGTGAGGTGAGGTAGGTGGCTATTGGAAAGCATGAAGTCAAGGAGGGAATTAATAGTAATAGAAGGACATAGCACATGGAGGAAAGTAATTAAGAATTCATTAAATATAAATCTATTGTTTATTAGCCAATTCCAAGAGTAGTAAACTGTGAAATAATTTGTATATGTTTGAACCATTGACCAAGTAATTATATATGCAGAAAATTAATTCTGATTGTATTTAGGTCTGAATGCCATGCTCATTACGTATAGTCAATCTAATGTTATCTAGGTGTTCCACTACCAGCGTTCAAAATTAGGCCAAATAATGATCAATATGATAGTCATAGGGTATATACCAAATATGATGTGTATAGCTGATCTGGTGTGACCCTATATGTGAAATCTGTAGTTTATTTCTCTTTTACTTATAAACACTCCAAATCTATGGCTTTAGGTTTGTTGCTGATATCCCTGAAGGGAAGACCTATTACATTCATAATTTGAATTAAACATGGAGGTAAGGTTAGTCTTAATTTTTTTTAATTATTTTTTATTTTTTTTCAGTGTTCCAAATTCATTGCCCATTCCCCACACCCAGTCCTCTTTAATTTTTAAAAAGAGACTCTCTTTTCCTTTGGCCCCACACAGTCTGAGTGACTTTAAATGCACGGTTATCTACGTATGTAAATTAAGCTCTTACCCAAAATGAAGGAAGCATGAAGCATCTCCAAAACCTCCCCGTCTCTTTTTCTGTGAGATCAAATGTATCAGAGCTAAATTCTTTGACCATCGCTTGCCACAGATAACAGCGTGTTTCCATGCCGAAGTCAGTATAAAGGTTTATGATGTTATTGACTTCATACAGCTCCTTCAGACCTCAGTATTATTGATTTAATGACTCTTTCCTCTTCATTTTTTTTTTTTTAATTCAACTCCACAGTTACCCCTTGGTTTATTAGAGTACCAGTGCTCAGGGCTTTTTATTACTTATCTACAGACTCATTCCTAAGGATGGCTGCCCACAAATTACTCACCAACAGTTCAAATGCAGAGCCAGAATATAATAAATATCAAGAGATTGGAAGAACAGGCCTAGGTAGAGCTCAGATTTCTTCTTGCTGTCTGTTGAGCATATTTTCTAGTAAATAAAAAAAAGGGGGGGATTTAAAGGAAAATGTCACCTGGCATGTGCTCTATCTGTGTCTCCTAGCAGATGGCATGGTTCTGCATATGTGGAGAAAGATGAAATGCCACACGCAGGGCTGCAATGGAAGGGTTTTGAGCAAGTGGCATTCCTGGGAAGCTAGCCGGCAGGCTCTGACATTAACAGTTTTATTAAGTTCAGCTGTGGGCCGGGACAGCCTTGGCCCCAGTGTGTGTGGTGGTGTTTTAGTGGCTGGTCCCTCGGGTTCATGCAGGGTGGTATGAAAAGTAATTGTAGCACGTGGAAAATTGTTAGGACTGAGGCGGATGGGGAGATGATACGCTTTATTTCCGACTCTTCCGTTTACTGAAAAAGAAAAGGGAGCACGGATGAATTTCTCCAAGAATGCAAGTTGTTTTTTAAAACAGGAATTCGATGAAAAAGGTGACAGAGTGCCCCCTTTTGAAAATTTGCTCAATTATAGTTCCAGGGAATCCTGCGTTGTATGCAAAAATCGTACGCCCCACTGTGAAGTCCGTGGGGAAGAAAGTGAGTTTGCAGACACACTGGCCTTTAGGGAAGCCGAGCCACGCATTAGCAGCATGATATTTGTGAATATTGGGGTGCCATCTGCAAACACCAGGAGTGGTTTTTCTCTTGCTTTTATTTTCAATGACTGTCCGAAGGGAGAGATGAGACCGAAGGGAGAGATGAGACCGTGTGATTAGAGTTTATTGTTCCTGTGTTTACCTGTTAACCCCATTACGTAATAACACCTGTTTCCTTTCTAAAGAGGTTGTTCTGATGTTTTCAAATGTTGTCACTTTAAGGCAGCCTTGGGTGATAATGGCTTGTGCTTTCAGCAGTATATCGTCTGTCTGCTCCACTAATCATTTCCCCAAAGGACTACAAAGAGCGTACAGGGGCCTGGGTGCCTTGACTAGCATAAACAGAGGCTTACTGGGTCCTGCTTATGGCAGCCTCATGCTCTATTAGGCTTAAAGAAAACAGATTTCTTCTGTGATGGGCTAATAAGTAAGTGTGGATATAGTAGGAATTCTTAAATTTTGTTCTCTGCTATTGGACATCAAACATCACCAGCATAACTTGAAAATCATATGCGTTTCTGTGCCATGAAGCTTCTGTCAACACAACACTAAAGTAACTAGTTAATTCAGTAAATTTAATCAAGCCAGTTATATGGTCATGGAAACATCCCAGTAACGTTTACTACTGACCTGGTGGTATTAGTGTTATGTCAGCGTGGTCTGTGACAAATTCCTTTTCTTTTGTACAGTGAGGAAATGTAATATGAAAGTTGTTGAAAGCTATATTTCGGTATGTTGCTTTCTGTAAATTCAGATTCTCTGCCCCACTACTTACAATCATTTTAATCTTTTCTCTGTTTTCTTTTTTTTTTAATTAAAAAATTTTATTTATTTATTTGACAGAGAGAGAGATCACAAGTAGGCAGAGGCAGGCAGAGAGAGCGGAGGAAGCAGGCTCCCTGCTGAGCAGAGAGCCGGATGTGGGCCTCGATCCCAGGACCCTGAGATCGTGACCTGAGCTGAAGGCAGAGGCTTTAACCCACTGAGCCACCCAGGCGCCCTCTTCTCTGTTTTCTTATCCCTTCTCGAAGCACAGCTTCTCACATTAATACCTGTAAAATTATGACAAAAATCAATTTCCAAAATGTTTATGTTGTTTTCCCTCTGAAGTTGACTAGTAATTATCTTTAAAGCAGTGATGGTTAGATGTAAATAAACTCTAACGGGTGTGTATGAACTGCAGTGCACACATTACACTCTATTTCCAGAGTGTCCCTAGTATACTGCATACTGAATTACATTTTAAGTGGCCTATTTTCTTAGTTCGAGAAATGTGCATTTTTCCACATTACCGTAATACATTTTTCTATATTCTACTCCATTCTTTAGTGAAGCAAAGATGTCATGTGGTTAAATGTGTTAAAATGGGAAATGAAATTAGGAACGTAAATAACCAGAACAAAATTTGGAGCCTTGGAAAAAGAAAAACAATCCCGTGACTATATATATAGAATGCTCTAATTTTTTAAAACACATATATGTATTTATTTCTACCAAGCAAATTGCCTAGAAATTAAACTCTGACAATTTTACACAGGATTCCTGATGAGAGGAGACTCTTCTCAAAACCAAATTCACTGAGTTGAGCTATAAAATCTCTCTGTCTCGATCTCTGTAAAGGAGAGTAGTAGTGTGTTTCCTTGTACCTCCTTACCCACCCCTTTTAAGTACTTTGACATTCACACCATTTTTTTTTCAAGATTTATTGATTTAACAAGGAAGAGCAGGGGGAGGGGCAGAGGAAGAAGGTCTTTCAAGCAGACTGTCAGCAGAGCACAGAGCTTAGCACAGCTGATTTCATGACCCGTGAGATCATGACCTGAGCTGAAACCAAGAGTCTGATGCTTAGATGACTGAGCCGCTCAGGCACCCCTGACACATTATTTCTAATCTGAAGCCACCTTACCCTCACCGTCTCTTTCACACAGCCACTTGTTTGCTGAGCTGACCCCCCAAACTTCCATTTGCTGGACACTTTGGTGTTGGTGGAAATTGACCAGATAGATAATTTTGACAAGATCGTAGATTAATATTTTAATTTTATTATCCATTGATTTCAAAACCATTGATAACGTTTGATTTCTAAAAATAAACGATTTGGTACTACTAAACGATTGCCAGTACTCCAATATGAAACTCAGGAGTTAGTACTAGGACACCCTTTGGTGGGTGTTCATACTTGTATTATGGGAATGTGGCTGAGTGCTTCGAATAGATGAAGAGGGCCCATCTTTATATCCAGCATCTACTAGTTTCTTGTTGCTGTTCTAAACATAACTTTCTTTGATCTTCATAACATTTCTGTGAAGTCTGCAGCAGCCAGTGATGGTTTTAAGAATATTAAAAATAGAAACTGTGCCTGCACTAAATAATCTGAACAGAGGAGGTAGCAATCAGCACCCAAAGGCTTCTGTAATCGGTAGGCTCCTTTAGTTGCTAAAGATAAAGGATTTGGGGTTTCAGAGGAAAGGACTAGATGGGCACAGGCGTGGATGCAGGCAGGACTGGGAGAGAGCACCTGATGGCTGCTGTGGGGTCAGTGGCTGTTGGGCAACCAGTAGGGAGGTCATTATCGTAACAATGGGTCTAGCACACTGGTTCATGGTGGTGGCTACCTACCTTGGTAGGAGCTCCTGGATCTGTTTTCTGCCCATGCATCCTGCTCTCTGTAGTTGTTTGTCAGTTTGTTTGTTTTTATATCAATGCAAAACACAATATTATGGCATTCGCACGACTGGTTTAGGAGTATGAGTGTTTGTATTCTGATTCCAGCATCGTCACAAAGTAAGAGCTATGAATTTGGTCAAAGCACTTTGTCTTCCTCAATTCAGTTCTTCTTTCTATAGAATGAGGATCAGAATATTTGTCTTGGGCATTGATAGCTAATACTATCAATATTGCCCTGGTTTCGCTGGGGATACTTAAGGAATAACTCATTGACATTTCATAACATCCTGATAATAAGGCTGCTAATATTTTCTCCATTTTCTTTTTTTTTTAAAAGATTTTATTTATTTGAGAGAGAGAGAGAGAGACTGAGAGAGAGAGCATGAGAGGTGAGAAGGTCAGAGGGAGAACTCCCCCACGGAGCTAGGAGCCAGATTTGGGACTTGAGGATCCTGGGACTCCAGGATCATGACCTGAGCTGAAGGCAGCGGCTTAACCGACTGAGCCACCCAGGCACCCTTATTTTCTCCATTTTCTAAACAAAAGAACTGGTGATATAACGAGGTGAGGGAGCTGCTTGAGATCAGATATCTGAAAAGCTACAGGACTTGGACTGAACCCAGGCACTCAGTGTCCAGAACCTCTTAACCACTGTGCTCCAGTGCTGTCTTTTCTTTATGGGAGAGCCTTCTGAAAACAAGATTGCTGTCATCTTCAGTACTCTGTTTTCATCATGACTTCTGGTTATGTTTTACAGCCAGAAACAGAAACTAAGAATATTCCTTGTGCCTCTAAGAATGATTATCAGCTCAATTTAGAGGTTTGGCTTTGAGAACTTTTTTTGATTATAGGATCTTTAAGAGTGCAGTTGGTACACTCAGTTTTTATCTGTAGGTTGTTGCTATGCTATATGTTTAGTTCATTTATAATAGAATCAGTGCATTGCTCCATAGAATAGAAATAATCATACTGAACCAGGATAGAGTTTTTCATCAGGAATCTCTGATTAAGTATTGGTACATAATAATAGGCTTGACAGTGATACTAATAGCAAAAACTTTAGCAACATTTGAATGTTTATCTTGTATGGAAAACTGTGCTACGCACTTCGAATGCCTTCTTTCAGACTTCCTAACAGTATTAGAAGATGTTCTTTTAAATTACTGGTAATTTACTAATGAAAAATCTGAGACATAAACAGCAGAAATAACACATGCATCGTAGGACTTGACTCCAGGTTCACTCACAAAAAGGCAGTTCCTAAGTACAAGCTGTCTGTCACACAGGTATCCACAGCCTATGAACTAGAAGTATACAAGAAAATTCTTAAAATGTGTTCGTGAATAAGTGCGGTGTCCATGAAGCTATCAGCAAAGTAGTGCTAACGGTTTGAAATGTGCTCAGAAAATGAAATTATCTTTTAAAAAGTTACGTAATTAGTGAGATTATATTTCTGGAAAAAGAACCTATTCTGAAATTAACCTGTGTGGTACAGGTGCTTTATGGTACAAAATTGTTGAATGAAGAAAAAACATGATTGGCTACAATCAGGAAGAAAAAACCTGGAAGAAATGTTCTGTGAGATTTTGCTAACAGACCAAAGAATGGTCAGCATGGTACCAAGAAGAATTTGTCAGCATTTCTCTACTCTTCTGAGGAGAGGGCACCTTTTCACTGATTCAACAAAGTTTATTCTATGCTTATTCTGTGAAGGCCATGGTGAAAGAGCTGTTAGCAAAAGAGAATCCTTGTCCTGGGGGAGCTTAACATTGCAGGAGAGGTAACAGAAAATAATTAACAAATATATAATGTAAGATACTGAAAAGTGCTTTGATGTAAAATCATGCTAAGGGGATAGAGATGACAGAGGATGCTATTGGTGCTAAAGGTGTTGTCTGACGAGAGATGAGAGTGAATTAAGAACATAGGTCAGGAGGATCTGTGGGCAAGAGCCTGCTGACAAAGGGAGCAGAAAAGGCAGAGAGTCTGAGGCAAGGGTGCATAATGTGTTTTTGAGGGGTAGCAAGAAGACCTGGGTGGCTGGGACAGAATGAGCAGGGGCAGAAAAGTGGGAGATGAAGGCATGGGGCTACAGGACAGATAAAAAGAGTTTTCTAAATTCTGAAGTTTTCTAAATCCATGAATTTAGAAATTTTACATTTTACTGTGTCACATGAAGCCATTGGGTTTTGTTTTTCTGTTTGTTGGATTCTTTTTTTTTTCTTTAGGGCTTTTAGAAATCTTTTTTTTCATTTTGATCTAAAGCCGTCCACATGTAATGTATGCCACTTGATGAGTTTGGAGATCAGTATGCGTCTATGCAACCACAACCACACTCCGTGCCATAAGCATACTTATCACCTCTACTGGTTTTGTGTAGATGAGTGATGTGATTTGGCTTCAGTTTAGAAAGAATCACCATTGCTGTTCTGTGGAGAATAAATAACTCAAGGTGAAGGGCAGAAAGAGTCAGGCCGGTCAGGAAGCTGTTGCAATAGTCCAGGTGAAAGATAATGATGAGCTGGCTTATTGGCATACGTAACAGAAATGGTGAGAATGTTGGATTTGGGATAGATCTCATTTATTATTATTATTTTCTAAAAGATTTATTCATTTGTTTGAAAGAGAGCATGTATGAGAGAGTGGTAGAAGGGACAGTTCGTAGCCAAAAGGAGAGGCAGGGGGAAGCAGACTACCCACTGAGTAAGGAACCCAATGTGGTTCTCCATCTCCCACTCAGGTGAACATGACCTAAGCAGAAGCCAAGAGTCAGATGCTCAACCAACCAAGCCACCAGGCACCCCTGGGATATATTTTAAAGTAAGAATTAATAGGACAGGAACAAGAAGTAACCCTCCATGGTTATATCTCATGACAGTCCATGGAAGAAAGAAAGTCAAATATGTGTAACGCACAATGTATCTTCCTCTTGGTATTTATAAAGCATGTTAATTTAGTAAAGTTCTTAGAAACCCAGCAGTAACAGCAATTTGAACTATTTAACCTAGAATTTTTCAAATCTAGTTTGACTTTGAGAATCCTTTTTTTCATGTAATAGGGTGTACTCTATAAATATACTTCACAAAATACTTTATTTGATTTATACAAATGAATACCATTATTCCAAATCCATGGTCACCATGTATACTGCTAGATAAAATTGCTTCTTATATAGATTTTGGATAAGGAGAAAAGATAATTGCCAAAGGGAAAAAAAAACCTACTTCTTTGACCATTTTTTTTATTGGAAAATAAGTAATTATAATTCTTATTTAAAATTCTTTTTGTTGTTATTTAGGTGGCCTGAATTATTCTCCAAGAATTTGGTCATTTCTGGATATAAGGATAAAAATGAGTTGTAGACATACCAAGGGCTAGATTTTGGGCTGTGGTGATCATCCAATTTAGTGATGATACTTTGGCAATAATCAAGAGGTAGACTCAGTTTAACTTAAATAATAGGATATAGTTTTGGACTTAACTAAAAATGGAAGAGTTAGCTCTGACTTTAGGAGAAGCTTGATGTGGCTTCTTTGCAAAATTGACCAGGACTAGGTTTTTCTTTCTCCCTTTTTAGTTTTGCTCCCAAGGTCATACCATTCTTAGCAGCCTACCTCTGCAGTTGTCTTAAAATGATTAAATAGGAAACTGTTCCCCCCATACACTACAAGGGAGAGCGAATATTTCCAGGAAGACCTGAATTTCCATCACAATGAACCAACTTAGCCTATATGAATAACTTTGAACCCAGAAGTGGAAATGTCACAGTTAAAGCTTTGAGTATTAAGATATGATTCTGAGGGTTTCACTTCTAACATGATCTTTTTCTCTTTCCTATTAAAACAACTCTTAAACTTTATACTTTTTCCCATTTTTAGCAAGTTCTGTTTTTATTACCAACTTGTGCATCTTCAAAACTAATTCGATTTGTAGCAAATTCTCTAAGCTGTAATAGTCTCACTTATGGAAAGTGAAATCATTTATGATCCTCTCACAAAACTGTTTCTAAGGTAAAATAGCATCTTAAAAGTTAAGTGAGACTTTTATATATCAAAATTATCCATGTCCATGTTCTATATTATTTCTGATTAGCTTTAGCCAGTTGTTTTTGCTATACTTTGACATTTCATAGATATGTGTATATGAAACCTTATATATGTTTATAATAAGGAGCCTAAAAACCTCTTGTAATCTGCCAGGGTCATGAATGGTATGGGAAAAGCTTGGTCTATGAGACCAAGAAAACAGTGCTTCTTAAGCTTTATTTACTCTCTTACATGGCTTGGGAAGCTATGCCATCAGTCACTCAGGTCTTGGATAAAAGTCACAAAGCAGACAAGGATCAAGCAAGTTGGAAAGGACTGTTTTAGGGGTGTATGATGAATCAGTTCAAACCTTTCTAATTACCTCCAAATCCCTGAATCATGAAATCAGTAGGATAGCGGACCAATCCCCCATAACATGCCCACTCCTGCAGTACACACAATTCCATCAACATGGGTTATGATGGTGTCTACAGCCAGCAAAACTGTCTATACATTTAAGAATAGAAGTATGTGCCATGTTTAAGGCACCCCACTAAGTAGCAGTGGGCACAGTATAAGTAATGATGATATAAAGATAATTCATTAGGAACATGAGGGAAGATGTTAAATACCCTTGGAGTTGGAGGGTAAATAAATATGCTTTGAAGAAAGAAGTGGGGGTGGTGATACTAGGATCAGGGGACCTCACGGTACAGCCACCACACATATGATAACCCCAGCTAAGTCCTTTAAACTTCCTGGCTAGTATTTATTCAAGAGGACAGAAGTTGTTTATTTCACTTCTGTATTCCCATCACCTAGTACATTACCTCTCAGCTACCGACCACCCACACCCTGCCCCAAAGGCTCACAAAGAAAGGTTCTCAACGCATGTTTTTATTGAAATGAATAACTTTCTATATCGGATGACCTCTAAATACTTTACCAGAGCTAGCCTTCAGTGATTCTAAGAGAATTTGGCATGCCCCTGCATTACTGTGTTATCTCTGGTGTTTGTGAGAACAGGCCCAGAAGCTAAGAGCAGGATGATAATTCATGATTAACAGGAAAACGACCTGTCTAAAGATGTCCTTCTTGAAAAAGGTCAGCTGTTGCTCTGAGTAAATACACTTCTTCGGCAGAGTAAAAATGCTAGATTATTACTTTGTGCCTTCCGTCTGTATTTTTTTTTCCTTTCATACTAATGCCTTTGCAAATGTTGACTTCTTGTGAAAACATTTGCAAATATTGACTTCTTGTGAAAACGAGAAAGGTCAGAAGTGAGCTTGTTAAGGGGAGGTGGATGCATTTCTTTTTCACTTGTATTTCTATAGGCAAGAAAGATTGAGCTGGGATAGAAGTTGATCCACATTCTTGAACTGAGGGCTTGTGCTCTGCAGCTGCTGTCATATTGGATTAAGACCCTGTCAAAAGAGGGAAGTTATACCAAAGTTAGCTCAGAATGATGATTCAGGGGGAGCAGAAGGACATGAGTGAATATTAGGAGGTCCTGTGACCTGTTAGCCAGGGTCAGTCCTACTTCGGCAAACAAAATTTGGCTTCCTTAGAAGTTCCTGCCTGGGAAGGAAAGTGGAAAGAAAACAAAATAATGGGGAGATTGATACACAAAAGACAACCAAGCAAGAACCATTTTAGCTGTAGGAAACATTTCAGTTCAGCCTGAGTAAGATGAAGGCATGTACAAATTTGAACAGGCACTTTCATAGAAATAAGAAGGATCCAGGGAACAACTTAAACTCCTATGAAACCATACCTCCACTGGGTTATGGATTACCTGGCTACCCACACCTACCCACACCTTACACGGTAGGGGTGATAGTGGCCCTCTCACGATGTTTTACCTTCCTTAACTGTTTCCTGCTTTGGAATGCAGCTTGCTTGCTTTCTGTCATTCAGCCACTTCAATGAAGACAACAGTAGCTGCTAATTAAGCTACTGAAGTGTAGGTGTATGGAGTCTATGTTGATGAGTTGTTTTAGCTATACAAAGATGCCTCAGCCAAACTTGGGTGTCAAGATATGTTGATATAGAAGTAAGTTGACTGAGACAGTAGTTGCCAGATTTTTGGATTTTTCAGAATAAATAATATACAAACTACACATATAGGAACAGGCACGCTCATACACATAATTGTTCACTTTTAGTTTTGCCAGGAATGAAAAGTAAATGGTATTGTTCAATTTAATCCTTTTAAATAGAGCATTTAAGTACAAAACTTAGGAAGGATATGTTTTCACAACAAATGGCAGAGCTATAAATTAGACAAATTTGAATTCTGAAAAATTCATTAACTTGACCTTATTTTTTATGCCACACACATTTGAAAAATTAATCATGAATTGGCATCTGTCCCTGCATTGGCATTTGGATTATTATGACATGTGGCACAAAGATCAAGACCAGGATAAATGTACCTTCTCTTTATGCTTCTGTGTATGTTTTTTCAGTTTTCCTTTTCTCTTCCCCTTCCTCCTCCTCTTTCTTTTTGCCTGCCCATGCCTTGAGATACAGTGGGCATAACTTATTTTGCACCATGAGGTTATCAAATTTGCTGATAGCTGGATTAGGAGCTTTTCTAGAGTTGTTTAAATAGGTCCAATTTAGGTTGTCTATCCAAGTAAGCAATGAAACAAGCTTTGAATACTAGGCTGGGGAAGACCAAGTAAAATCAACTGGGGTAAAAGGAGGGAGATCCTTACCACAGAGAACAGGACTGAAAGTCTAAGTATAAAGTTGGGGTGAAGGGTGCCTGCGTGGCTCAGTCAGTTAAGCATCTGCCTTCAGCTCAGGTCATGATTCCAGGGATTGAGCTTTATGTCAGTCTCCCTTCTCAGCAAGGAGTCTGCTTCTTCTCCTCTCTCTGCCACTCCCCCGCCCCCATTTGTGCTTTCTCTTTCTGTGTGTCAAATAAATAAAATCTTTAAAACAATAAAGTTGGGGTGAGGGTGTGGCCATGTTGCAATGTCAGGCATCAAATACTAGGAATTGGGCGCTTGCATGGCTTAGTCAGTGAAGTGACTGCCTTTGCCTCAGGTCATGATGCTGGAGTTCTGAAATCGAGTTCCGCACTGGGTTCCCAACTCCGCAGGGAGTGTGCTTCTCCCTCGGGCCTTCTTCCCTCTCATGCTGTCTTTCTTTCTCTATCTAAAATAAATAATAAAAATCTAAAGAGAAAACTAGGAATGGACACCAAAAGCTGCATAAAAAACCTTCATGGTAGAGGAGAACCAGAGGTCTGGTGTGGACAGTAGGGCTGATGTCAAGACGGGAATAATGTCCTGGGGCAGTGACTGGTTATGATTTCTTACATGTATTTGGGAATTCTCAAGGTTTCACGTATTGTTGATTATGCTCTCGTTTTTTGACAAGGCCTTTTTCATATGCCAGATACCATAAAACTAGCTGTATCTACTGAAATCAAAATGTCAGGGAGTATATTCTTCTATGTTTCCAATTAGTGCATCATATTTTTTCCTTCTTAAGTGATACTGTAGCTTGTTAGGCAAATATTAAAGGATTCTTGCATAACTGTTTGCTCGTGCTCATCATTCATTGCCTTTAAAAATCACATTAAAGGGAAATGAGCCCAAAATTGTTGGCTTTATTTTTATTTTAATGTGGTTTACTAACCTCATATGATTTTTAAACATTCACAACGGTCCAAGAGTTTTTTTTTTTTTTTGACTTACTCTCTTCAACATGGTGATTATTTTCCACTACCTGCTAGAATGTTCATTGTAGATGTCTTTGAGCACATTTTCACTTGCCCAATTGAACCAGTTACCCTGGTCCATGACCCCACCCCTGTTACCTAATTTCCCTATTTCAACGAATACTTAGTCTATTAGTCTCTCAACCACCCTAGAAGCTATTTTCATAGCAGAAGATATCTATGCCTGTTTGATCTATTCCAAATACCATTTTTAGATCTGAAGTATGGAGACATGGTGGCAAAGCGATAACAGGGAAGGACTAAAGAACAGGGACTGTGAAGGTGGATTGTGTAGAAAATGTGTGAGGAAGGAATGGTTTACTTATCAGCTCCAGAAGAATAAACATTATTGAGAAGGATCAACAGGATCTTAAAGATCATGGACTTTGGAAACAAATACCCCCCAACCCACAGTATGGGTTATGTGTGCCAGATTCTGTTTTTATAACTTTAGGAATGTAATTGAGGCTGTGAGTCTCACTAGCCTGCATTTTTAACAATACTAATTTGTGTCAGTTCTGAACATGTTATTCTGCTGACTCCAGTGTGTCCTTATTGCCTTGGAGACAAAACTCAAATTTATCAACCTCATATTTAATATCTTCTCAAGTTGGTTTATTTTCTTCCAATGTTAACTTGAGTGGATGATTTTCATCATCACATGAACATGTTTATATTTTTGCATCTTAAAAAAAGATGTGAAAGAAAGGCAAATCCTACCTGGGTTTCTCTTCCTTTTCTATCACCTGCCCCATTATGTTTCCTTTTAAACCCTTCTTAAATATGTCTATACTGATCAGCTCTACTCTTCTCTTGACATACTTGAACACACTCCATATCAGATTTTGCCGTGACCATGTCCCCAAACTTCCCCTCCTCAAGTTCATAGCTTCTGTGTTGTTAGGTGCTGTGGTTATTTTCCAATATTAATTTAACTTGATCTGTCAAAAGCGTTTGAAATACTTGATCACTTCCCCCTTCTTGGAATACTTTCTTCTCTTGGCTTCTATACTCTCCTAATTTTTCTGCCACTTTTCTTACCTTTCTTTCTTAGATTATTTTCACTGGTGTTCCGTTACCTGTCCATCTCTAAAATGTTGGACAACTCGAGGGCTGACTCTGTCACACTTTTCTTTTCCATCTACACTTCTTCATCAGATCATCTTCATGGTTTAACATCACATTTTTTTTTAAAGATTTTATTTATTTGACAGAGAGAAACACAGCCAGAGAGGGACCATAAGCAAGGGGAGTGAGAGAAGAAGAAGCAGGCTTCCCGCCCATGTGGGGCTCAATCGCGGGTCTCCGAGATCATGACCTGAGCCGAAGGCAGTCGCTTAACCAACTCAGACACCCAGGCGCCACCTAACATCACATTTATATCTCAAGTCGAGACTTCTCCCCTAAACTTCAATCTTATATATCTAATCGGCCAAGTAAGAACTCTACCTGATGTCTGATATCTATATCAAGATGAACATGTCCAACTTGAGTTTCTGAGACTGTTCCATCCAAAAGCCTGCATATGAAACAAAAGATAATTCCTCTCTGTCTTACCATGTCAGTCATTTGTCTTTCTTTTAGTTGCTGAGGCTAAAAACCTAGAAGTCTTACATGATGCTTCTCTTCCTTTCGCGCATCGGATCTTCAACATATATCCAGAATTTGACCACTTATGCGTGCACCTCCCCCCCCATCTTGACCAATTCCCCATCTTCTCTCTGTTAGGCTACTGGTCTAGCTCTCTAAGTGATCTCCCTCTTTCTGTTCTTTTCTCCTACTTCTCTCAACATAGTAGATAGATTTGTCATTTAAAAATACAGATCATCTCAAGCTCCTCTTCTGGTTAAAATCCCCCAATGACTTTCCCATTTAATGTCTCAGAATAAGTATCCATGCACTTTGTGTCTTCTATAAGGCCTTATAGGAACTGGTCCCTGGTTACTTTGCTCCCCTCATCTCCTAAGTTCCCCTTCACTCACTATCCAGTTATATTACACACCTCTTCCTGGCTTGTTCCCATTTTAGGATCTTGGAACAGGTGGCTTTTTTTCTCTGATGAGGATGCTTTTCACCCACACATTCATGTATTTGTTCAGGTTTTGATTCAAAATTCACCTTCTCGGGGAGCCTTCCCATTCAGTTCTCTCCTCAATATTTCAGGTTTCTATTTTTTTAACTTCTTTTTCTTTTTATATTTTACATGCATTTTTATCTTTTCCACAGTCCTGCATAGTATCTGTCACCTCATAGAATGAGAAGACTTTTTCTCTATTTTGTCCATTACTGTACCCCTGGCACCTAGAACACATAGTAGGTGCTCAGTAATTGATTGCTAAATGAATAAATATATCTTCCATTACTTTTCAGCTTTTGCTTCTAAAAACAAAACAAAACAAAAGCAAAAAACCCTAGATGTTCTATTCTCAAGTCTATAGTATGTTCTCTTCCTTTCCTTCTTTTCCTTTGCCAGAAATATCTTTTAGCCTGTCCCTAAGTCTCCTGCAAGGCCAAATCAACATCCCTTAAAAAGGTTGCATTGTCTATTGCTACTTTTCAATGCCTTTACAACCAAAGAGTTCTTGGCTTTATTCTGATCCTTGTCACAGATTTGCCACAGTTGGGAGTAATCTCTTTCCTTCTGAACAACTATAACATTCCTCTACAATGTCCATCCCCCACCAGCAGTGAGCTCTCTCCATTTTCTCATTCTGAGAACTGTCTGTAAGGTCAATAATGTCATCTTAATCGCTGACATACCTTAGGGTTGGCTCTCTAGTTATAGTATTATACTACTTGTCTCTATTTCTTCTTGATTTCTTTTTCATCGCTCTTTGGTTCTTTCATTTTTTATAACCTAAACTTACAGAGAGCCCCTGGGAGCTTCACAAATTTCTATATTTTTAGATTCCTACCCCTTCCCATAACCCCCCTTCTCTCATTGGAAGAATTTCCCATCAAAGGTCTTCAGAAACCTGGGGTTTCACAGAGTTTTTTTTGTAGAGATAAAAAAGTCAGGATCTAGGACTTCTTAAATTCTTTCCACATCCACAGCCTTAGCCCCCACACCTATTTTTGCTAGACCTGATTAATATATGTCTGAACATTCATATATATGTACACATATGTTCAGGTATACATGGATACCTTTGAAAAAAATATCCTATTTTTAAAGATTTTTTAAAATCAAAATGCATGACTACCTATTAGCACATGAATTTTCAGTTTCCGGTTTCCTCTTGAACCACACTCAGAAGCACAGTTATGACTCCTTTTTCAACTTTGTGAGCCCTAAGTCATGGTCACTGTCTAAGTTCAAGTTCTTCTAAACAAAATTATAGATACTAGAGCTTCAAGGATGTTTTTTGAGCTTCTTGTACATCATCTGTTTTCACATATGATGACAATAGGCACAAAGAGGGACTGATTCGTTCACGTTCATGCTGCTACTGAGTACAAAAGTCAAGAGATCAAAAAGCAGAAATGGGTTTCAAGAAAAGTTCACATTTTCTACTCCATCTTGCCAAAATAACTAGTATTTTCTTTTACCTTAAGTTAGTCTGAAATATTCCACAGTCCACAGAGCAGTGAAACTTGACTCAGGTAGGTCAAGGATTTACCAAGTATTTTTCTTTGAACAGGCTTAGGTTTCTAGCAGCTATTTCCATAGCAGAAGATATCCACACATGTTTGATCTATTCAGAGTGCCATTTTTAGATCTGAATTATGGAGACATGGTGGCAAAGTGATAACAGGGAAAGACTAAAGAACAGGGACTGTGAAGGTGGATTGTGTAGAAGATGTGTGAGGAAGGAATGGTTTACCTACCAGCTCCAGAAGAATGAACATTATTGAGAAGGATAAATAGGGTCTAATAAAAATATCATGGATTTTGGAAACAAACACATATGAGCTCAATATCCAGGTCTGTCATCAGCAGTTGTGACTTGGGAAAGTTACTTAATCTTTCTGAGCTTTGGTTTCTCATCAGACATTAACATGGCAGCAATAATACTGTTGTTGTATATGTTCAATTAGATAAATTAGGTAAGAAACCCTGCCTCACAGTATTCTCTAAATAAATGGTAGATATTAGCAATGGAGTAATGACATAGACTAGTGACATAAAATTAACAGAGAGCGTATTACATTATTAGTATGACTTTTAATGTCAGACCCACAGACTGAATTCTCTTACCTGACTTTCCTATAAATGGTCACATCAATCGAATATTTGTGATGGAACTCTGAAGATTCCTAACACTACACCTGCCTCTACTAGGCTTAATGGGGAGGTGCCTGGCACACAGCATATAACAATTATTTTTTGCTTTTTTCTATTTTGGAGTTGATATAACTGTGGCATCTGTCATGTAATTTTCCTTGCTTACAGTCTTGTACAGATCCTCAGATGATGCATGACTGCATCTTATTTTATTTATTATATTTAAGCAGGAGGAACAAACCAGACAAGCCTACCTATATCATCATTTCTTCTGAGCCAATATCAAATGCCTCAGTGAGATTAATGTGATTTATATGCAGATTCTTGGAAGGAAGGGGAACTGCTGACCTCCTGTTCCACTGCCTGGAATCTCCCTGGACTCTGGAACAGGGAGTTTAAAATATTAATGCTTTGAATAATAAATTAGAGTACATAGTAAATGAAGTATGAACATAACAATTTTAATTAGTTTTAGGCACATTTTAATGATTGTTTGGCCATTAACTCTGGTAAACATAAAAATTCAGGGGAAAAAAGATGTATGAGTTCCTTATTACTTAGCTTTGTTTTAACTGAAGCCTTTGCAAAGATGTATATCATTTTAATTTTGGTTCCAGAGGCTTTTATGTAAATTAATTGCATTGGAGAATTGGCAAGAACATTTTATTCAATTTGGAACAGCAGTGATTATAAGCTTTACATTAATATAACAACAATTTAACAATGGCTGATAGATGGGCCACAGCCATGCAATTATCAAAAGTAAGCCACTCTCTTGATCTCTAATTAGGTCTATAAGCAAATAGAATTTTGCTAGCACTAATTGCCGTATTAAAGCAATGAGGTAGCAAGTGAGCCTGCATTAGAGGTAGTCAGGACAGGGTGCTGTATGTCTAAAGATTTTCCCATTTTCTGGTTAAATCAGATATGGAATTCAATTATATATGTTGTGGAAATAGACATTTAACTGAATTGGAAAGCTTTCTTCTCCTCGCTCAATACCACATGTCTTGTTAACTGTGGACATCAGTGCTTCACGTCTAAGAATACGTATTAGGTTAAACGTTGTCCCCACCCTCTTTACTGTGTGCTCAGAGGCATGTCCTCCTCTAATAGCTCCAACTCTAATAGTTCCTAGGATATCTAGTGCGCCGTGCCAGATAAATACATAGATGGAAAAAGATATACAGTTCCTTGATCTGCTGCTCCATGTTAGTAGGGATTAAAAAACACTCAAGGGAGATTTGGGAGGCATTTGAACACCAGGCTACATATTGTGGGACCTATTTTTAAAGAAGCCAGGAAATCCCTTTATTTCTTTCAGTCTTCGACTAAAGCTTGGTCCATTATGCAACAAAGACTCTTTGTTTTATTTTTTGCTCCAGCTTATTCCAGTGTGCACATCAATAACACTTAAAAGGAAAGGGATTTTAGTTTAGACATCAAGTTGAGTTTAAACTAGATCTAGAAAAGGCAAATTTCTAACGAAGATCCTGTAACATGTCAACCCAGAAAGAAAAGACCATTTCACTGGATTTTTAGAAGGGAATTTACTTCTTTAAGTACTCCTCCATTTGGAAGCAAAATAAATCTTTCCCATCCTCTACCGAATAGAAATTGATGAGCATGAGTGTCCATGGCAAAGAACTTCATATAATCCTATCAGAGAATTTCAAATCTTTGATCAGGTCTTTGGTACTCACAGGAGAGCCTATTAAGAAAAATCAGGTGCAAAGACCTGAAAGGGCAAAATTTGAAAGCAGGAGATAATTGTGCAAAAGTATGTAAAATATTTACACCATTGTATAGAGAAGCACCTTGAAACATATGAGAGAGAAAGATATATATCATCTTACCTTTGATGGGTTTAGCTTCACTGGCATTGATAATTACTGTTCTGGGAAGTTCCTGTGTTTATGTTGGCATGCATTTGGACTTGACTTTTCAGTTACTAGACAATTAGGATGATGTATGGGTGTGCCCTTAACTCAGAACAGAGATCTAAGAGAATCAGCCTCAGTGTTTCCATGTCAGGTGTAGAGAGTGCTATGCCACTGAAGACAGAAGAGCCCTCCTCTTAGTTATTCTTGAGGTTTGAGTTGTCCATGACCAGCTATGACCAAACGTGAAGGCTGACCTTCTAGATCTTACTCATACCTGTGGAATTTACTGTTACTCTCAGGATAAGAGGTAGACATCCTAAAAGATGAGCATCAGTTTGCACAGTGTGGATTAGAAGGAACTGTTCTCTGAGCAGAATCCTTAAAGTAGGGGAACAAGGTTAGGAAGATGAATGTACTCAGTAAAACATTCCAGCAAAGGATTGGATTCTTGAGTACATCTCCATAATGGTGGGAAAAACAATAGTGGCACAGTTTAAATTTTTCTCTTTTGTTATCATTCACTGAAATCACTGCAAACTTTCAGAAAATCATTTAATACCCATATAGCTTTGTAAGATTGTGTTGTGGGAAATACAATTACCAAAATAGCAAAGGAAAGCATGGCTTCTCCTGGATCAACTTGTGATCTTGTACTCATGAAAGGAGCACCACAGCTTACTAGGGACTGTGTCCAGAGGACATTCCAGATGCTAACTGGCAGAAACTGATCAACTGGCTATGCATCTAGGGCAAGAAAGGTGGGAGGGACCGCTTCTGGGAACATCGTTCTTTGGGGGCGGTCCACTGCAGTGAGGTCGCCCTTGCAAGTGGTTGAGGAGACGGTGATAATTGTGTTTCTCTCCAGTTTTCATTAACTCAGTACTTAAAAATGAACTTTCAGTGTGTGTGTGTGCACGCGTGCATGTGTATATGTGGTCTGGAAAGGGCACCTGATTTGGGACAAGTGCCATTCAAAGTGTTATCTTTTCTGGCACATCCAAATTAGATAACATTGCCCAGGTAGATGCATGCGACTAGGAAAAGTCTGCCATTTAGTTCAGTGGCTGTTCAGGCAATTCACCCTTCACAATAACTAAGAAAACTTTCTCCTTGTACTTCAACAAAAATTAAAAAGAAAAAATGAGAATAATTACTCTTAACTATCTACCAGATGCCAGAATCTTTGTTATATATGTGTATACATAAGTATACATAAGTCCCTATAATATTTTTAAATTCTCATACCACTATTATCTCCATAGATATACTGAGGCAAAATGAGCATAAACAGCTGTTCAAGAAAATGATGAGGCCAACGTGTAAACTCAAGGCTGTCTGGTCCCTGGAGCTGTGTTCCTTTTTAGCAAGCTGTATTCCTTATAGATATTGGGTAGGACTTGAGGCGTACTAGAAAGTCTAAAAATCTAATATTGTAAAAGTGTATTCTACCTAACTAATCTATTATGCTAACATTATGTCTTGATAAAATGTCAGTTTGGGTGGCTGGAAGATGTACTGTGTCACAGTAGAATAACCAGATCCTTGGACTTCAGGCTCATTGTGGGTGGGGAGAGAGCCGGTGGGATGAGGGGGTAAGGGGGGAAGGTTTTAGAATAAATGGCCTTCAAGTTTTCCAACCTTATAAAATGTGCTTGATGCTATTTACATTAAGACTATATTTTTCTGGAAAGGTAACATATTAGCCTTTCTCAAATTAGTAGGACTAGTATCTGTGTATCAGTCTCTTACCATGTAGGAGCTGCCTATTGAACACATGGGATAGATTGGACAAGTAATTGTGAGGTTACAGTAGGAAATGGGTGAAAGAAGAGTCCGCCATTTGGGAGGGTAGTAAGCTGCTACAGGAAACCACATTTAGAGTCCTTTAGAGAATGTGTGGTCTGGGTGTCAAGAAGATGATATACAGAACAGAGGAACAATATGTGTCAAGTAGGGGAACCAGGGTGGCTCATTTGGGTAAGTGTCTGACTTTTGGTTTTGGCTTAGGTTATGATCTCAGGGTCCTGGCATTGAGCCACACATGAGGCTTCATACTCATTGGGGAATCTGCTTGAGGATTCTCTGCCCCTCTCCCCCTAATATAAATAAGTAAACCTTTAAAAATACATATATGTACTGAATAACTATAGATGGGAGGGAGAGATGGACAATAGAGATGCCATATTTAGAAACTGTTCCTTGCAGTGGCTCTGCCTAGTCCTAATACTCAGGGAGCCCAACAATATAGAGATTTGGTTCTGAGTCTTGATCCCAGTTTTTACTTAATTGTGCCTTGCCTGACGTCTGCTGTTTTTTGAGCCCTTGGCTTACGGGCCAGTAATAACTTACAGAGGAAAAAAATCCATGATTCTGAGAATCAGCTAGGAAGTCAAGAAGCCACTGAAAGTTGGACTCCTTAGTTTCATGCTTCCTGTTCTAGCCTCCTGTTAGTACTTCAGAGTTCTAGCAAGGTCTTCCATCCAAAATTCTATTGCCAATTTACTTGGCACGAGATATGCATCATTGGACTAAGGCTAAATGGTCACCTTTTTAATTTTAATGTTCCTGCCCTTAATTAGTAGTTTAGTCTTCCAGACCTTCATTTGTTACACTTAAATGGATTTTGTAATTAGCTTTGCATCCCAGTCAGGTTTGTTGCCCCATCCCAGTTCAGAAGAGGAACCAATTAGATCTCGTTTCCCATCCTTTCTACATTCTCGGAATAACTGCCCTATTGGTGATTGCTTAAACACAACTAATACAAACCAACAAGATCATAGCTAGGCACAGCTGATTTACTTAGTGAGAAGATGATTAAATATATTAAGCATTTGGCCCAATACAGCTCCTAACAAATGCATTTTGAGGATATGACAGTCCTGGTGAGTGAGTTAAAGACTTATTATTAGGACTGCTAGTGTCCTTGTAGGGAAACTCTGATTCCTGTCAAGTCCATTAGCTGCTTTACAAAACAAGGGCTGTCATTTCATTAAGCTGCTCCACACATATCAACAGCTCCAGGGTGAATTCTGATCACTTCTTGTCTATGTCACAATTCCTTCTGAAAGCCAGCAGCCTACAAGTCTTCACTGTATAAGGAGGTACCATGAGTCTAAATGAAAAGGAGATATAATTAAATTTAAAAAATCACAAAAAGTTAGATTTTTTAAAATGTTGTCTTTTTGTCAAATTTTCTTTTGTTTAACAAAGAAGGAACCAAAAAATATTGAAATTGGAGGATTACCTCAGTCTACTTTGTAGTTAAGGACATAACAGGGATGGGAACTCCACATCTTCCATCTTCCATTATAGTGTTCTGAGAAATCAGTCTGTCCCTCTGGTGTTCTACATAGGTTAATTTCTTCAGTCCTCCATTTACCTAATATTTATTGAGCTCTTCTTTTGTGCCAGATGCTATTATTGTGTTGGAGTAATATCAGTGAATAAGACTAAGTCCTTGCCTTCATGGAACTTAACTTCTAGCTAGGTCAACTAACAAATCATTTAAAAAATATAGTATCATATAAGATTAAGTAAAATGAATCAGGATAATGGGGCTGGAGAGTAATAGGGTATCCTAAGATAAGATGTTAGAAAAAGCCTCTTTGAAGCTGTGTTACAAGAATAGTGATTTGGCTGAACTGAGTGTTGAAAAACTAAGCCATGCAGAGAAGAAAATTGCAAAGGCCCTGAGGCAAAAATAAATGTTGGGCTTCTGTTCACAGAATAGCAATGAGGCCAGTGTGTCCAGAACAGTGAGGGGGACTGAGAATAGTAGGAGATGAGCACATAGTTATAGATAATGATTATTTCCAGTTTCTATATGAATAGAATTGCAATTCCAGTGATAGGAGAAAGAACATTTATCCTATCAAGAAGACTGATAAATGGCTGCATGACTTGGAAACATTACATTTTCTCAGCGATGAAAGAAAAGCCAAATTCAGTCCAACCCAGGCTAGGAGCATGTCTTAATTTCAACCGGAATTGACTGAACACCGATTATATGCAAGGTTCCGGAAGACCTACAGTGAAGCAGAGACTAATTGTGAAATGAATGACATGAATTGGAAAAAAAAAAAATGACGGGAGAAGAAAAGGTTAATGAAACTGAAAATGCCATTGAAGGTGGAAAGGGTGCTGAAGAGGTTCAGTGGAAGGATGGATGTAGTTTGCCGAAGGGTGCGGACTTGGCTGAGGCAGAAGTGACTACACCCTGGGGGTAAACGAAGAACAGGGCACTGACAGGTAGAGAAAGCTGCTTGGGAGCCCCATCACAAGCTGAGAAAACAGCATGAGTCAAGATGGGAAGATGAAATTGGGGTAGTGGATGGTGCCTAGCAGGAAGTCTGGTTGTTTGGAATAGAAGAGTAAGAGAATCTGGTAGATAAAGTTGAAAAGATAATGAAGAGCTTTGAATGCTTTAATTAGGAACTTTAACCTAATTCATTAAGTAATACAGAGCCATTAAATGTTTGCATTAGAAGGCAAAGATGACAAAGAAAATGAATTAGCTTCCCTTGAGTTCTTTGTGTAGCTATAATGGAGGAATTTAGATACATTGGTGTTTTCGAACTTTCCTAATATTGGAACTCTTCTTACCAATTGAAATCTTTCAAAGGACCCATATCTATAGACAGGTAAAAATAGAACTTTTTGAAATAGGATTAGAGGGGCCCCTGGGTGGTCCAGTTAGTTGAGCGACTGCCTTCGGCTCAGGTCATGATTCCGGAGTCCCGGGATCCAGCCCCACATCAGGCTCCCTGCTCATCAGGAAGCCTGCTTCTCGCTCTCTCACTCCCTCTGCTTGTGTTCCCTCTCTGGCTGTGTTTCTCTCTGTCAAATAAATAAATCTTAAAAAAAAAAAAAAAAGAAATAGGATTAGAATTCCTAACTTCTAAACCTTTGTCTTCACATCTGAGGAAGGCCCAAAGGCATTTTTGAGAAACCTCAGGACCATGAGAAACAGTTTTGAAAACCATTGTGCCGAAGCATCTTGAATCTACTTTCATTTTTTTTAACCATGCCAACTTGTAGAAGAGATTAACATTTCACTTGAAGAGTATTGCATTACCTTTTTATTGTCATAAAAGAAGCCTCTTTATTTTATTTATTTTTTTAAAGATTTTATTTATTTATTTGACAGAGAGAAACACAGCCAGAGAGGGAACACAAGCAGGGGGAGTGAGAGAGGGAGAAGCAGGCTTCCCGCGGAGCAGGGAGCCCGATGTGGGGCTCGATTCCAGAACTCCGGGATCATGACCTGAGCTGAAGGCAGAGGCTTAACCACTGAGCCACGTAGGCGCCCCAAGAAGCCTCTTTAAAACTTTGGTGAGTTGTCCACACACACAGCCCTATACTCCACCCTTTTAATGTTTGAGATTGGCTCATGAAGCTGGTGGCTTATCTAGTTAATTGAGACACCAAATAGAGAATGAGTCCCTCAGAGTAGGAACTACTAGTCTACTAGTAGACTAATATATGAGGCTTTAGAATCTTACAGTGATGCAAATGAATATTTTAAGAGTAATCTTACTAATTCTAGAAAACATGAGGAAATTTCAGGCAAAAGCAAATGCAACTCATGCTTTTCAAAAGGGTGGTTTTCCCAGCAGGAGCTCAGTCATGTTTTTACAAATTAGTCTTGAGTGCCAGCAAATAGAAGTGAGTATGTGGTCAGTGGTGATCTCTGGCAGATTAAGGATATCAAAAGGAGCAGAAATGAATTCAGATTCACCTACTTTCCCACTACCTGCATCTCAACTTAGAGTTCGGGGTATGAATTAACAGCACAGCATCAATTTGTGCTTCAATCTGTTCGAATTCCTCACACTCGTTCAAAAAGAGAAGAATCTGAAAATTTTCTGAGTTCTGAGAAGGGTTATCCTTTCCCTTTCTTCCAGTGCTGCCTTCTTTTTTTTAAAGTAATTTATTTTATTTTTCTCAGTGTTCCATGATTCATTGTTTATGCACCATACCCAGTGCTCCAGGCAATATGTGCCCTCCAGTGACTTCTATACACCACCCTACTGTTCTGACTTCAACCTGAGACCCACCTCTAAGAAAGCATGCCCATACAGTTGCTTCCAAGCCTTGGTGCCTGAGAGAACACCCCCCAATATACAAACCTTCTCTGCAGGGCTGCCCTAAGGCTGTGAAGGTACCATCAGGAGATGGCATAGCTTCTTCAGGCTCTTGTGGGGACAGTGGGCTTGACATGCAGTGCCCCACTCAGGCTCTAGTTTCTTCATATTAACACACATTTCTGTAGTGGGCACTGTAGTTAACTTTCCAAAATCAATGATACTAGTTTCTGAGTTGAAACAGGAAGATGGTTTGAGGAATTGAGCCCAGAGTAGAGTGAATACTTGGTCTGAGACTTTCCCATGCCTGTGTTGCTTCAATCTACCCAAGAGAGTGGGCTTATGGTTTTAGGCATCTTTGGGTTATTTCAATGTTCAGCTTATACCTGGCTTGGGAATTTGTTCTTTGATTTCAAAGGTGGGATTGTAGTTGAAATTAGAGTGAGGTAACTCAAGGAAGATGATGGGAGCTAGTGACTGTCTTTAGCTTTGCAGAATCATATGTTGCTAATAGATAAGGTCAGGAAATCCAGACTCAGGCCCCAACATAAATTTATTCTATGATGCATTAGGTAGTTTGAATTTCTTGATCATTTGATTCTTTATCAGTGAAATGAGAAAAAATGTCTTTTAAAATTTCTGTATAGATCATATGATTACACTATATGAACCCATTTAGAAAAGTCTACAATATAGATACTTAATTTTAAACACACTTAAACACGTGATGATATAGTTCTGAAACACCTTTCAGCAAAATACGAGAGGCTTACATGGAATCACCTACAAATTCCCTTCTCTCCCCTCCCCTCAAACTGGCAAAGTGGCCAGAAGGAGTTTGCAGATGAAGTAGAACAAAATGAATTGATTCTCATGGAATAGACGCAGATTGTATCAGTGTATGCTACAGGAAGCAGGAAATTGTCAGCACTTGAGCCATGGGTGAGGCAAATCAAGGTTGAGAGGAAGAGAACATTGCTAAGTTGACCCATGTGACACTAATAGCTTTTGAATTGTTCCTGTGCTAGTGTTCTCAGAAGCCCTCATGGTGTGTGTGTGTGTGGGGGGGGGGTAGATGGGTCACGGGAACGTGGGGATTCATGGAAGATAAACCAGCAAAGCTCCAGGAACACTCTGGCTTCAATTTGGTGGGTTCTTGCCATCAAAATTTCAAAGCTTTAGCAGAGACATCACTACCTGTGTTTTGGAGCTAAGGGATAAAAAGAACCAAATTGCTCTTAAGAAGGAAATGAGGAGTATGTGGTTTGTGGCTGAAAGGGAGAGGACAGTGGGGAAAGTAGGAAGAAGCCTGAGCAACTGAAGGTTTCTTGGAGATGACTGATCTCCAAGGGACTTGATCTTATACCAAGCAATATTTTAAGGTATTTGCATTGTTTGAAGCAAATCTCTCCAGCCACTGAAATCTCAACAAAGTTAAGTTTCCTTTAAATTATCCCTCCCCCATCCCCCCCCCCCCGCAGCCAGTTCTTCTTTTTTGAGAGGTGTACACATTTACACATTCCCATTTTTTTAACTGATAAGGGTTCTTAATCCATTAATTAATTATTTTTTTATTTTAAAGATTTTATTTATTTGACAGAGAAACACAGCCAGACAGGGAACACAAGCAGGGGGAGTGAGAGAGGGAGAAGGCTTCCCCCCGAGCAGGGAGCCCGACATGGGACTCGATCCCGGGTCTCCAGGATCATGACCTGAGCCGAAGGCAGTCACTTAACCAACTGAGCCACCCAGGCGTCCCAGCCAGTTCTTACCTATGGAAGCAGCTGTTTTTCAGGTACATACTTAGTGACAGCACCTAAGTGTGCATCACACATTTTTATGGTTACTTAATATTTTTATTAAACAAATTAAGCATATAACTTAGCACAGAGCTTCACCCATATTGGGAGCAGCCTAAGATTAGACATGCCCAGATTGTGTGAAGCAGTCCAATGGGCTCATTTGGATTTTAATTCTCTGCCCTAGCCACATATTGATGAAGGGATTACATGCAAATGACATTAGGGAGGCGGCAAGAGAGAAAAGGAATCAGGAGATTGACTAATTCTCAAACTGGATAATTCAGTCATAAAACAACTGATGCTAGCACACCTCCTCCATAGTCTCTAAGGAGCAGTAGAAATAACTATTCACAGCACTTTTTCAGAAGCACTTCTTCCAAACCTGCTGCAACAGCTGCTCGGGCTGTTCGGCAGGGAAACCCAGGCAGATGTTGCACACCTTCCTTTTTATCACCTCCTACAGGAATGTAATATGAATTAAAGGGGCTTTATAGTAAGTCTACCAAAAGGAAACCCAGTCTCCAAGCCCCATAATACAGAGGAAAAGAGGCAAAGAATAACTCGATTTTCTAACACAAGGGATGCTCAGTATCTATCTCAGATCTTTAGGCAAGGAGGAATAAAGGCAAGGAAAAATAGATCACCCAGGAAGAAAAGTACGCTCAGGAAATAAAGTATATACAGAGAACAACAGTCCTATCCTAGGTTCACAAACCTGACATCAATGGAAAGGAATGTCTCTCTTGCACTGGTCTTGGCTCACTCTTGTTTTGGCAGTGCTCTGCACTCAAAATTGTAAGCTGTGTCAAGGGAGTCTTGCCCTGGTCTCTGTGTGAGACACACACCACCAGGGGCCATGCTTGGTGGTCTCTCGTGATGAGGGAAACAAAGGAGGAACACTACAACTGCTATTTATATGTATCTTTGACTTCATCCTATCACATTTAAACTGGAGTTTATCTTTAATGTGTATATATATGTGTGTGGGTATATATATATATATCCATACACATGTGTACTTTGAAGGCTTACTTTTTTATAGTGAGGAATTTATAATAAAAATTTGGATTCCACTGCTGTAAGGGTTTATAGATTCACCAAGGATCTGTTTCCAAGAAAGATTCAGAAACCCCCTACAGGAGAAGCTCAATATCACTTTGTGTCTAGAAAGTGAATGACAAATACATAAGCTGGCCTGGGTCTCTTCTCAAGAGAGATCTCTTTGCAGATACCTGCCTAGGAAAGACCTCTTCGTCTTGAGAAGATGAACAGCTGGAGAGGGCATGGATTCCTGGGGTGACCCAGGAAATTGGAATGACACAGAGAAAGAATGCTAAAGTTAGGCAAGTTCTTTTCAAATTGTAAATGGCCAATTTCAACAATAGTTTTCCTCTGCATAATTCAGCGGTTACCTTTTGGAACACTAAACCTATGTATAGAATTGAAACCCTGGGAATAATAAACTCCATGGTTCTGTTGGATCTCCATCACTGTAGAGGATGAAAGGACAGACATGTTATGATCAACTACAGAAGTGAGCATGTTCTAAATGACCAGTTCACCAAAGAAGGTATAGCCTGCTGAAGTAACATCTAATTTTAATTTTAATACTATTCACAGTTAAAGCATCGTAGTCTGTGGTCAGTAAGGTATTTCTGCAAAGGATGAAAAGTAATGGGGCATTTTATTCTGAGCTTCAGGTCCAAGCTTAGGTTAGAGCTTTGGTTTTACTTTTTTGGACAAAAATATTTAGGTAGAAATCTGCTACTTCCCCCAATGTGCAAACAAAAGAAAAAAAAATCAGATCACTTTAGACAGACAAAATGTTTTGGTTTAAGATGGTCTTTGAGTGAAATTTGATTTTTGTTTTGAGATCTGAGCATTCTTAAGCCTGGATCCCTCCCAAAAATGAAGCAGGCTGTGACTCTAGGGTACAGTGAAGGCAAGACTCATGAAGATTTGGGTTTTGTGATACTTTTATGCCTCACACCTGGGAAAATCAACAGAAATTCAAAATTGCTTTTCTGTGCTATGAAATAACTAGGGATTTGAGCTTATCTACCCTGATCAGTACAAAATCAAATAAACTAAAAATAGCTTGATTGGGAGACAGTTGGGGAAGTCCTGTGGGAAGGACCCCCCCCCCCCCCGCCATGGAAGTCTTTTGGGTGTGAATGATGGAAGTGTCACTCACTACTTTAGAGCTATGTCCTATAAGAGCCAGGCCAGACCAGTGTTCTCAAGTTATTTAATCACATTCACATCCTTTTTACTTTTTCAGCGATCCTTGCTGCATATTTTGCATTGAGTTTGGTTTTAGTGCCAGTATTCCCTCAGGACTTAGGTGAAAGGGGGAAAAACAGAAACTGAGTGAGCAGCTTTACCAGAGCTTGAACGTGGACTAGCCCTTCCCTAGCGCCTCAGTGCTGAGTGAATTGTAAGTGACTCAAATAAACTCTGACAACAGGCAGATGTCACTTTGTCCCTGAGTCATCCTATCATCATTTCAAAATTACACCCTCACGTCCAGCAGATTTTCATGTGTTAAGATTCATTTAGAAACGGCACATGAACACCTGCAGTTTGGCATTCCAGGTAGAGCCCCAGTATATCAAACACTTGATTAATAAACTCTGAAATGTTGAAATGGTTCTCTGTCATTAATCATATTATCTTCTACCTCTCTATTACCTGAAATCATTAGAGGAGAAGAAAACCTGAAGTGCAATCAGCCTCTAGCATGTTAATGCAATGACTAGACTCTTAGCTCCAAACAGGCAAAATAAATTAAGTAAGTGGGAAGTTACCCTACATGTGGTTTTCATTTTGGGAGGATTGGGGGAAGGCAGACAATCGTGCTTTAAAGCAGGGGATATCTTACGCAAATCACATCTGAATGACATGGATGTGAATTTAGGACTATAGACAGATACTGTTTCACCTACTAGTGTAAGAATCAATTGCTTGCAGTTTTGGATAGAAGGAACCCACCAGGAGAAACTCAGAACTTCACCCCAGATTTTTTGTGGAGCTGTGGAAGAACAGGAAGCTCTTCTGCCTCATGAGCTCCCTAGTTCATAGGTACCTATTCCATTCTCGTACCAATCAGCACTTACCAGGAATGACGTGGTTTCTTTGAGGCATGGGTCCATGTTGTCTATATTTCATTGAGGTCCGGTAGCCTCATAGTCTAGGTGCTTAAAGATTGTAGCAAAATTTGGATATATCAGGTGCAGAGCCATACAATGTCTATCAGCTGGTCAGTGTAGACTCTTGCCCTATTAAGAATGCAGTGAATTGCTGTGCACTTAAAGATGAACATTGACCTGCACAATTATAAAAGATAAAAGACTTTTACAAGGCAAAGGCAAAGAAAACTTTTGAGTCAGAGAAGCTGAATCACTATGAGTGTTGAATTGTAATATTGAAAGAGATTTTAATATTCAGACTGGAGTTGGCAAGAGATATTTACCTTGAATTAAATAACTCTTATGGGGACTTTGTTTCTTACAATTTAAATATTCAGTCTTTCTAGTGTCAAGGATCCTGAAAGAGCAACCCTACTCTCTAGCTTTCAAGCAGTACTGTGTTGGTGAGGTTGTTTCTTAACTGCTCTTAGTAAAATAGACCACTCAGCTTGTGATGTGCTGGGGTGCTCCTCTGGGTCTGATGTGGATCTAGTATGTTGGGATATGTTCTTTTCTCCTAATTAGTTTCGATTATTGAATTGGCCCTGGAAATTACTGAGTTGATGAATGGGAAAATGCCATGTTGGATATGTATACACTCTATGCTCACAGTTAGGCACAAATTCAGCAGTTCAGTCTGGTAGTCTTCCCAAGTAAAGGGCTTGGGCCAGATGATCTCTGGATGGCCTCTGGTTCACACATTCCAAGACTCTTCAGTGAAAGCAGAGATGTAAGCTCCATGAGAGCAAAGCACTTTGGCTTTCCTGTCCATTGAAATTTTTCAAAGAACATATATATCCATTACTTTACTGGTTCCCCACAGCAATCCTATCAGGCAGGAATACCAGCCTATATCTTTGTTTTATATGTGTCTAACAGAACATTTATAAATTGTAATATAAACATGCATTACTCTTTATTGTAAATTTCTATAGCCCATTCATTCCTGAAGAATTTTTTAAAAAATATTTTATTTATTTATTTGGCAGAGAAACCCAGCTAGAGAGGGAACACAAGCAGGGGGAGTGAGAGAGGGAAAAGCAGGCTTCCTGATGAGCAGGGAACAAAATGCGGGGCTCGATCCTGGGACTCTGAGATCATGACCTGAGCCAAAGGCAGATGCTTAATGACTAAGCCACCCAAGCACCCCAAGAATTTTTTTTTGATCTATGCCAGATTTTTGTATTTGAAGCCAAACTACAATTAAACCATGATTTGACAAATAGGGTTTCTTCCTAATTTACTAGCTCTTTCCTAATAAATTTATTATCATTAAATATGATTTGTGATGTACTATGAAGCTATTTCTCACCTTTCTGTAAATTATATTAGTTAAATAGAAACTGTTTTCAACTTTAGCACTGAATCAGTCCTGATTTGTTGTTTTTCCTGATTTCAGTGGGGTAAATACTCCATGGACAGATTCAAGCCACCTGTAATGTGATATAATTGAACATAGACTTGGGAAGAAATGCACAATGTAATGGCATATTTCTACTCTACAGATATAATAGAAATAAACTTAACACAATTTGTAATAGAGTAATTAGGAAATGAGGAGTTTCAAATGTTTACCTTTGTTTTTAATATGTTACTTAATTGTAAGTTTTTATAATTATTTTTAAAAAATATTTTATTTATTTATTTGACAGAAATCACAAATAGGTAGAGAGGCAGGCAGAGAGAGAGGAGGAAGCAGGCTCCCCGCTGAGCAGAGAGCCTGATGCGTGTCTCTATCTCAGGACCCTGTGATCATGACCTGAGCCGAAGGCAGAGGCTTTAACCCACTGAGCCACCCAAGTGCCCTATAATTAACTTTTAAATAATGATTGTGTGTAAGGACCAGGTTGCAAAAATTCCAGAAAATTTAAAAATTATCTTTTATAACCAAGACTACCAGGGCATGAGCATTTTTTGCTTCCCAGTCCATTCTGTGCTTTTCCAGGGCTTGCTGTTTTAGAGTTCAGTTAGGAAAAGTACTTTGTCTACCTTGAGGTAGGTATATTCAGCCTGAAGATGCTTTGTGATACTTTCGTTTTGTGGTAGTGGTTGTTCAGCCAGATACTTGGTGTGAATTATCTGACTGAGGTCCTATTAGCCATAATAAAAAATAACTGTGGTTGTTGCTTCTGTCCTGCCATCATTCTGACTCGATGTTCTCTGCTCACCATCTGGATAGACTCCCTAGGCTCTTGGCTAGCTTCTTCATTCCCCACTCACTCTCTGGGCATCACTGACTTTCCTGCTTCCTGCCCTTGTACCATTCCTCCCACCAGTCCTTCTGACTCATCCTTCAGAGACCTAGTATATTACGTGTACCAGTCTAATTTAGTAAATCTCTAATCCTAATGCCATGTAGGTACAAACAAGCCAACAAATACTGAAAATACAATACTGTTTTGATTGCACCTCAGGGCAGCATTTGATGAAATTAATAATGAAACTGAGGTCAATGAAAGTCTGAGAATAGAATGAAATTGACAAGAGTGTCTGCATCTACTTTCCCATGACTGTAGGCCATTCTTATTCAACATAATCTCTTCCTACAACTGGGGATTGTCCATCATGTAATACTCTTCCCAGGGCTCTATCTTCATTCCCATTCCCAGGCAGATAAGACCAAAAAACAAACAATGGTGAGTGGTGCTTATGTCTGTTTCCATTGAGTAATTTACTGTCTTACCTAATAGGCAGGATTCTAAGATGGCCTCCCAAACTTCCACGCCTACCCCCCCACCCCACTCCTGGTATACATATCTTGTGTATTTCCCTTCCCTTTAATGGAAATCTGTAATAGGATGGGGTAGCACTCCTAGGATTAGCTGCTAATCAGGTTACTTGAATTAAAAAAAATTATTCTGGGTAGGCCTGACCTGATCAGAGGATACTTTAAAAGAGAAGGTGAAGTATCTTAAAAATGTTCTCCCGCTGGCCAGGAAGAAAGCAATCACCATACTTTGAACTACCTAATATGGTCATTTGGTGAAGAACTGCAGTGGCCTCTAGGAACTGAAAATAGTCTCTAGGTACTGAAAGCTATCAAGAAAACAGGGATGTTGGGACACGTGGGTGACTCAGTCTATTAAGTGTCTAGCCATTGATTTTGGCTGAGGTCATGATCTCAGGGTTCTGGGATCAAACCCCCATCTATGTCAGGCTCTGTACTCAGCATGCAGCAGGGAATATGCTTGAGGATTCTCTTGTCTGCCTCTGCCCCCCTCTAAAATTAATAAATACATTTAAAAAAAGAAAATGGAGATATTGGTCATACTGCTTCAAGGAAATGAATTCTGCCCACAACCAGTGTTTGCGAGAGGACCCTGGACCTCAGAATCATAGTCATGGCTGAAACTTTGAATTCCATCTACCTGAGACCCTGAGCAGAGGACCCAGCTAACTCAGATCTGGACCCCTGACCCACAGAAACTGTAAAATAATATATTTATCTTGTTTTTAGCCTCTAAATTTGCTTATGCAGCAATAGAAACTAAAACACTGGGGCTCTCATAGACCTTAACTCCACCCTACATCTAAGAGCCTGGGAAGCCCAAATTAGTCTGCTTCTTGCCCTACTCTTTAAATGGACCCAGTATTCCTTTATGTCTTTTGAATTATATCATTCTCAAATCAATCATAAAATTATTTTAAACATAATCTAAAGATATTTTAGGGTTATATAATGCATCATGATCTTGTCAATCACCTACAGTAATGTATTTTTAGTATAAAACTAAATTTTGAGAGAAAATATTACAATATCTATCATTCATCTGTGAATGGGCTATACACATTAAAGATAAAGATACTTATCTGCTACTGCTTCCTAATCTCCTTGTGGCATCTCTAGACATCTCATTTGCTAGCTATTCACATTTAGAACAATTATGCACTGAATGTCGTATCACCTCTTTAACTAAAGGACATTGGCACTGTGCCTGGAATTCTGCCCTCTCTCTCACATCATCTTCTACTTCCTCTCCTCTGTGCCTCTTTTGTATTAATGTACAAGTATATTGTCTCTCATCTTAAAAATCAACAATACCCTCTTGACTCTGCCTCCTTCAGTTACTGTCCCTTTTGTCTGCTTCCCTTACAGTGAAACTGCTCACAAGGATTGTCAAAACTCACCGTCTGCAGTTTTTCCTCTTCAGTTCTCCTTTGTAACATATTCAAGTCTCTTTCAGCCCTCCTCTGTTCCTATCATTTGGACCCATCAGCAGGATTTGAGCAACTTCATTACTCAGTCCCTTCCCCGGACCTTTCCCTACTGGATTCTGGTAGATAACTCTTCCCCACTTTTCTCCTTCTACCACTACTTATTGCTCAGTCTCCTTTGCCTGTTTCTCTTCATTTACCTAACTTCTGAAATTAAGAGTGCTCCCATGTCTCAGACTTTGAGTTGCTTCTCCTTTCTGTCTACAATTGGTGATCTCATCTCATCTGTATACTCTGATGACTTTCAAATGTTTACCTCTATGAATCTTTCCTCTTGCAGACTCGCATATTGTATTACTTGTAGGTAGCTCTATTTTAACGTCCAAGAGACATCTCAAACTTAATGTACCTAAACCCACATTTTTGCTTTCTCTCAAAACCTGAATTTCCTGTGTTCTTTGCCATTTTGGCAAATAGCATCTCAATCATTCCAGGTATGCAGGCCAAAAAACTTAGTCATCAGTGCTTCCTTTTCCCCTAACATCCACATGGAATCTGTCAGCAAACCTGATTGCTGTCTCCACACTGTATCCAGAATCTGACTTCTTATTGACAGACCCAGAATTGTGATCTGGTTTCTATAATCGTTTCTCACTGAATTATCACAATGGTCTGCTCAGTAATATTCACCTTCTTCATTCATCCTCCTAAAATTTACTGCCAAACACAGTGGCCAGAAAAAATATTCTTAAAGACATAATTTAGATTATTTCACTGTACAACCTGAGATTCTCCAATGGTTCTCTTTTACATAAGAATAGAAGTTGAAATCACTAGAATGATCCATGACCTCATAGCCCAATGTGATTCCCTTCTGCTCTCTCACCTCCTCCTCAAATATTCTCCTTGGCTTCTCTCTTTCAGAGCTCCTTTCTGTTTTCTGAACCCTTACTGTTTCCTTTGTGTGGAACGTTCTTTTCTCACATACCTGTATATCTTATTCCCTTTTCTCCTTCAGACCTTTGCTTCCTTTTCGCTGAGTTTTTTTAACCATCTTATTTAAATTATATCCCACTATACCCTGACACCCCTCTTCTCCTCTCTTGTTTATTTTTGAATATTTATCATAGTCTGATATGGTAAGAACTTAACTTAATTATATATTAATTGCCCCCTTAATTAATAACTTAATTATATATTAATTGCCCCTTAATATAATAACTTAATTATATATTAACTGCCCCCCACCCCCAATTAAAATATAAGCTCCATGAGAACAGTCATGTTGGCTTATTTGGTTCACTAGATTTCCCCAGCATCTAGAAAAGTACTTGGCAAGTAGTAGGTGTTAGATAAATATTTGGACTTTCCTTAACAGCAGCAAATTATAACATCTCATGATTTATTGCACTTTAGAAACACTAGATCTTAATGAATTAATAATATCAAAGTGATTTTAAATTAACACTTAGGCTGTTAATTAACAAATGGAGGCCATGTTGAAAAGTGATCTCTATAGAAATCCCTGAATTTCGCCTTATCATTAATTTTATTTAAAAAATTAGATAAAGACATAATCCAAAAGGAATCAATCACACAGAACTGACAGTATTATTATAATGAAGGTAGGTTACTGATTCACTGTCGTTTTCTTTTTTCCTTCCAAACATATAAGTATAATTTTATTTGAAGGAAGCAAACTTTGCTCTCACAGGTGGAAGCATGATTAGTCTAAAGAAGATCTCCTTTCATTGCAGTGATGATTCAGAAATGAGTAAATCATCCTAATTTGATCACTAAGAAGAGCTTTTCTGGGGACATCTAAGAAAACTTTTAACTCTTAAGGGAGAGCCATGAAAGCTACTTTTGCCCTCTTCTATGTGATGAAGGAAATGGTATCTATCTGTAGATATCTGTGACAAAGCTGTGGAATGAACACTGGAGAGAAAAGATAAACCTGAACACCATTGACATTGTTCAATCCCTGGGTCCATTGTTTTTTTTAAATGTTATCTTAGTCACTGTACAGTACATCATTAGTTTTTGATAGAGTGTTCCATGATTCATTGTTTGTGTATAAGACCCAGTGCCCCATGTAATCCATATCCTCCTTAATACTTATCACCGGGCTAACCCATCCTCCCCTTCCCCTCTAAAACCCTGTTTGTTTCCTGGAGTTCATAGTCTGTCATGATTTTTCTCCCCCTCTGATTTCCTCCCCTTCCTTTTTCCCTTCCTTCTCCTAATGTCCTCCATGCTATACTTATGTTCCACAAATAAGTGTCCACGATTTTAAAGTCTACTCTAATAGATATATGAACCTGTAATTTTCTTTGTTCACATGAATTTCATACAAGTAGCTAGCTGTTTCTTGGAGCTCTAGGCATTCTAATTAGAAGAGAGAAAATATGGGCTATCAGAGAAGATATTGCAAATTTCTTGACATGTTTGTATCACAGGACAAAATTCACAGTAGTAAACTTAACAGAAAATGTAAATTTTCATATACGTGTTGCTAATCAGTTACTTAAATAAAGGAGTGCCCAAACTTAGCATTTCATGTTCAAAGCACTTAGCAAGTTTTATCAACTACAGACTCCATGTGAAACAGAAAAGAAACACCACTGCAATCAATTTAAGGCCACATTAGTAGGACTATACCACCTATAAAAAAATTCTGGATCTCTGTAATTCATTAAAAAGCAAAATTGAAAAATGAAAACTAGTTAAACAATTAAGTGACTTAAAGTAAGCCAAATCATTACATACATCTCTGTTACCATTAAAGGGAATTTATTTCATAAAGTGAACAACATTTCAAGTCATCTTTCCCTCATTTCTCTTTCTCTCAAAACTTCTTATTCTTTTCAACTGCTTAGAAGTCTCTCTTCCTCTACCCCTTACCCTCACTCTCTTCTTCCTCTTTTATATTACAGTTCTCAATGCTGCCCTTCTCTTCTTACCCCTATGTTATTATTGTTATGATTATTTTCAATTTATGACTAAATCTTACTCTTTTCAGTGCAAATAGCTCAGGATTGCAGCTGTTTAGGTTTTTTTTTTTTCCTGCCCCATCTTCTATTAACTAGTTTTATTTATACAGTAAATTTTTTACTGGTGAGCATCAGGAATATGTGGAACAAAGTTTTCAGTAGTGGGTGGGAGAATAAGTGTGACTATTTGGTTATCTTTAGGTTTCAGAAGCATTTCAAAAATATTTCTTGACACATTCCCTGGGATGGGAAACTTGAGAAAAGCATTAGTAAAACAATGCAAAACATATAATAATACAAATATAAGGTTTTTCAAATTTGAATCTTGATACTAAGTTCCTTCCACTCCCATCTCAAAGCATGGCAGAGAATGCAAGGAGATTGGTCAGCTTGGTAAAGAATTAAGATTTTGCAATCAGCCTTTTTAACTGAGCTTAAAAATATTTTATTTCCTGTATCTTGTATCGCCAGCGTGTGTACACATGCGTGCACAATTACCCTGTAAAATTTGCCTTGCATTCTCAATTATGTCACTTGTACTTTTGTGTCCATTCTCCACATGAAACAAAAAAATCCTAATTCTTCCTGCCTTGACAGATATTTTCCCAGGAGAGAATATGAAACTGACCCAGACATCAAAACATAGGTGGAGTTTCAAAGTTTGGACTCCTAAAATCTAATCTTCAAACTTTATAGATAAGAAAGCAATGAAATTTAGTAAGAAATAGTTTATACCGCTATTTATTGGTCCAGCCAGAAGAGGAACATACATTCCTCACTCACTGAGCAGAGTGCCCTTTCAACTACCAAACTTTTAAGGTGTCCTGTTGTTATAGCAACTAAAAAATAAAACTGGGAGCACCTGACTGGATCTGTCAGTGGGGCACGTGACTTTTGATCTCTTGGTCATGGGTTTGAGCCTCACCTTGAGCATGGAGATTACGTAATAATTTTTTTTTTTTTTAAAGATAAGACTAAAGGGGGCTTTCAACAGTGTAACTTAGGTCTTCGGCAAGTAAGTCAGGGCTACATTTTAGAAGGGAGAAGTTGGGGCATGGAATGAATTAACTCTCTTCTCTTGAACCTGACATCATCACAATATGCTAGGTATTTACTCTTTCTGTAAGATAGTTCTACAAATCAAAATAGATCCCCAAACAGGTATTTCTACCAATTTTCTGTGTTGTTTTGGTTTGTACATAGTGATAGACTGGTTTGGAGCACAGAGGGACCTCCCCGGAGTGAAACTAAAGCATCTGCAGTTAAGAAACAGTGGAAAAAAGGATGGAATTGGCAACTCTCTTGATCCATTCTACGAAAAGTCAAATTATAATACTCAGGGGATTGAGATTAAGTGGTTTGTTTGTGTGTTCTTGCTCCAGATAAAAGGGTAAATCCAGATGCAAGAAAAACATCAGCAGGAGCTGGATTATTTCCAGGACACCCTGTTCAGGCTGATTTAGAAGCTGAGGCTAAAGGAAGCTTGGGGAGCCTGTAAAGGGCTATTTAGTTTGCAGTGTTCACTAGGTCTGTATATTGGCCAAAGTTATCCAGTTCCACTTCTCAAGAATTCTCTTCTGTTTTCTGTTTCACTAACTGTAGCATATTTTTCTTTTCCCTTCTCTTTTCTCTTCCTACCTTCCTTCCTCTCTCTTCCTTTCCTTTCTTTTTTCTCTTTTTTTTAAGCTTTAAGAGAATTTTTGTAACCACTGGAATTCCATGAAATTACATGATGCTCTTTCTGTAAAGGACACACACACACACACACACACACACACACACACACATACACGATAAATATATTTATTTTTCTAAGCTTGAAATAGACACATATACACATACATACATACATACAAATGGGTGGGAAATTAGAAATAAGAATCTGTTTAAAGAGAAGTTTTAAAAAATCTTGCTTCCTTTCATCCTTGTTTCTCACACTAATTGTTATAAACTTTACTAACACTTTGAGCTTCTATTTCCGTAGTATACATTTTATCTATGAAATTGAACCATTGGCTATAGCTAGGAGTTCTCATATTTCATTTTATAATTTGGAACTGAGATCTGTGCAATCCTGAGACAACTCTCTTGAGATACCTACTTTTTCCTCTTGATGGGACAGTCATAAGGAAAGTTAAGGCAATAGGCATATCAATTTATATAATAAAATGTTGCTTACTTATGAAGATGCATCACTTGGCATTTGAAGAGGATCTACTTATATGTAGAATAATTTCCTCTCTTGTGGATTTACAGAATAAAAAGGCCACACACACACACACACACACACACACACACACACACAAACCCTGTGCACACACCATATATACCAAGAAGGAATCCCCGAATCCTGTTTCCATTCACCACCACCCCCGCTCCCCTGGTTTTGGTCTGTGGAACCGTAGTCCAGTCAGATTCATATTATCCAACATATTTGGGAAAAAGAATACATATGTGTACACACACACACACATATATATATACACACATGCACACAACACACACAAACATATACATATATTCCCCTAAGCCACTTGATTTACTTTTGGGTAATTTTAAAATATATTAATAAATTAATATTAATATGTTAAGATGTTTTATTATTTAACAGAATTTTCTCCTTTTTTTAACTAAGCATTTCCTAAACCTATTTATCCACTTATTTATTTTTTTCTACAGCACATATTAAACCATCCCACTCACAGAGATTTCACAGGATACTTGATTTTCTAAAAGTTCCTTTTGGAAAATTTGACCTAAGAGAAAGAAGAGAAGAATAGTGTCTTCTATTGTTGATTTTGTTGCTGTGTTGAATGGTGGGGTTGTGAGTTAATATTTTTGTTGTTGTACTTGATAAATCCTTTACATTGGATTTAAAATACTTTCATAACATGAGAAAGTGATTATGTAATGAACTAAATGGAATCAGTGTCTCCTATGATGTCAACTTGAGACCTGTGCAGAGGCCGTCCAGGATCTAGCACGTTGGGGCACCCTTGCTGGTCTTGGATAATATTTGATTTTGCCACCTTCCCTCATTTCTTTAAGAGCTAACAACATAACACAAAGAAAACTGTTATTGATGTAGTGGAACACATCAAACCTTCATGAACTATTAATACAATGGGATGGACTTGTAGAAACAAATTTCATTTAGCTGTCTTTGAGAATGAAAACTGTTTTGACCTTAGGCGGACAATGGCACAGTGTCTTCACTGACCAGTATTTTCTTATTTGAGCCATCACTTCTATGTTCAGAATACTTGGTCCCATAAGTAACCTTTTATAAGAATCTAGGGCCTCCTGTAGTCTTCCCACAGTCCTGCTATCAAATCCTATGCTCCCTGCTAATTATTCCAGTCCAGTTATGTAGGTTTATTATACAGACCTCCAGCGTGCTTTGTAAACTCTGGCACAAAACACTGTTTCACCTGTTTCTCCTCCTCTTCTTTTATCTTCTATCCTTTCCCTGGTTCTCTTCTCTACCTATAGTATTCCTGTTTATCTTACAAGATTAAATTCAAATTCTGCATTTATCATAAAATCTCCCTGATCTGTCTAGTTGTACCAGTAAGAAAAATTGACCTATAATGACTTTGTTAAAGAAATTCACACACACGCACATGTAAACTGTATAGACAGACTTTGCTCCTTCTGTCAAATACACTGGCTTGTTTCTGATGCCAAGCAAAGGAGCAGGCTCTCAAGATGACTCTGTTCAATGTATTTTGCTATTTGACATTGACTACATATGTATAGTGTATACACACTTATCTCTTGTGCTTCTGCTGGAGTTCTGACGGCTTACCCCACGTCTAGCAAATGGGAAGACCTCATGAAGGCACAGTCTATGATCAAAGAATAAGACACAATAAGCTTTGTGAATAGGAAATTCTGCATTCTATAACAGCTAAAGAATTCAATCCTCACAATCATCTGTGAAGTTAATCAACTTCCTGGGACTGCCTCATAATCAGGAGTTGACTTCTACCTAGTGTGCTACAACCACAGAAGGATGTGGGACCAGGGTATTGACTAAAAGCAGCCACAGTAATGGGTTAGAATAGAGAAGCTTTTACACTATTCTTTTTTTTTTTTTTAAAGATTTTATTTATTTATTTGACAGAGAGAAACACAGCGAGAGAGGGAACACAAGCAGGGGGAGTGAGAGAGGGAGAAGCAGGCTTCCCGCAGAGCAGGGAGCCCGATGTGGGGCTCGATCCCGGGTCTCCGGGATCATGACCTGAGCCGAAGGCAGTCGCTTAACCAACTGAGCCACCCAGGCGCCCCTACACCATTCTTGATACCTATATCACATTCTCATTGTTTGACTTAGTTAATTTTTCCCCTATTAGACACGGAAGTTTGAATGGTACTTGTTTTGGTAGAATGTCAGTTTTCATGGTACACTAGAGATTATTAAGATTGTTGACATTTATTCTTTATTGATCATGTTTAGATTGATAACTCTGACTCCTAATTTGAAAAACAGGGCATGAGAAAAAAAAAAAAAAAAGACCTGTTCCTTAGGTGTCTGTATCTTTTAGGAATATATGTCAGCAACACAAGTATGAGATCTGAGTATCCTGGCAGCTTCTGAAAAGTGCCTTTCTTCTCCCATATAGGAAATATGGACAGGGAAGGAAACTCCAGAACTTCTGAGTCTCTTTAACAAATATCCCACCTATATTGGACACATAATTTGGCTATTAAAGTTGGAACTTGGTATACTGGCAATGACCCTGCAAAGGGTCTCAATAGTCTATCAATAAAGAACAGAGAAAGGAACCCCCATGGTCTTTAAAATGATTTATGGGCAAGGAATTGGTAAAATTTTCTAACTCCTTGTCTAATTCCTAAATTTAGTCATTGCTATTATAAATTTAGTTACCCAGAATATATTATCCTTTCTCTTTTGGGGGCATACTCGCTCTGCAGTCCCCAAGCCTAGGGAGACCCGACTTCCAAGTACTTTCTCTTATCCTTAAATATTATGTCCAAACTGAATGGGTCTCTGTGGCCTATTCTCCTCCTCCAACTTATTACCATAAGTGGTTCTATGATCCTCCCTCCAACACTATGTATCTCGGCAGCCTTCCTATCTCTCTCCTTCATTCTGGAAAACTGAGAAATAAAAAGGCTTACAGTATTAAACTCAACCTTTCCATGAGGGACCTTCCATAGTTTCTGATACCCACTGTTGATGATAGGCCATTAGCGATGTGAGGGGCTCATGCTTCAAAGCTTTCACCACACCTTAGCCACTATGGACATTTTTAAGCCTTCAGATGAGTATGAAAGGAAATCATTTTAAAAAGACATACTGCCACATGAGTAAATCACAATATTTAGACCTTCCTGCTGCACAGTGATGGCAGGGACTGAGGCAGGTGCAAAGGAGAACAATTATCTTCACTTACAGCCTTCCTGACAGTTGTGGAATTTGTTGATTCCTTTGTATGACAAGTTACAAAGAGGAGAGCTATATTGAATATTTGCTCCCTGCAAGAGTACAATGCTGAGTCTTGAAATGAGGCTTTGGCAGAACGCTGGTGCAGTATCTTGTGCATTAATCAAACATAGCAGTTTCTTTGTTGCACCTAGCTCTCTGCTGTTCTCACAGAAACTCCAAGCGCAAGCTGCTGCAATCCTGCCAATGTGACAAAAACAGCCCATACGTTTCCGTTATAAGTCAGCAGGGGCATCTTTGTCACAGGACAGAGATTGGGGACCTGTTGAGCCCTTCCAGTTTTAGCATCTGTGCCTAGAGAGGACACTTGGTTCCAAATCTTCACTCAAGTAGTTGTTTTTATTATTCATCTTCCCAAGTGGTTAGGCAAAGACAGGTGGGCTCCACTCATACACCACTTACAGTTAGGCTGGAAAAAGGACAAAATCAAATTTTGGGCTATGCAGCTGATTGCAGAATCTTCTCAAACCCATAATCAGCTCTCTTCTCTCTCTTCAATCATTGACTCCTCCCACCCCCAGCCCCCATTTCAGGGCTAAGGTGAATATAAAAACCCCAGATCTAAGAGATTCCTAAGTGGTATCCCTAAATCCTAAAGATTAAAGGATGCTCTAGAAATTGCATAGTTAACCTTGGAACCCCAAATGCTCCCCAAATTGGCAATGACCTGTGACCTACTATCATGACTGGGAATCCTGAAAAGCAAAGGCTGTTTCCTTAAGGATTTCTTTTTGAAAGGGTGTTGAGGTTTCATTCATACCCTGCCCCCAATTCTCTTAAGCCCATAAAACTTTAACTGAAGCCCCTGACCAGTCTGCCAAAAAGCATCTGGTGGAGTTTCCTTTCCATAAATCTTCAACTCCTCACACGGTGGCTGGAGAAAATTAAGTAGCCCATCAGCAAAGGTAAAATTTATGAACCTCCTAGAACTCACCCCAAGTACCAAAGAGAAGGGAAGTAATTCACTGAATAGCAACCCCATTCTCAAAATTCACCCTGGGGCTGGGAATTGTTCTGGGTGAAGGGACGCAGGTCCCCTTTGAGACCTGAGCTGAGAAGATGGAGCTATTACCTAGGTAGCCTGAGTGTAAGTTTGACTCACAAAAACGAGTGTCTCCTTGGTGTGCGGAAGAGCTCGGCACGTAATCCTGTTTATCCTAATGACCTTTGCACCGGAGGGCTGTTAGTCCCATAGGCAGTGCTCTCCTGATCCAAAATGGGCAAAATCCTGGTGTGGAGCAGGAACTGGAACTCATTCTTCTTGGAAAAATAACTGAATTCACAACATTTTCTCAAATAAATTCACAGAAGAAACTAAGTTTTAAATAGGCATATGTTTGCCTAGAAGCAAAATAAAGCATCTGAGTTTTCCCTCACTCTGTGCCTAATTCGAGTTTGTTTGGCAATCTGCAGATCCCATGCAGGCAACCCCCAAAGATATGGATGGGTTAGAAAAGAAGCTCTGAGAGTAATGATCCAGTATCTCAGCTGCAAATATTTTCTGACTCTGGACAGCCCCCCTCTGATTCAGCTCCTGCTCCCTGAGAGTCATGAGGGCTTCCGGTTCCTGCTTGCTGGCCCAGGGAGGCAGCAGCCACGCTTGCTCCAAGACAGTGGCCACCTCTTGAATTTGCTTGGCAAGTGGCCGCCAACATAAGGTGCTGGGATGGATTTCAGGGCACCAGCCGCCGCTGTATTCAATGCACAGCAGGCAAAGCTGAAGCATGTGGAGTCTCTTTAAAATGAGGCTTGTCAAATGATCCCCATGTGTCTTTGGTTCTTGGAAGAGAGCTTATTGATTTTTAAGACTGTTTGCGTTTCCCCTTTTGGTCCCTTGCTCTGAAATATCTCCTCATGGAGCTGCCTGCAGTAGAAATTCCTAGAAATATTTCAACTTCGTGTATCTTATGTGGCAGAATTTGGGGAGTCCATGATGTCCTGTATGTCTCTAGGCATCTTGCGTGCACACACATGTATATGCACATACTCCCTCAGGTGCATTTATGGTGCTTCCTTTCATACAGTCACTCTCATTGAGCTTTTGCTCAGAGATACTAATGCCGATACCAGTATGAAGCTCCAGGGAAGATAGATTTTTAAAAAAGATTCCATCTCAAAGAAGACTAGTCTGGAAGGTAAAATGCACATATTAAAATATTAAAAGGTATTTCCAAAAGATTTATTACCATTCTAGATCTCAATTTTATACAATTCTGTATGTGTGTATAAAATTTTAAAATAACATTTTACAGTGGTAATACTTCAGTACTATAGAAATTAAGATACTCAAAACAATAAGAAATTCTCCACTATCTAGAAACAGCCCTTAGACCTATATGGCAGAAGATGACATAAATGAGACTAAACTATTAACAATGCTTTGTCTATATAATTTTAACTGTTTCCAATGAAAATACATCATGACATTTTCCCCTGCCACATGAAATAGCATTCTATAGTATTTGTAGTTGTTGTAGAGTTTTTGATAGTATAAATGTATCATAAACCATCTAACTCATACTTACATTTGGATATTTAGTAGCTTCTAAACTTTTGCCATCATAATTTATACTGTGATAAAGGAATATATATTTCTATAATCTACAAATATATAGATGTAATAATGTATCTAGGACTAATTTCTAGAAGCAAAGTTTCTAAGGGGGCAGGATTTGCAGATTTTTTATAGCTTTTGTTACCTTTACCAATCATTAACTTACAACTTAATGACAATATATAAGAATACTCATTTCTTGGGGTGCCTGGGTGGCTCAGTTGGTTGAGCACCTGCCTTTGGCTCAGGTCATGATCCCAGAGACCCCGGATCAAGTCTACCTGCTGGGCGGGAAGCCTGCTTCTCCCTCTCTCACTCCCCCTGCTTGTGTTCCCTCTCTGGCTCTGTTTCTCTCTGTCAAATAGGTAAAATATTAAAAAAAAATACTCATTTCTTATTCTTGGAAACATAGATATCTTTGTTATATCATCTTTTTCACATCCGTAAGAGAAAAAATTAATGTTTTTTAATGTGTCAATGTGTATTTCTTTTGCTGCAGGTGAGCATATGTATTTTTTCATACTCTTGATATATATATTTCTGTGTTTCTGAATCCCCCCCTTTTTAAAAAAATCTTTTAATTATATTATGTCTATTATCATTAGTTTTTGATGTAGTGGTCCATGATTCATTGTTTGTGTATAATACCCAGTGTTCCATTCAATACATGCCCTCCTTAATACTTATCACCAGGCTAACCCATTCCTCTCCTTCCCCTCTGAAACCCTCAGTTTGTTTCCTGGAGTCCATAGTCTCTCATGGTTAGTCTCCCTGCTCTGATCTTCAGCCCTCTTCATTTTTCCCTACCTTCTCCTAATGTCCTCCATGCTATTCCTTATGTTCCACAAATAAGTGAAACCATATGAATTCCCCTTTTTGTTTGTGGTTCATTATTCTATTTCTGGTTATAAGTATATTTTTTAAATTATGTAATAACTGAGTACATATTAAGAATATATGTATTTCTTTTGCCTATGTTACAAATAGTTTTTCCAGGTTACCATCTGTCATTCCCCATTCTCATGCATACTTGACAACAAATCCTTTTTATTTAAAAAATCATATAGCAAAATCTATTGACTTAGACATTTATGACTTTACTTTTGTTGCTGTTTTTAGAAAACTCTTAAAGTCACACATTCTACAATAATTTCTCTATATTTTCAGATTTTTAATTTAATATTTAACCTAAATTTAAACATTTTACATTTTATTTAAATATTTTAAACATCTGAGATATTCATGGGTGTGAGATAAGCTTGTAATAAAATAAAAGCTATTGAGGACTGAATAAAAGGGAACTAGAATTAAAGATAAGTGATTGCATTCAGTACTCAGCCTTGTTTTTTTGTTATCTGACATGTATTACAACATAATATGGAATTATTCTGTTTTTCACTTTAAAAAATAAGGATAATCATTATTCCACCAGAGCAGAGGAAATATTTTGGCACTATTTAAATATTATGCATCTTATTATGAAATGTTTCTTGATAAGTAGAGTAGTACTCAACCCTGAGTCATTGTTCTTATGTCCACATTAAGAAGACAATATTTGGGGTGCATGGGTGGCGCAGTCAGTTAGGAGTTGAGTGTTGACTCTTGGTTTCAGTTCAGGTTGTGATCTCAGGGTTAGGAGATTGAACTCCACATCAGCTCAGTGCTCAGCACAGAGTCTGGTTGAGATTTTCTGTCTCCCTCTGCCCTTCCTGCTTTTGTTCTCTTTCTCTCAAATAAATAAATCTTTAAAAAAAAAACACACTATTTGTCTTCCAATTACATATATATGAAATATGTAGAGAAAGTATCACTCATCAAAATGTCCCTTAGGAAAGCCTAGGCATAGACTGAAGAAATGTCTTCTACCATAAACAAATATAAAACTGGGCAAAGTATAAGAGGTAAATGTTTCATCCATTGGATGACAGGCCATGCAGAATTGTGATCTTTGAGAGGTGGGACATAACCATCCTGAGTTCCATACTTATCCAGGCTTCCTTTGTTGGGTTATGCTTCCTGTATGGGGCAGGAATGATGGATCCAAAGTGTTAAAGTCTCACTAAGCAGAGGAACCAGGGTTTAAAGCTTTGAACTTCAAGTGAAGTGGCTAGAACCTTAAGGGCAGGGTGTTGGAGAGAAGAAAGTTACACTAGTTAGAGAGGGGTGGCCAAGGACTCTCCATGTAGGAGTACCATGGGTCCTGGGCCAGTTGCTTACTGTTTATAAGCAGGAAGGCATTCTGTGAGGCATATAGGAAGTCAGCTATTGCAGGGCTGAGAGTTAAAATGACATCCCCAAAATAGTTCAAGTCTTGGAGACATTATTGTTTTGGTCCAGTGAGCATGAACAGACATTGACCATTTCAGATATTTAGTGGGGACACCAGAATGGCCATGCCTAGGGAAGAAGAAACAGATCCTAAAGGAAGGGCCATGACCCAAAACTAACTGGATTCCCCACAACAAAGAATTAATCTAAGTGAGAAAGAACTATTAATAATTTAACTACCTATTACAACCAACTTATACTTTTTTTACTTAAAGATTTGATTTATTTGAGAAAGAGAGAGCAGGAGGAGAAGCAGAGGGAGAAGCAGACTCCTCACTGAGTAGGGAGCTTGATGAGGGTCTTGATGCCAGGACTCCAGAATCATGCCTGAGCTGAAAGCTGACCCTTAATCTACTGAGCCACTTAAGCACACCAAAACTTACAGCCTCTTGATAGAAGACATCAGAATCACAAATCCTTACCACATATTATTCATAATGTCAATATACAATTCATACTTAATATGCATGTGAAGAAACCAGGAAAGAGACCTCTTCAAAGGAGTAAATAGGAACAAAGTATATTATTAGGCAGATGTTGAAATGAACTGCCAGGATCATAAAGCAGCCATTATAAGTATTTTCAAGGATGTAAAGGAAAACATAATGATAAATATAGATGGGGAATTTTAGCAGAGAAAAAGGCATTATAAACAAATGGAAATTCTACATCTACAATTAAAACAATTGAAATGAAAAACTCATGGGTACTTTTGTCAGCAGATTGGAGACAGTAAACTAAAAGCAGATCAGTAGTCATAATCCTTTATGACATTTATCAAATACCACATTCAACAACTAAAGCAGTCACAGTCTTTTCAGTTACAAATAGAAGAAAGATATATACCTATGCTGACTCACACATACACACACACATACACACACAAATTTTGAATTCAGAAGTGTTGAAATCTTGCATAGCATGTTTACAGAGTAGAGTGACATTAATTTAGAAATAAAAACACTAAAATATTTAGAAAATCCCCCACATAGGTTGAAGGTAAATGATATACTTTAATATAGTCTCCACAACTATGTAGTCGATGGTATAATGATATATTTCTATACAGTCTTCTATATAATCTGACAATTATGAGGGAAATTAGAAAATATTTCAATGTGAATCATTAAAAATATATGTAAATGAAAACATAGCAAAAGCAACACTTAAAGGGAATTTATAGATTTTGTTTCTTAGGGAAAGCATAGCTTGTATATTATATTAGAAAAGAAATAAGGTTTAAAACTATGTCATAGTAAGATAATGGTGACTGAATTTCAAATTTATCCATTCATCTCCAATAAACTGAATAAGTAAACAAAAATGAAAACTCAAACATCCAAACCTTAAGGATAAATAAACGATTAAAATTACTCATAAATAAATAAATGAATAAATACACATGTACACACACAATTTCCAGCAGAACTCCTATTTCAAGTTTTGTTGGGAATTATGGGTATAAAAAAAAGCATGGAAAAAAATATACTGTGAAAGGGCACTCTGATTGGATCAGTGACTATAAGGGAGAGAAATAAAGTTCACAGGATGAAGAAGTGCAGTATTGGAAAATCAAGGTTACTAGATAGAGTAAAAATCAAGTCTTTTGGAGAATAGGATATAAAGAGGAAAATAAGCAAGAGGGGGAAATTTAGCATTTTATTAGACCAAAGAAAATAAAAATAGTTGAAGAATATACCACCTACTCTCACTTCCCAAAAAAGCCATCCATGAATTAAAATTGCATTTTGCTATAAGACAGAGAAAGACACTCTAAAGCCCTAAACCTGTTTGCAGTAGCTGCTAATAGACAATAAAATAAAATATCAAACATTCTGCTGATAAATCCTGCCCCCAAATTATCAGGAAGCTAATAAAAGTGTAATATAATGTTTGAAACTAAATTACTTAAACATTATAGTATATGAAAAAAAATAACTTGAATAAAAAATTTCAAAATTAAAGACAGAAATGGAAACAAAGAAAAAACAAGAAAATAATTGAGAATTCTTTGAGCTTAGGAATTAAATAGAATAAAAACAGAAAATCAAGTTGGAAGTAAACTTGACATGTAAAATGACAAAATAATATATTTAAATATATTTTATCTTTAAAATTTTGATATTTTCCCTGTTAACAGCTTTCGTAACCATTGTAAAATGATCAAAACCAGGAAATTAGTACTGATACAATTCTTTTAAGCAAACTGTGGACACCTCATTTAAATTTTTCTATCTCTTCTACTTCTGGCTGGCCTAAGATTCATTCCAATATCCTATACTGCATTTAGTTGTTTTACTCCTTACTTCTATCAATCTGGGATAATTCCTCAGGCTTTTTGTCTTTTACTGATTTCAACAATTAAACAAAACAAAACAAAAAACATGGTGTGAATGCAAGGTGGTGCAGCCACTCTGGAAAACAGTATGGAGGTTCCTCAAAAAGTTGAAAATAGAGCTCTACTGGGTATTTATCCTAAAGATACAAATGTAGTGATCTGAAGGGGCACGTGCACCTGAATGTTTATAGCAACAATGTCCACAATAGCCAGACTATGGAAAGAACCTAGATGTCCATCAACAGGTGAATGGATAAAGAAGATGTGATTCATATATACAAGGGAATACCATGCAGTCATCAAAAAGAATGAAATCCTGCCATTTGCAATGATGTAGATGGACCTGGAGGCTATTATGCTGAGTGAAATAAGTCAATCAGTGAAAGACAATTATCATATTATCTCTCTGATAGGAGGAATTTGAGAGACAGAGTGGGGGATTGTGGAGAATAGGGAAGGAAAAAATGAAACAAGATGGGACTAGGAAGGGAGACAAACCATGAGAGATTCTTAATCCCAGGAAACAAACTGAGGGTTTCTGAGTGGTGTGGGGAGAGGGATAGGGTGGCTGGGTGACGGACACTGGGTAGGGTATGTGCTATGGTGAGTGCTGTGGATTATGTAAGAGTAATGATTCACAGACCTATACCCCTGAAGAAAATAAGACATTATATGTTAATTTAAAAAAAAGATCAGCATTCCTATGAGAAGAGATGCCATTGGCTCACTCTTTCTCTCTGTCCATGTGAGGACACAGTGAAAGGTGGCCATCTGCAACCAAAGGAGAGAGCTGCACTAGACACTGACCTTGCTGGCTTCTTGATTTTGGACTTCCAGTCTCCAGAACTGTGTAGAAATAAATTCTTGCTGTTTAAACAACAGAACAAAACAACAAAACTTGGTCAGTTACTTTATAGAGTAGCCTTTCATTTACATTTGCCTCATGCTTTATTATGAGTTATGCAGTTATACAAGAATACTACTAATGTGATATATCCTTTTTAGTGCATTGTATCAGGAGATGCATGATATCAATGTAACCTATTCATGCTGAGGTTAAACTTTATTTGTTTATGGTGGTTTCTACCAGGTTTCTCCACTGTGAAATTAACAAATATATTCTGGAAAAATAATTTGTAAATATTCTTTTACTTTTGCAAACTGTGATATTCATTCATTGTATTTTCTGAAGTGATGTGTATCTTGATGTTAGCCAAATAATATTTTCTATTTTAGAATATATTTTACATTTATTAATGAGACTTTTACTGTGAGGAGGAGCTTTATGTTATCTCCGACTTGGTTATGTAGTCAACTATTTATATTTGAGTGAACACATGGAATCTTATGTATTACATGAGTTAGGCCATTTTTATCATTTTTTACTGTATTAATCAAATTTTTCTGGAGTTGACCCTTGGGAGCTCCTTCAAGTTGGCTTCTGTGTCCTTTGGAATGTCTCTGTAATTTTTTGAGAAGTGTCTTATTTCTGGGTACCACAAGTTATTCTAGGTGCTTCCTATACTTGCCTTAACCCAGGAATTAGCAATTTTTCCAAGGGCTCTGGATTCTCTTTCATAAAAAAATAGCATTTAGAAATGAGATCTATTATTAGTATTATTATTGCTCAGTGGTCCTTTCAGCAGACAGATGCAGAAAATGTATGCCTGTAAACACACAAACACTCATATCTATTTCTATGTTCATCCATCTGAATTCACATTAAAAATTGCTGATACAGTTCCAGATCTGTTAATGATATTGGAGACATCCCTTTTAAAGTTCTAATTGTTTTCTATTCCACCCATTATTGGATAACTGGGTGGAGCTACTTTTCTTTAGATTTTAGCTTTGGGAAGACAGCTCCGAGTCTAATTTTGTTCAATATTCCCTTATTTGCAGCCTCAAAAGAAATATCAGCCTCCTCAGTCTTTCAGATCTTTATAAGAAAAAATGGAATCTTGACGTACACACTATATTAAGGTCAATAGATTAGTGACAACTGGGATAATATAAAGTTCACCTTTCATATTTAAGCCATCATCCTATTTGGCATACCAAGAGATGGCATCTTTATGCCTAATTTCTCTCAAGCAAACAAAGCATTTTTTTGTCTGGATGTGTATGTGAGAAAATCTTTGCTCCAAAGGAAGGAGAACTAGACTACATAATTGGTTCTTTTTCTTTATTGATACTCTTTTCCCTCATCACCCTCTTCATTTCCTCACCTCACATTTTCTCCGAATACAGCTGCAATCAGTCTTCTGCCCACAAGCCTTAGCAAAACTGACTGATGGCCACATGGTTGCTGTCATGAGAATGTTTTAGTTCTCATCCTTTTTGATTTCTCTGCAGCATTTGCTGTTCTTTTGCTTGCTGGGCATCAGAGCTGCTGTATAGTAGATCTAACACATGGTCAGTGTTACATTATACAGACTTATCCCCATGGAAATCCACCCCCCCATCCTGACACCTCAACTGCATAATATTACAACTCTTTTTTCAGATTTTTTCTGTTTTCAAAACAAAATCTGCTACAAACTTGAGAAGCATTCTGATTTAGTAAAGCAATTCCTTTACTTTTCACACTATCTTATTTTTAAATCTTGATAATTACTTATACAGTTTCATATTATCTTCTCTTCTGAATCTGGTTACCAGCCTAAGAATCAGGCCTTCATCACGTCTAAACTGGACCAAAGACAATTATCTCTCTATCTTTTATTTCACTCTAAACTTTATCTTTCACCCTGCCATCAATGAAACCTATCTACCATGTGCATCTAGTCATTTCCTTCTGCTCAAAACTTTCCTTGACATCTCTTTGCCCATCACCTACCAGTTTATATCTAAACTGTTCTTCAAGATTCATAATACCTTTAAGATCTGGCTATTTCCTGTCTGTTAATTTTAGTCTTTGCTTTGCTTCGCATTTATTTATTTACTTATTTATTTATTTATTTATTTATTTGCTTGGGGGAGAGAGAATGCGAGTGAGGGTGGGGAGGGGCAGAGGGAGAAGCAGACTCCTGGCTGACCTGGGGCTCAATCCCAGGACCCAACATCATGACCTGGACTGAAGGTAGCAAACTGAGCCACAAGGGGCCCCTAGTTTTTAATTTTAGATTTTAGTTTTCTCTTTGCTCTTCTTCACGATTGCTTTATGAGTTAGTTTTCTCCCTACTCTCAGGTTTTTTCTTATATAACTCAATCAATTGTTTTTATAATGGGGCATTTTCCTCTCAAATTTGTGCTAATCACATCCGTAAGCATCCACATATATTTTCCTAATCTGCATATGGTGATCTCTGTTTTCAAAGAGACACAAAGGAACAGATAGTTGGAGATGTTTTTCCTTTAATAAAATAACCCTTTGTTTGAACAGGGAAACTACATAGGCAAATGGTTCTCAGTTTGGGATGGGTGCCAAAAAGAGATTAGGGTAGAATATTAAAATATAAGAAGAAATTCAGGTTGATTTTGAAAAAAAGTTAATAAAATATCTCTAATTTGTCTTTGTCACATAAAATTTACTATAAATTGCAAAGTGTTAAGTGAAATTGTAAGAGACTATTGAGAGACTGTGATCTCAAGCAAAGACTCTGTCTCCTCGGCTTTGCAGCAACACCCCTTCATATTCTGGTGGAATTTGTGGGTCAGCACAACCCTAGCTATTACCAGTTAATAGAACCTCCTTATTTCAGGAGCATGGCCTCAAACACCACAGAACCAGTGGTCATTTATAGGTTTCTAGGCTTTCTCTCCTTATTTAGCACATTTCTTGGTTTTGCAGTCTTTCCCTTGAATATATTTCCTCAGAGCAAGTAGGTTTAAAATAAAATTTAAGAGAGTCTAAATCACTCTGCAGAGGTTATGATAAAAGGGTTGAGGGAGAAAAGATGCCATGCCATAAACTCAGTCACTATGGCCTGAAGGTATGTATGAAAGCATACAGCATTGTTTGTGGCATATAAACAGGCTTCTCCATGACTCCATCTGCCTGTTGTTGTTGTTTCTAAGATTTAATTTATTTTAGAGAGGGGGTGAAAGAGACAGAAAATGCAAGCAGGAGGAGGAGCTGAGGGAAAGGAAAAGCAGACTCCCTCTTATATGATATGTTATCTGCAAATATATTTTCCTGTTCTGTCGGCTCTCTTTTGGTTTTGTTGACTGTTTCCTATTCTGTGAAAAAATTTTGATCTTGATATACTCCCAATGGTTCATTTTTGTCCTTGCTTCCCTTACCTTTGGCAATGTGTCTAGGAAAAGGTTTCAGCCTGTGTTCTCCTCAAGGATTTTGATGAATTCCTGTCTCACATTGAGGTCTTTCATCCATTTTAAGTCTATTTTTGTGTGTGGCATAAGAAAATGGTCCAGTTTCATCGTTCTGCATGTGGTGGTCCAGTTTTCCCAACACCATTTGTTGAGTCGACTGTCTTCCATTGGACATTTTTTCCTGCTTTGTCGAAGATGAGTTGACCATAGAGTTGAGTGCCCATTTCTGGGCTCTGTATTCTGCTCCATTGATCTATGTGTCTCTTCTGTGCAAGTATAATACTGCCTTGATGATTACAGCTTTATAATAGAGCTTTAAATCTGAAATTATGTTGCCACCAGCTTGGTTTCCTTTTTCAGCATTCCTCTGGCTATTTGGTGTCTTTTCTGGTTCCATATAAATTTTAGGATTATTTGTTCTATTTCTTTGGGAAAAAAAATTATGGTATTTTGATAGAGATTGCTTTAAATATGTAGATTGCTTTAGGAGCATAGACATTTTCACAATATTTGTTCTTCCAGTCCATGAGCATGGAATGTTTTTCCATTTATTTGTGTCTTCCTCAATTTATTTTTTTTCTAAAGATTTTATTTATTTGACAGAGAGAAACACAGCCAGAGAGGGAACACAAGCAGGGGGAGTGAGAGAGGGAAAAGCAGGCTTCCTGCCGAGCAGGCAGCCCAATGTGGGGCTCGATCCCGGATCTCCGGGATCGTGACGTGAGCCGAAGGCAGTCGCCTAACCAACTGAGCCACCCAGGTGCCCCTTCCTTTCTTTTATGAGAACTTTATAGTTTTCTGAGTCTAGATTCTTTGTCTCTTTGGTTAGGTTTATTCCTGAGCATCTTATGGTTTTGGGGGCAATTGTAAATGGGATTGACTCCTAAATTTCTCTTTTTTCTGTCTTGCTGTTGTTGCATAGAAATGCAACTGATTTCTATGCATTGATCTTATATCCCAACACTTTACTGAACGACTGTATGAGTTCTAACAGTTTTGGAGTGAGTCTTTTGGGGTTTCCAACTAAAAAATTATATCGTCTGCAAAGAGTGAGAGTTTGACTTCTTCTTTGCTGATTCAGATGCTTTTTATTTCTTTTTGTTGTCTAATTGCTGAGGGTAGGACTTCTCGAATCATGTTGAATAACAGTGGTGATAGTGGACAGTCCTGCCATGTTCCTGACCTTAGAAGAAAAGCTCTCAGTTTTTCCCTATTGAGAATATATTCACTGTGGGTTTTTCATAAATGGCTTTAGTGATATTGAGGTATGTACCCTCTATCCCTACACTGTGAAGAGTTTTGATCAAGGAGGGATGCTGTACTTTGTCAAATGCTTTTTCAACATCTGTTAAGAGTATCATATGGTTCTTGTTCTTTCTTTTATTAAAATACTCCATCATATTGATTGATTTGTGGATGTTGAACCAACCTTGCAGCCCAGGAATAAATCCCACTTGGTTGTGATGAATAATCCTTTTATTGTACTTTTGGATCCTATTGGCTAGTATTTTGGTAAGAATTTTTGCATCCATGTTCATCAAGGATATTGGTCTGTAATTTTCCTTTTTGATGGGGTCTTTGGTTTATGGATCAAGGTAGTGCTGGCCTCATAAAATGAGTTTCGAAGTTTTCCTTCCATTTCTAGTTTTTGGAATAGTTTCAGGAGAATAGGTATTAATTTTTCTTTAAATGTTTGGTAAGAATTCTCTTTGGAAGCTATCTGGCTCTGGGCTCTTGTTTTTTGGGAGATTTTTGATGACTGCTTCAATCTCCTTACTGGTTATAGGTCTCTTCAGGTATTCTATTTCTTCCTGGTTCCGTTTGGTAGTTTATATGTGTCTAGGAATGCATCCATTTCTTCCAGATTGTCAAATTTGCCAGAGTACATTGTTGCTCATAATATGTTTTCATGATTGTTTGTATTTCTTTAGTGTTAGTTGTGATCTCTCCTCTTTCATTCATGATTTTATTAATTTGGGTCCTTTCTCTTTTCTTTTTGATAAGTCTGGCCAGGGGTTTATCAATCTTATTAATTCTTCAGTATTGTTAATTCTTTCAAAAAACCGGGTCCTTGTTTCATTGATTTGTTCTACTGTTCTTTTTGGTTTCTATATCATTGATTTCTGCTCTGATCTTTATTATTTCTCTTCTCCTGCTGGGTTTAGGATTTCTTTGCTGTTCTTTCTCCAGCTTCTTCAGGTGGAGGGTTAGGTTGTGTACTTGAGACCTTTTTTGTTTCTTGAGAAAGGCTTGCATTGCTAGATACATTCCTCTCAGGACTGCCTTTGCTGTGTCCCAAAGACTTTGAACATTTGTGTTTTCATTTTCATTTGTTTCCATGAATTTTTAAAATTCTTCTTTAGGGGCACCTGGGTGGCTCAGTGGTTAAGCCTGTGCCTTCAGCTCAAGTCATGATCCCAGAGTCTGGAGATCAAGCCCTGCATTGGGCTCCCTGCTCGGCGGGAAGCCTGCTTCTCCCTCTCTCACTCCCGCTGCTTGTGTTCCCTCTCTGGCTGTGTTTCTCTCTGTCAAATAAATAAAATCTTTAAAAAATAAAAAAGATAAAAAAATAAATTCTTTAATTTCCTAGTTGGCCCATTCATTCTTTAGTAGGATACTCTTTAGTGTCCATATATTTGAGTTCTTTCCAACTTTCCTCTTATGGTTAAGTTCTAGTTTCAAAGAATTGTGGTCTGAAAATAAGCAGGGAATGATCCCAGTCTTTTGGTACCAGTTGAGACCTAATTTGTGACCTACGACGTGATCTATTCTGGAAAATGTTCTACGTGCCCTAGAGAAGAAACTGTATTCTGTTGCTTTGGGGTGGATGTCCATCTGGCCCAGTGTGTAATTTAAAACCTTTATTTCCTTGTTGATCTTTTGCTTAGATGATCTGTCCATTTCAGTGAGAGGGATGTTAAAGTCCCCTACTATTATTGTATCATTGTTGATGTGTTTCTTTGTTTTAGTTATTAATTGGTTTATGTAATTAGTGCTCCCATGTTGAGGGCATAGATACTTAAAATTTTTAGATCTTCTTGTTGGAAGAAGTATGATATAGTGTCCTTCCACATCCCTTATTATAGTCTTTGGCTTAAAGTCTAATTTATTTGACATAAAAATTGCCACCCCAGCTTTCTTTTGATGTCCATTAGCATGGTAAATTGTTTTCTACCCCCTCACTTTAAGTCTGGAGGTGTCTTTGGGTCTAAAATGAGTTTCTTGTGACAGCATATCAATGGGTCTTGTTTTTTTTTTTTCTTTCCATTCTGATACCTTATGTCTTTTGATTGTGGCATTTAGCCCGTTTACATTTAGGGTAACTATTGAAATATATGAATTTAGGTCCATTGTATTGCCTGTAAGTTCTTTTCTGGTCTATTACTTTTAGACTCTCTTTTTGCTTAGAGGACCCTTTCAGTATTTTCTGTAAGGCCGGTTTGGTGTTTGTAAATTCTTTTAGTTTTTGTTTGTTCTGGAAGCTTTTAGGATATAGTATCCTTGGATATTCAAGGATATAGTATTCTTGGCTGTATTTTTTTCACATTTAGTGCCCTGTTCCAGTCCTTCCTGGCCTGCCAGGTGTCTTTGGATAGGTCTGCTGCCAATCTAATATTTCTGCCATTGTATGTTACAGACCTCTTCTGAGCTGCTTTCAGGATTTTCACATTGTCACTGAGACTTGTCTGTTGTACTAGTAGATGACAGGGTGTGGACTTATTTTTGCTGATTTTTTGGGGGGGCTTCTCTGTGCCTCCTGGATTTTGATGCCTGTTCCCTTTGCTAAATTAGGGAAATTCTCTGCTATAATTTGCTCCAATATACCTTCTGCCCTGCTCTCCCTTTCTTCTTCTTCTGGGATCCCAATTATTCTAATATTGTTTTGTCTTATGGTATCACTTATCTCTCGAATTCTCCCCTCATGGCCAGTAGTTGTTTGTCTCTCTTTTTCTCAGCTTCTTTATTTTCCATCATTTGGCCTTCTCTATCACTAATTATTCTGCCTCATTTATCCCAGCAGTAAGAGCCTCCATTTTTTATTGCACCTCATTAATAGCTTTTTTGATTTGAACTTGGTTAGATTTTAGTTCTTTTATTTCTTCAGAAAGGGATTTTATTTTTCCGGAAAGGACTTATCTTATATCTTCCATGCTTTTTTTGAGTCCATCTAGCACCTTGATAATCATCATTTTGAGCTCTATTTCTGACATATTACTAATGTCCCTATTGATTAGGTTCCTAACCATCCATACTGTCTCTTGTTCCTTTTTTTTCTTTTTTGAAGTAATTTTTATGTCTTGTCATTTTATCCAGATAAGAATAGACGAATAAGAGAACAAAATACAAAAATGGTAGAGACGACCTGAGGAAAATATATACTAACCAAATCAGAAGAGACTCAAAATCAGGGGGAGAAGAAAGGAATAAAAAAATCTATATCTATATCTATCTGTCTCTCTATATATGATTAGACTGAATAGAACAGAGCCACACACTTGAATTTGGGTATATTTTGGTCTGTTAGAAGAAACTGCCTCCCAAAATTTAAAGAAAGAAAAATTTATATATTTACAAAAACAATATATTTACAAAAATAAGGGTATGCATGAAGGGATGGAGTATGAGTGGAAAGTTGAAAATTAAAAAGATTCTAAAAAAAGGGATTGATAAGTTGGTTGAAAAAAGAGAAAAGAAAAAAAAGAAGAAAGAATGTGATGAGGCTGAAGAGTAGAACAAAGCCATGTGCTAGATTTAGGGTATATTTTGATCTATTAGAAGAAGCTGTATCCCAATATTTTAAAGAAAGAAAAACCTTTGTGTATACAAAAAATAATCTTAAATACAATGAAGGGATATAATATGACTAAAACAATGAAAATTTAAAAAGATTTTTTTAAAAAGGTAATGATAAGATAAAATAGTTTAAAAATTAAAAGAAGGAAGAGAGAAAATTTAAAAAATAGAATAGAACAAAATTAATTAAATTTAAATTTGAAAGACTAAAGAATTACAGGGAAATGCCATGAATTCTATGTGGTACATTTCCATAGCTAGAGTTCCGTAGTTCTCATTGATTGGTAAACTTGGTCTTGACTGGATGTTGTTGCTGATATTCTGGGGGAGGAGCCTGTTGTATTGATTCTCAAATATCTTTGCCTGAGGCAGAACTATACCACCCTTGCCTGGAGCCAAGCTAAGCAATCTGCTCGTGTTCCTTCACTCTTGGGAGTTTTTGTTCCCTGAATGCTTTCCGTATAGCTTTGGGGGCCAAGAATGAAGATGGTAGCCTCCCAGTCTCCAGCCTGGAGGACCCAAGAGCTCAGGGCCCACTCCTCAGTGCACCCCATAGAAAAGCAGTCAATCGTGCCCATCTCCCTGGTCTCTGGCCACATCCGTGTTCACCCATCCTGTGACCGAGAATTTCTATTTCTGGCGCTGGGCCCCATTTGGAGTCTCCAAACCCAGCAGATTCCTGCAGTGCACTCCCTGCAGCATGCTCCCATGCTGCTCCTCCCAGTGGAGGAAGGAGTGGGTCTCCCTAGATCTGCCTCTTTATAGAGCAGGGCCATGACTGCATCTTGGATCACAGTTTAAGGTAAGCCCGAGCTGCGATCCCACCCCTTGGCTCCGACCCTGCAGCTGGCTTCCCTGCTCAGATACCTGGGAGCTCTGCCAAGCTTAGGCACCCCAGGTGCTTCTGTGAGCCTGTGGGTCCTGAGGCCACACTACCCCAGTGAGGGTTAGGTACCTCAGTGGAGCAGACTTCTAAAAGTTCCAATTTTGTGCTCCGCTGCTCTAATGTTGCCAGGGAGCCAGCCCCTCCCCCCCCCATGGTCTGTCTTCCCAAATGTGCTTCTGATTCATTTCTCCATGCATCCTACCTTCCAGAAAGTGGTTGCTTTGCTACTCCTAGAATTGCTGCTCTTCTCTTCAATCTTCTGTTGAGTCTATAGGTATTCCAACTGGTTTGATAACTATCTAGCAGAACTCCTGAGACCTGATGATACTAGGTGTCCTACTCCTCTACCACCTTGCTCCTCCCCTCACTGTAGTTTATAATGAGTGAATTAAAATTGTATAAGGCTGATGAAAGTACCCAAGGTAAACATAAAGCCACATGACATTCCTTTGAACAGCATTCAGAGCATGTAGCTGAGGGAGAGCTCTCCCTGTTCTGTCCTAGTCTTTTACCCAGCCTCTACCTTGAAGCAGTGTAGTTTATGACCTGATTACTTTGGGATTCTATAGAAGAGATTGCAGAAAAAATTCTTCTCAGTGTTCACTTCAAATATTTTTCTTTCTCTCTCTCCCACTCCCTGCTACCTCATTTCCTAGGTTGATTCTACTTTCTGAAATAGCTGTTTTCCATGTTGCTTACCCACAAAACCAAGTTGATGATTTTCAGACAGTTTTGTACCATATAGGAGAAAACACAGCTATTTTGTTTGCAAACATCCCATGTAGTCCTAGGCATAGCAAAAATCATATGTTAGAAAAGCATGGACTGAGAGTTAGATAGTCCTGGATTTGTATTCAAATGCTGCCACTTACCAGAGTATATCATTGCTGATTTATCTTCTGTTAAAATAAGTCTAAGACCACCCACTATGAAGGGTTGTTATGAGTAATAAAGGGAACACATCATCTCAAATATTCCACACAAAACACTTAATGTCTGACCTTGTGGTTAATACAAGCTTTCACTTCTCAGTTTTTTTGGTGTAAGATGGTCAGAAGTGCTAAGAGTCTATGTCCATACTGAAATCAAAATATAATGTAAATACTGTCTCTTAGCATATTCTCAACTACATCTTTACCACTAGTGCTCTCAGGGCTTAACAGATGGAGTTTAGTAATTTCTTATTACTACTGTACTGTGAATGAAGAAGGCAAATGAAAAGGGTAAAGCACAAATGATATCTGAAAATCTGAGAGTAAATTGATCAGTTTGCTTGATTACTAATTTCTCAGTGAATGGTGGATTAGTATCAGGCTTGCTTCTCCCCCATAAAGATTTGAAATGCCTCCAAAAGTCATGAATGTTTGCATTACTAGGGGAACTCAGAGAACAAACGGGCTCTTGAAGGGTATAGTAGAAAAGATGTATCTGTAGTTGGAACATGATCTAAATGGGAGCCTATAAATTTTCTTTTGACCTGGAAATGTGGTGTTTCTGCAACTTGGGTCAAGCAATAAGTAGAAGCATATTTTGAGGAACTGAAAAATTAGAAGGCATTTTCTTTGATTGTTTGGGGTATTCTGTTTATGAGGCAGAGAGTGGACGATTCAGCACAAATTGCTTTTGAATAACTAGTATGAACTGTCTGAGTTACTAATAGTGGAGAGAGGTCAAGTCACCAAAGGCTCCAATTCCAAAGCTTTCATCAAGTAGGAAAGGATCCTTTCCTGACTTCCAGTTGCCTTATAAAGACCAGTATCAACAATGAGAACATGACAACCCCTTCAGAAGTAGGTCTTCCCATTTATGTTCTTGGTGGGTCTGGTTCTGCCCCTTTACATAAGCAGAATAGGTATTATGTGAAAATTTGACAAACTGTGAAAGGCAAAATCTAGACCTAGAAATATGTACTTCTGTTTTTTTTTCTTGTTTTTTTTACACATTAAAAATTGTTTTATAAATTAAAATATATTACATTTACACACAAAGTTATACATTTCAAATCCACTCTATAATCATTTTTGAAAGTATAGAATACAAGCATTAAAAAACATTTGTGTACTGGTATTATGATGTGGGAGTAGTGATTTCCATTGTTTTCATGTATGAGATCATTCTTAAAAAATGTGTATGTATAATCCTATGCCATTTTAGGAAAGAGTTAGTTATCCTCTTTTGTTATCTTTGAAGATTTCTTCATTTCAGGCAGAGAAATTTGTACTTTTTGGATCTTTCCTTTGGATCACTGTGATTTGTCTCAAGAAGCCCTAGTTAAATCCAAATATGATAATTGATAAGGAGAGAAATTAGTATTTAGACTTTAGTATTTATTTATTTATTTATTTATTTATTTAATTTATGTTTTCAGGGAAAGAGAGAGAGTTAGGGAAGGGGCAGAGGAAGAGAATCTCAAGCAGACTCCCTGTTGAACCAGAGCCTTACTTGGGGCTTGAGCCCATGATCTGTAAAAGATCATGACCTGAGCTGAAACCAGGAGTTAGAAGCTTAACTGACTGAGCTACCCAGATGCCCTGACATCCATTTTCAATACAGAAATTTTTGAGATAATAGAACACCTATATTGACGCTAATTGGTTTGTATTAGAATTCAGTCCATTTAGAGGAGGACAGAAAAATTTAAATTCAAAGGTACAGATATTTAGGAGCATTTCCTTGGAAAAAGTAGAAGTCTAATATCACTGATACTACTTCAGAGGATTTGCATTATGTTGCTTTCCTACTATGACAGGTAAATGTTATTTGTTTATTTGAAGTCTGAGTAGATGGACAAAACAAACAAAATAGAAGATGGATGATTTTCACAAACTCTTATTTGTAAAGAAGCTAGTGACTAATGTGACTCAGATCTGTATATCAAGTATTAGTAACAGTACACACAAGAAATTTGACAAGGTACTAAAATTCTTCTGTATGTTCTAGATATGTGTCTGTTTTCAGTCATAAAATCTGGGATAAGAATTTGAATTCACATGGAAGACTTTAAGCATTGAAACAACATTCAGTTCTTCAAGTTTTATGTGTGCTAGTTAAGAAATTAATAAGAAATATGATTCCCAATGATAAAATAGAAGTGAGATATATATATATATAGAGAGAGAAACTGAACAATTTTAGAATCCAAAAACTTCCAGAAGCCAGTATTCCGAGTATTATTTGCTAAATCAGGGTGGGGTTTCAAGAAACCAGAGGTACCAAGAGTACTATATTTAAGAATATTCTTAGGGTGAGGAAAGAAAATGGGGCATCTAGTATAGGAGGAGAGGCAGGAAAGAGGCAATGACAAAGCACAGAACACACATTTGAACTATTTCTTTTTTACCTAGACTCTGCAAAGTGCAATGAAAATCTCCCTTCCTCGACTCCAGATTTTCAGACAATGGCTGCTTTGATTATAGATTTTGTTTAGAGTGTGGTTGCTTCACAGAGAGATCTGTATCTAGGATTCTGTATCTAGGGAGTTATACATGGCCTACTGCCCAACTCCTACTATGCACTTTTAATGCTCCATCTGAGGCTCTCAAAGACAGTTCCTGATATGTGAAATTGGAGGACAACTCTCCTTAAAGCTGCTTGACATACTGTGTTTATGCAGGTGGAAAGAACAGTTAAATAAAACATGCATGCTTTATAATCCTTAAATTTCCTCCCTCTTTCTACCTCCCCGTGTGCTCTGTGTGTCGTATGGTGACTACTTTCCATAGAAAATAACTAGGCTGTCCTTTTTGATGTCTTTATTCCACAGTACTCTTAAGCACTAGTCTGCCTTCTGGAAGGATAACCTAATAAAACCTCAGGAAGTTATTTAATTGCTGCAGAGGAAAGGAGTAAGATGGGCCAAGGCTGAAATAGCATTAAGGGTGGGGGGGCTCAGAAAGGCAGTGAAAGACAATAAACTAGTTCATTTAGACGATGTAATGGGAAAGGAAATCTCTAGGTTGTAGGGAAAGAAAGGGTGATGCAAGAGAATGAGGAAGAGCCATGATCAACACTTGGTACATAAGGTTCCCCAACTGGCATTATACCTCTGATTCGAGACCTCTGTTCTTTCCTCCTTCCCAAAGAACTCCACAATAATTTATTATGTGTGTGATTACTAATGCAAGAAAGAGGCATTAGTAATCATTCTCAGATCTGTACTAGAGAGTATTTTTTAAAAGAAAAGCACCAACCCAATCTAATGAGATGAGACTCTCAGTAATTGGTACCACTGTGTTCTGTGCAAATGCTGCCTGTTGGATTAATTTATTTGGTTTGTGGTACAGCAATATATAATGTTCATTCATGCATTTATCCATGTGATAGATTTATGAGCACCTACTGTGTGTTTAAGACATGATAACTGCCTTTGAAACTCACAATCTGTTGTGAGAAGCAGAAATGTGATTATTATAAAAAGATGGCAATTGTTATTACATTCACAAATAATTATGAACAGACAGGAGAGACTGTTTCCATTAGTTCTGCCTGAAAGTAGGTAAAAGATCAAAAAATCCATTTCAGAAGAGGTGACTCATGAGCTGGTTTTCAAAGAGCTCAAATGATTTGGATAGAACAAAAAGGTACTCTTGAAGACAGAAATAGCACGAACAATGGCACGGGTATTCTGGGGAGAAATGAGTAGATTGGTATGATTAAGCATAGGATGTGTTTTTGTTTTTGTTTTGTTTTTTTAAAGATTTTATTTATTTGACAGAGAGAAACACAGCAAGAGAGGGAACACAAGCAGAGGGACTGAGAGCAGGAGAAGCAGGCTTCCCGCCGAGCAGGAAGCCTGATGTGGGGCTCGATCCCGGATCTCCAGGATCATGACCTGAGCTGAAAGCAGTTGCTTAACCAACTGAGCCACCCAGGCTACCGCAGAATGTGGTTTTAAAAGGGGTGAGAGTTGTCAGGAAATATGGCTTCAATGGTAGATTCAAGCCAGAACTGTAAATAAACCCATGGCTAAAGTAAGGTGAACTCTAGCCATAGGCCATCAAGGAAATGGTGCAAGCAGGAGGAGTATCATCAGAACTATGTTTTACAAAATTCACTGGCAACTGGTAAAGGACAGTGACAGTGTTGCTAGAAGCAGGAACAGTTGAGGCAGTTGTGGTGTCTCAGAAAAGAGGATGAACACTAAAACAGGAAATATGGCAGTGGGGCAGTTTGAACATGCCCCCCAAATCATGTTTAACTCAACCTGAAAGTCTGAAGTCCTGTTGGAATACTCCGAGTCAAGGTGAAGAAATGTATAATTAGCTGGGAGGGCACAAAGAAGTATCTTATGAAACAGAGGAGAAACATGTGCTTCAGGTCAAAGAGCAGCTCATCCTGTGAGAAATATGGCTCACCTTCCTGGGAATATGTGGCTTTATGATCCTAGGCTCTGTAGTCAGAATATATGGGTTTGAATTCATTTCCATCATGTAATAACTGGGCAACTTGGTCAAGGAACTTCACATTGCTGTGCTTTGTACTGCTCATCTGTAAAATGAGGATCACCCTAATATGCTTCACAGGAAGTGAGACTCCTGTGAGGCAAGAGAAGAGTGCCTGGCACATGATAAAAGCTCAAAAAGAAATCAGCTGTTAAAAGCAGCAGTAGACACAATCAGTCTCAAAAGACACATTGATACACAGTTCAGCCTCTTTACCCTAAGACATCTGGATGGTCTGTTTTGTTTGGTTTTTAATGGACATGGAATCCCAAGAGAACCAATTAAACATAAAAGCAGAACATTTTAAAAAGCCATTTTTTTGGTTATATTCAAGAAGTTTAGTCAATCAATGAATGGAGAAGAGATCGATGCCCTGAGAAAGTTGTACAGTGGGCATCAACTTGATTTCCTGACCTCCACATCCCATGAGGACTTGGAGATGCTTGACACCCAGGTAGACACAGATTACATCAACGAAAAAGCAATGCCTATTATAGCTGACAGTGCAGTCCCAAATTATAGGGAAGAAGGGAGAGAGACAGGGATAAAGAAGGGAAGGTAGAAGGAGAAAGTCACTGTTAAAACTCTAATCAGCAGGAAGACCTTGGGAAAAACTAAAAAGAAATTAACATGAGAGCACAATCTTGATGTACAGCTACAGCCTCAAAAATGGGATGCAATTAAGTGCTTCTAACAAGGCTCCAGTAGTCCGATGGTAAGTGTAGAAAGACCAGCTTAATGAAATGTCATGGGGACACTGCTTATAACAATCATATGCCCTGGATGCCAAATGGAGCTTTACCTGCTGGAGAAACAGTTATAGTGGAAAAGAACTAAAGCCTGCCAGCTGTTAGAAAATAGAACAGAATGAGACTCAGGGCCCTAGGGGAAGGTAGAAAATTAACACAGCCTCTGTGTCTTGTTATGTTTTCCCTACTACTGTGACTTTCTCTTCTGGGTTTAAAAATTGTGCATTGCCCACCAGGTGGGGGCTCTTTTAGAAAAGTAGCATTGGACCTGGTTTGGACATTGCAAATTTGGATATCAGGTTGGGAATAAGATTGTGTACAGCCAGGGAGGAGGTGCAGCTTGCAAGCCTTTGTAATAACTCTCCTTATCATTTGCTTTATCATTTCCCTTGAATTCACAATTTTTATTTCCCTGTGGCCAGTTAACTTACCTTAGGCTTCCTCTCATTCAAATCTCTCCTCAAATGAAACCACATCAGAGGTCTTCCCCAAACACCTTATCTAAACTCATTTTCACTTAATGCCCCAGGGACTTTAGTCCATTACCGTGCTTCATATTCTTCACAGCATTCATCGGTTTATAAAATATTATTTATTTGTTCATTATTTGTGGATACATTATTTGTCCTGCCTTTTAAGCTTCATAAGAACAAAAACATGTATCTCTATTCTTCACACCACCATATCCCTAATCACTAGTATAGTGCATAGAATATATTCAATGCTTAAGAGATGTGTGTAAAAGAAATTTTTTGACCTATAAATGTAAATTGTTTTCAGTTCTGCCTATTTTATGTGCTACTCTCAGAGATTATTCATTACATAACTTCTTCTACCTGCCTTCATGTTTTGTTTCCTTAAACTCCACTTTGCCTTCTTTTATGATGATCTCTTTTAAGTCTAAACTTTCTACCTTAATCTGTTCAAAATCTTCCTACAGTCCCCTCATTCTTCTGCTCTATCCATTTTTCCTTCTCTACCTCATCATTGCCAGGAATCTATAAAATGCGCCATGTTACTTCAAGCCTTACAAATAAGCAAAAGACCACCAGCTACCATCCAAATCCTCTACTTGATGGGAAAAAAAAAATGTTTACACAGTTGCCTTCACTCATTGCTTTCACTTTAAGTCCCATTTCTCTGGAAATGAATCAGGATTTAGTCTTCACTCTTTAATGAAACACATCACCAAGGTCAGCATTAGGCTCTACCTCGGAGAATCCAATGGACTCAGTCCTCCCCTACCTACACTGCTCAGCCCCATTTGGCAGTAGATAGGCCCTCCTTAAAAAAAAAAAGAAGCATATTGATATATAATTTATTTACTATAAAATGCATTCAATTTAAGTGCCCCGTTTGATGAATTTTGAGAAATGAGTACATACAAATATGTAATCTGTACAACCACCAACACAATAAAAATATAGACCTCCACAAAAGTCACAATTCCAGTCATTTGTGTCTCACTCAGCTTTGGGCAATTATTTATCTATTTTTTCATCATATCTATTAAATTTGTCTTTTATAGATTTTTATATAAATCAACTAAACAGTCTGAACTTTTTGTATCTGCTATGTTCTCTCAGCATAGTTTTTGAGATTCATTTTATTGAATATATCAATAGTTCATTCCTTTTTATGACTGATTATCTTTTTTTGTTCAGATACACAACATTTTAAAATGTATCAGACTAATGGAAATTTGGATTGTTTCCACTATGGATGAATAGAATGCACATGTTCAAGTTTTCATATGGACATTTGTTTTCATTTTATTGGTTATATATCTAGAATTGAATTTTGGGTTATATGCTATGTGTATGTTTAAATGTCAAAGAAACAGTAAAACAGTTTATAAAGCTGTCGTACTATTTTATATTCCCACAAGAAATAATACAGTTGCTCTTTTTTTTTTTTTTTAAGATTTTATTTATTTACTTGACAGAGAGAAACACAGCCAGAGAGGGAACACAAGCAGGGGGAGTGAGAGAGGGAGAAGCAGGCAGCCCGATGTGGGACTTGATCCCGGGTCTCCAGGATCATGACCTGAGCCGAAGGCAGTCGCTTGACCAACTGAGCCACCCAGGCACCCACACTCTTAATCCTTATCAACACTTGGTATTGTTAGACTTTTTATTTTATCCTAGATTCTAGTAGGGGTACCTTATTTTGATTTTGATTTTCATTTATCTAATGAATAATGACACGTAGAGACCTTTCATGTACTTTTTGCCATTTTTATGTCAACTTTGGTGTTCTATTTCTTCAAATGCTATTCTTATTTTGAAAAATTAAGTTGTCTTCTATTGACTTGTAAGACATCTTTATTAGTGGTGTGGTGTGAAATGTTTCATCCTAGTTTGTGGTTTGCCTTTCAAGTTGCTTAACAGAGCTTTTGGAAAGAAAAAAGACCCAATTTTGATGAAATTGAATTTATCAACCTATTCTTTTACAATATATGCTTTCTATATTTTCAGTGAAACTCTTTGCCTAACTTAGTGTCAAAATGATTTTCTCTTATATTTTCTCTAAAAGCCTTATAGACTTCAGCTCTTATATTTAAGTCTATGATTCATTTGATTTATTTCTGCATGTGAATGTGGAACAAGTATCAAGTTTGTATTTTTAAGTGAGGATATCCAAGAGTTCAAACAAAATTTATTATAGAGGCTGTTCTTAACGATTGAATTTTCTTGTCACCTTAGTAAAAACCTAATTGATTATTTATAATGTGATCTACTTACATCTGTTTCTGGACTCTCTGTTTTGTTTGATATGTCTATTCTTCAGTTCAGTATTACCATATCTTGGTTCTGTAGCTTGATGATAATTCTTTATATAAAGAAATTAAATAAAATGTTGGGAGGGGGGCACCTGGGTGGCTTAGTTGTTAAGCATCTGCCTTCGGCTCAGGTCATGATCCCGGAGTCCCAGTATCCAGTCCTGGGATTGAAATCTGCATCAGGCTGCCTGCTCATTGGGAAGCCTGCTTCTCCCTCTCTCATGCCCCTGCTTGTGTTCCCTCTCTAGCTGTGTTTCTCTCTGTCCAATAAATACACGAAATCTTAAATAAAATTAAAAAAAAGTTGAGGCGGAACCTCAGTGACTCAGTCAGTCGATAGTCCAACTGTTGATCTTGGCTTAGGTCATGATCTCGGCTCAGGTCATGATCTCGGCTCAGGTCATGATCTCATGGTTGTAAATTTGAACCTCATATTGGGCTCCCTGCTGGGTTTGGAGCCTACTCAATCAATTAATCAATACTCTAAGCCCTTATTTTCAAAATTGTGTTGGTATTCTGGTACGTGAACATGGTATATCTTCCCATCAATGCAGATCTTTTAAAATTTTACTTAGTGATGTTTTGTGATTGTTAGTGTAAAGGTCTTACATGCATTTCCCTAAATTCATTCTTAGATATTTCATGTTTTTGATGTTATTATAAGTGATACTAGTTTACTTCATTTCAATTAAATCATTAGTGGATAATATACATAAGTCCATTTGGTTTTTGTATATTTACCTATATACTGCAAATTTGCTAAACCAACTTAATGTTTTAATAGTTATTTTAAGGTTCCATAGGAATTACTATATAAACAAACTTCCATTTTCAAATAAATAGTTTTATGTTTTTTATTTTCCTATCTACATGTCTTTTTTTTTCCTTGCCCTATCACAATAGGAACTCTAGTACAATATTGACTAATGGCAAAAGAAAATATCCTTGTCTTCTTATAGAACCTAACCAAAAAGCAATCAGACTTCCACCATTAACTTTGATGTTAGTTTTTCATAAATACTCCTTATCACTTTGAAGTACTTCTATTTCCAAGTTCTTGACTGTTATTATTATGAATAAGTGTTGGGTTAAGTTATTAACTTTTTTTGCATCTTTACAATTATATGTCATTTCTTTTTACATTTTTGTGTATTTATTTATTTGGTTAGTTAGTTAATGTGATAATTAAATGGTAGTTTGAATGTTAATAATTCCCAAATTGTTCTTCTTGGCCATTATGCACTTTTATATACTACTGATTTTAATTTGCTAACATCATGTTAAGAATCTTTTAATCTTTTAATTTATGAAGGCTATTTGTCAGAGTGGTTTAGGTGTCAGGGTATTATTGACCTCATGGAGTGAGTTGAGAAGTATTTCTTCCTTTTTTTACTTGTTGCAAAAACTTCTTTTTAATAGGTATTACTTATTTCCTTATTATTTGGTAGTATTAACTAATTAAGCAATCTCAGTCTAGAGATTTTCATTGTGTGGAAATTTTAGTCATGAAATCTGTTTATTTAATAGATGTATGACTCATTGATTCTTAGGTTAGTTTTTCCCTTGAGAGAGCTTTGATTCTTATTGTCTTTCAAATTTATTTTCAGCAAGTTTTTCTTAATTTTTTTAATTCTCTTTAATTTTTTTTCTTTCTGTTATTTTACCTCTCACATTTATGCTACTGATAATTTTTTATTTTTCTGTGTTTTTTTTTTAAACCTGACTGAAGATTTGTCAATTTTGTTGATTATTTTCAAAGATTAGCTTTCAGTTTAATTGTTTTTCTTTACTGTTTAACTTGTCTATATTTCACTGACTTCAATTCTTTATTATATGTTTTCCCTTGACTGTATTTGGGTTTAATCTACCTTTTCTGTAATGAATTGTGAGGGAAGATAAGTTCTTGATTTTTATCTTCTTTTTTTAAAAAAAATTTCTAACACTTTAAACTTTCATCTCTAAGCTGCTTTAACTTCTTTCTACCAATGTTGAGATTTGTTATGATTTCATTTCAATATAACAAGATATTTTCAAAATTTGTAATATTTTCTTCGACCTATAGATTTTTAAGTGTTTATTAATTTTGAAATAGTATTCCCAGTTGATGGTTTTTAAATAGCTTTATTCTTATAGAATGTCATAAAATTTCCTGATTTTCAGTGTACTAATTTTCAATGAGCAGGGATTTTTTAGACTGATAAAATTGTGTTGCCATCACTGCAATCCAATTTTTAAACATTTCCAAATTTCTCAGAAAGATCCTTTATGCCAATTAAAAAAAATATTTTATTTATTTCACAGAGAGAGAGGGACAGTGAGAGAGGGAACAAAAACAGAGGGAGTGGGAGAGAGTGATGCAGGCTTCCCACTGAGCAGGGAGCCTGATGTGAGGTTCAATCCCAGTACCCTGGGATCATGACCTGAGCCGAAGGCACATGCTTGATGAACTGAGCCAACAAGGTACCCCATGCCATTTTTAAAAATTAAGGTAGGGCGCCTGGGTGGCTGAAGGCAGAGGCTTTAACCCACTGAGCCACTCAGGGGCCCTCATTTTTAACTTTTTGAAAAGCATTCATACTCTTTACTACAGTTATTGTACCATTTTACATTCCCATAAATAGTGTACAAGAGTTTCAATTTAACTGCATTCTCAGCAACACTTACTTTATGTTCTTGTTTAAATGATCATCTTAACAGGAGTGAGGTGTTACCTCAATGAGTTTTTGATTTGCATATCCCTGATGATGATAAGTAATGCTGAATATCTTTCTGTATACCTATTGGGCATTTATATGTCTCATTTGGAGAAATGTCAGTTCAAGTCCTTTGTTTTTTGTTAGTTGTGTTATTATTTTTTTTAAGTTGTAGGACCTTCTTATGTATTTTGGATATTAACCCCTTATTGGATATAGACTTTACAAATATTTTCTCCCATATCATAGGTTGCCTTTTTACTCTGTTGATTGTTTCCTTTGCTATGTGAAAGTTTTTAATTTGATGCAGTATCCTTTTTAATTTTTGTTGTCTGTGCTTTTTGTGTCATATCCAAAAAATCATTTTATTTTTTAATTTTTAAATTTTTATTTATTTATTTGAGAGAGTGCAAGAGGGAGAGCACTGAAGGAGTGGGGAGCCACAGGGAGAGAAACAAATTTGAGCAGGGAGTCCGATGTGGGGTTTGACCCTGGAACCCTAGGATCATGACCTGAGCCGCAGGCAGATGCTTAACTGACTGAACCACCCAGGTACCCTTAACAAATCATTTTAGGGTGCCTGGGTGACTCAGTGGGTTAAAACTCCTGCCTTCAGCTCAGGTAATGATCTCAGGGTCCCAGAATTGAGGCCCGCATCGGGCTTTCTGCTCAGCAGGGAGCATGCTTCTTCTTCTCTCTGCCTGCCTCTCTGCCTACTTATGATCTCTCTCTGTCAAATAAATAAATAAAATCTTAAAAAAAATCATTTTAAAGACCAATGTTATAAACCTTTCCTCCTTTTTGTCTTTTAGAAATTTTATAATTACAGGTCATATGGTGTGGTTTTTGTTTGTTTTTTGTTTTTTATTTTTGTATGGTGTAAGATGAAAGCCCAATTTCATTCTTTTCCATGTAGCTATCCAGTTTTCCTAGCATTATTTGTTGAAGACATCATCCATTCCCCATTGTGTTGTCTTGGCACCCTTGTCAAAGATCGTTAGACCTGGAGCGCCTGGGTGGCTCAGTTGGTTAAGTGACTGCCTTCGGTTCAGGTCATGATCCCGGAGACCCGGGATCGAGTCCCACATTGGGCTTCTGCTCTGCAGGAAGCCTGCTTCTCCCTCTCTCACTCCCCCTGCTTGTGTTTCTCTCTGTCAAATAAATAAAAAAATCTTCAAAAAAAAAAAAAGAAAAAAATCATTGGACTTATTTGTGTGATTTCATTTTTGTTGTATTGATTTATATGATTGCCTTTCTGCCAGTACCATACTGTTTTTATCTGTGTAACTTTGTGGTATATTTTCAACTCAGAAAGTATGAGGCCTCTAGCTTTGTTCTTCTTTCTCAAGGTTGTTTTGGCTATTCAGGGTCCTCTGTGGTTCCATCTGAATAATAGCATTCTATTTCTGTAAAAATGTCATTGAGATTTTTGTAGGGATTATATTGAATCTCTAAATTACTTTGGGCTGTATGAACATTTTAACAATATTAACACATCTATTCTGTCATCACAAGAATCCTTTCAATTTCTTTGTGTCTTGTTTAATTTCTTTTAGAGATATTTTCTAATTTTGTGTACAAGTGCTTTCTCTACTTGGTTAAATTTATTTCTTAGCATTTTATTTGATGCTATAGTAATTTGGACTGCTTTATTAATATCCTTTTCTTTCTTTTTTTTTTAAAGATTTTATTTATTTGACAGAGAGAAACACAGCCAGAAAGGGAACACAAGCAGGGGGAGTGAGAGAGGGAGAAGCAGGCTTCCTGCGGAGCAAGGAACCCAATGTGGGACTCAATCCCGGGTCTCCGGGATCATGACCTGAGCCGAAGGCAGTTGCTCAATCAACTGAGCCACCCAGGCGCCCCTTAATATCCTTTTCAGATAGTTCATTGTCACTGTACAGAAACACAACTGATTTTTGTGCATTGATTTTGTATTCTGAAATTTTACAGAATTGTCTTATTATTTTAACTGTTTTATTTGTGAAATCTTTAGAAGTTTGTGCATATAAAATCATACAGTCTGCAAACAGAGATAATTTTACTTATTTCTTTCTAATTTTGGATTCCTTGTATTTCTTTTTCTTAGCTGATTGCTACAGCTAGGACTTTCAGTACTATGTTGAATAAAAGTGTGAGAGTGGACATCTTTGCTATATTTTTTATCTTATTGGAAAAGTTTCAATTTTTCACTGTTGAGTATGTTTTCTGTGGGATTTTCAAATTTGGTCTTCATTTGTTAAACTAAATTCTACCAATTCATAGTTTATTGAGTGTTTTTATCATGAAAACCTGTGAATTTTGTCAGTTGCTTTTTCTGTGTCTGTTGAGGGGATCATATGATTTTTATTCTTCATTCTGTTGAAGTAGTATATCATGTTTATTGATCTTTGTATGTTGTATCATCTTTACATTCCCAAAGATAAATCCCAGTTTATTATGCTGTATGATCCTTTTAATGTGCTGTTAAATTCAGTTTGCTAGCATTTTGAAGATTTTTACATTTATATTCATCAGGGATACTGACCTGTAGCTTTTTTTTGGTAGTATCTTTTTCTGGCTTTAGTATCAGAATAATGCTAGCTTTCTAAAATGAATTTGAAGTGTTTCCATTTCTTCAGTTTTTCAGAAGAGTTTCAGAAACATTGACATTAATTCTTCAGACATTTGGTAAAATTCTCCAAAAAAGCCATCTGGTTGTCAGCTTTTCTTTGTTGGAAAAAACTTGATCACTGATTCATTCTCCTTTTTAGTTCTGTCTGGTCAGGTTTTCAATGTCTTTATGATTGACTCTTGGTACATTGTATGTTTCAAGAATTTATCCAATTCTTTTAGGTTATCCAGTTTTTTTTGGATGCATAATTGTTCAAGGCAGTCTCTTAATTCTTTTTATTTCTGCAGTATTAATTGTAATGTGTCCCCTTTAATTTCTGATTTTATTTGCTCCTTCACCTCTTTTTTCCTTAGTCTAGCTAAAATTTGTCAATTTTGTTTATCTTTTCAAAAAGACAACACTTCGTTTTGTTAAGTTTTTCTATTATTTTCTGGTCTTTATTTCATTTATTTCCACTCTGACTTTTTTTGGGTCATTTTCTCTTTTTTTTTGGTCTAACTTTGGACTTAATTTGCTGTACTTTTTCTAGTTTCTTGAAATGTAAAGCTTCTTTAAGATCTTTTCATTTTTTACATCTGCCGCTATAAACTTTCCCCTTAATACTGATATTGTTGTATCCCATAAGTTTTGATATTTTGTTTTCATTTTTCTTTGAATCAAAATAATTTCTAATTTATTTTATTTATTCATTGGGTAATAATTGTTTTTTAATTTTTTTCAATTGTTCAAGAATGTGTTATTTAATTTCTATATATTTGTGCATTTCCAGCTTTTCTTCTGTTAAATTTCTAATTTCCTTCCATTGTGGTTGGAAAAAATACTTTATATGGTTTCAGTTTTCTTAAATTTATTAAGACTCATTTTGTGGTCTAACATGCAATTTGTTCTGAAGGATGTTTCATAAGCTCTTAAGAAGAATGCATATTGTGTTCTAAGTGGAATGTTCTCTATATGTCTCTTAGGTCCATTTGGTCTACAGTGTTGTTCAGCTCTTTTGATTCCTTAATGATCTTCTGTCTAGTTGTTCTATCCATTATTTAAAGTGAAGTATTGAAATCTCCTGCTATGATTATGTTGCTGGCTTTTTCTTGCTTTGGGTCTGTCACTGTTTGCTTTATATATTTGGGTGATCTGATGTTAGTACATATACATTTATAACTGATAAACTTCCTGGAGACTTGACCCTTTTATCACCACATGATATCCTTCTTTGTCTCTCCTGACAGTTCTTGATATAAAGGATACTTTCATATAAGTATGACCACCTTTGTTCTCACATAGAATATCTTTTTCTGTCCTTTTGTATTTAGCCTATATATATCCTTAAATCCAAGATAAGTCAATCATACATAACATAATTTGCTCTTATTTTTTTCTTTTTTCTTTTTTAATCATGAAGTACACTATGTCTTTTGATTGGGGAATTTGGTTCATATATATATAAATATATGTGTTTATATAGACATATATGTATATAAACAATTTTATATGGTTTTCAGTGGTCATTCAACTAAGTATATTCTTATCTGGTTTACCTGTTCTGCTCCCTGCCTCCCTTCTAGCAACCACCAGTTTGTTTCCTGTATTTGAGAATCTGGTTTGTTTTGGTTTGGTTTGGTTTTGTGTTTTTTTTGTGTTTTTTTTTCCTTTTTTTTGTGGGTTTTTTTTTTTGTCTTTCTTGTTTTCTTGTTTGTTCATTTGTTTCTTAAATTCCACATTTGAAAGAAATCCTATCATATATATTTTTCTCAATCTGACTTATTTCACTTAGGATTACACCCTCTAGGTCCATCCATGTCATCACATATGGCAAGATTTTATTCTTTTCTTTGGTTATATATATGATATCACATCTTCTTTATTCATTTATAGATGGACACTTGAGTTGCTTCCATATCTTGGCTATGATAAATAATGTTGCAATAACCATAGGGACACATATATATTTTCAATTTTTTTTCATTTTCTTTGGGTGAACATCTATCCTGGATTATATGGTAATTCAATTTTTATGTTTCAAAGAACCACTATATTGTTCTTTATTGACTGCACCAATATGCATTCACATCAACAGTGATGTAAGGTTTCTTTTTCTTTACATCCTCACAGACACTTTTTATTTCTTATATTGTTAATTTTAGCCATTCTGACACGGGCAGGATGATATCTCATTGTGGTTTTAATTTGCATTTCCCCGATCATTAGTGAAATTGAGCATCTTTTCATGTTTGTTGGCTGTTTGTCTTCTTTGAAAAAAATGTCTGTTCAATTTCTCTGTCCATTTTTAAAATTAGATTATTTTGTTGGTGTAGAGTTGTATGCATTCTTTATTTATTTTGGATATTAACCCTTATCAGATACATCATTTGCAAATTTTTTCTCCTATTCAGTAGGTTACCTTTCAGTTTTGTGGATAGGTTCCTTTCTGTACAAAAACTTTCTTTTCTTTTCTTTTTTGGTATAGCCCCAGTAGTTTAACTTTGCTTATATGTCCTTTGCCTTCAGAGGTATATCTGGGAAAATCTTTCTATGGCTGATATCCAAGAAATTGTTACCTGTGTTTCTTCTAGATGTTCTGTTGTTTTAGGTCTCACACTTAGGTCCTTAATCCATTTTGAGTTTATTTTGTATACATTGTAAAAAAAAATGGACCACTTTCATTCTTTTATGTGTAGTTGTCTTGTTTCCCCAGCACCATTTATTAAAGAGATTATCTTTTCCCCATTGCCTTCTTGCCTCCTTTGCTGAATATTAATTGACCATATAACTGTGGGTTTATTTCTGGGCTTTCTGTTTCATTCTACTGAACGATGTGTCTGTTTTGGTGACAGTATCATACTGTCTTAATTATTACAGCCTTATAATATATATTGAAATTTGGGATTGTGATACTTCCAGCTTTGTTCTTCTTTCTCATGATTGCTTTGGCTATTTGGGGTTTGGAGGCTTCCATACAAATTTCAGGAAGATTTGTTTTAGTTCTGTGAAAAAATGTGTGCATTTTGAAGGACTGTATTAAATATCTAGATTGCTTTGAGTAGCATGGACTAAATTTTAACACTCTTGGTTCTTCCAGACCATGAACATGGAATGTCTTTCCATTTCTGTGTCATCTTTAATTTCTTTCATCAATGTTTTATAGTTTTCAGAGTATAGATCTTTCACCTCCATGATTGTTTATTCCAAGAATTTTATTATTTGTGGTACAATTGTAAATGGAATTGTTTTCTTAATTTAGATTTCTGCTTCATTATTAATGTATAGATTTGAAATAGATTTTTGTATATTGATTTTGTATACTGTGATACTGAATTTAATTATCAGTTCTAGTTCTTTTTTGGTGGAGTCTTTAGGGTTTTCTATATATAGTACCATGTCATCTTCCGATAGTTTACATCTTCCTTACCAATTTGGATGTCTTTTATTTCTTTTAATTGCCTAATAATTATACCTAGGACTTCCATTATTATATTGAATACAAGTGGTGAGAGTTTTTTTCTAGAAGGTCCCTCTAGGAAAAACCCTCAGTTTTTCCACCATTCAGCATAATGCTAGACATAAGATTTTCATATATGGCCTTTATTATATTGGGGTATGTTCCGTCTAAAACTACTTTGCTGAAAGTTTTTTTTTTTTTTATCATGAATGGGTATATTTTAGAAAATGCTCTTTCTGCATCTACTGAAGTGGTCATAGAGTCTTTCTCCTTTCTTCTTTTAATGTTATGTATCACACTGATTTGTGAATGTCCAATCACCTTGCATCTGTAAAATAAATCTCATTTGATTATGGCAAATGACTTTTTAATGTATTGATTCAATTTGCTAATATTTTCTTGAGGATCTTTGCGTTTATATTTATCAGAGATACTGACCTGTCATTTTCTTTTTTTGTAGTGTCTATCTGGTTTTAGTTTGAGGGTAATGCAGCCCTTATAAAATGAATTTGGAAGCTGTACTTCCTCTTCCAATTTTTGGAATAGTTTGAGAAGGATAGGTATTAATTCCCCTTAAGTGGTTGGTAGAATTCACTTATAAAGGCACCTGGTCCCATACTTCTGTTTTTTGGGAGTTTTTATTATTATTATTATTCCTGAATTAATTTCATTATTAGTAATCAGACTATCCAAATATTCTATTTCTTCCTGATTCAGTTTTGGAAGGTTATATGTCTAGGGCTTTATGTATTTCCTCACACTTATCTACTTTTGTTCCTATGCATATACTTTTTCACAGTATTATCTTATAATCCATCACATATCTGTGGTATTAGCTCTTATTTCTCCTTAATTTCTTATTTTGTTTGTTTGTTTGAGTTTCTTTTTTTCTTAATAAATCTGACTAAAGGTTAATCTTTTTTTTTCTTTTTTTTTTTTTTTACTATTTTTCAACAACCCAGGTACTGGTTTCATTGATCTGTTCTATTGTTGCTGTTTTGTTTTGTTTTGTTTGTGTCTATTTCATTTATTTCTACTCTAGTCTTTATTAATTCCTTTCTTCTACTGGCCTTTTGGCTTTATTCTTCTTTTTCTAGCTCCTTTAGCTCTCAGCTTAAGTCATTTATTTGAGATTTTTCTTGCTTCTTTGGGTATGTCTGTATTGTTATAATCTCCCCTCTTAAAACAAATTTTGCTTTATTCCAAAGATTTTGTACCATTGTGTTTGCATTTTCATTTGTCACCATGTACTTTTTTTTTTCTCTTTGATTTCTTGGTTGACCCACTTATCATTTAGTATCATGTTATTTAGCCTTCATGTATTTATATTCTTCCCAGATTTTTTTCTGATTTACTTCTAGTTTCATATCTTTGTGATCAGAAAAGATATATGAGTTCAGTCTTTTCAGATATATTGAGATTTGTTTTGTAGCCTAATGTGATCTGTTATAAAGGATGTTTCATGTGCACTTGAAATAAATGTGTATTTTGCTCTTTATGAATAGTATGTTCTAATATGTCTGTTAGGTCTATCTAGTGTAATGTATCATTTAAAGCCACTGTTTCTTTGTTGGTTTTCTGATGGGATGATCTATCCAATGATATAAGTGGAGTGTTAAAGCTCTCTATTATTTTTATATTGCTTCAGTTTCTTTCCTTATATCTGCTAATAATTGCTTTGTGTATTTAGGTGCTCCCACATTGTGTGCAGAAATACTTAAAATTGTCACATCCTCTGGTTGGATTGTTCCCCTTACCACTACGTAGTGTCTTTCTTTGTCTCTTCTTTCAGTCTTTGTTTTAAAGTCTATTTTGTTGGGGCACCTGGGTGACTCAGTTCGTTGAGTATCTGCCTTCAGCTCAGGTCATGGTCATGGGGTTCCTTTATCAGAACCTGCTCAGTGGGGAGTCTGCTGCTCCCTCTGCTTCTCCCCTTGACTCATGCTCTCTCCCTCACACACTCACTCTCTGTCAAATAGATAAATAAAATATTTTTTAAAACCCTCTATTTTTTCTGATTTCAGAATTGCTACCTTAGCTTTCCTTTCACTTACATTTCCGTGTTAAATATTTTTATATCCTTTCACTTTCTATCTGCATGTGTCTTTAGTTCTGAAGTGAGTTTCTTAGGCAGCATATAAATATAGATAGGATTTTGCTTTTTTTTTAAGATTTTAAGATTTTAAGAGAGAGAATTCTCACAAGGAAGAGGAGCGACAGGCTAAAGGAGAAGCAGGCTCCCCACAGAACAGGGAGCACAATGTGTGCCTGGATCCAGGACCCTGGGATCATGGCCTCAGCTGAAGGCAGATACTTAACCGACTGAGCCACCCAGGCACCCCATTCTGTATCTTGTTTAGAGCATTTATTCCATTTACTTTTAATGTAATTATTGATAGGAATGTACTTATTGTGATTTTATTACTTGTTTTATGGTAGTTTTTATAGTTCTCTCTTCCTTTCTTCTTCTCCTGCTCTCTTTTCTTATGGTTTGATGTCTTTCTTGACATCATATGCTTGAACTCCTTTCTCTTTACTTATTTATTAAGTGTGTGTGTCTCTCTCTGTGTGTGTATCCATTATAGGTTTTTGATTTGTGGTTTGATTCATATATAACTTATAGATATAGCAGTCAATTTTAAGTTGATGGTTGTTTAATTTTAAACCTATTCTAAAAGCACTAAATGTTTAAGCCCTTTCCACATTGTATGTACATGATGTCATTCTTTACATCTTCTATTTTATGAATCCCTTGACTGATGTTTTTTAAAGATTTTATTTACTTATTTGGCACAGAGAGAAAGATCACAAGTAGGCAGAGAGAAGGAAGCATGCTCCCTGCTGAGCAGAGAGCCCGATGTGGGCCTTGATCCCAGGACCCTGAGATCATGACCTGAGCCGAAGACAGAGGTTTTAACCCACTGAGCCACCCAGGCACACCCTTGACTGATTTTTAGAAATATATTTGGTTCTACTGCTTTTGTGCTTTAATCTCCAATACTGATTTCATAAGTGCTAATCTATGACTTTTACTCTATGTTTGCATTTACCTGAGAAATTTTTTCCTTTTCTAATTTCATTTCTCCTGATGATGGTTTTTTCTTTACTTTCAAAGAATTTCATTAATGTTTCTTGTAAGTCTGGTTCAGTAGTGAAAAACTCATTTAAGTGTTGTTTGTCTTGGAAGCTCTTTTTCTCTCCTCTATTCTTAATGATACCCTTTCTGAGTGGAGAATCTTGGTGCAGGTTTTTTCATTTTACTATTTTGAATATATTATTCCATTCTCTTCTGCATGCAAAGTTTCTACTGAAAAATCAGTTGATAGCTTTGTGAGCTTTCCTTCATATGTAACTGTGTTCTTTCCTGTTACTGCTTTTAAAATTCCCTGTTTGTCACTAGTTTTTGCTATCTTATTTAATATGTGTCTTGGTTTGAGCCTCCTTTGTTAGCTTTGTTCGGGGTTCTCTGTGTATTTTGGACACAAAAGCCACCTAAAGAGAATACAATGAGCATTCATATTCTTTTGTCCAAATGATACTGTAAAAATTAGACATCCACATACTATTACTACTATCACTAGTTTGGAGATACACTTTATACCCTTCTCAAAAAAATGACTCAAAACCTAAAGGTAAAATGTAAACATATAAAACTCCTAGAAGATAACATAGGAGAAACCTTAAATGACTGTGGTTATGGTGATAACCTTTCAGACATAACACCAAAGCCATGATCCATGAAACAATTTATAATCTGAATTTCATTAAAATTAAAAACTTTTCTGTGAAAGACAGTGTCAAGAGAATGAGAATACAAGTCTCAGACTAGGAGGAAATACTTGCAAAAGACACATCTGCTAAAGGAATGTTATCCACAATATACAAATAACTCTTAAAACTGAACAATAAAACAGACAACCTAAATTTTTTTTAAGATTTTATTTATTTGACAGAGAGATCACAAGTAGGCAGGGAGGCAGCAGAGAGAGAGAGGAGGAAGCAGGCTCCCTGCTGAACAGAGAGCCCTATGTGGGACTCGATCCCAGGACGCGGAGATCATGACCTGAGCCAAAGGCAGAGGCTTTAACCCACTGAGTCACCCAGGTGCCCCACAACCTGATTTTTAAAATGGGCAAAGAACTTAGCAGAACGCCTCACTAAGGAAGATATATAAATATGAATGATTTTTTCCACAGGATGAACCTTCAAGAAAATGCAAATTAAAGCAACAGTAAGAAACTATGTGTGGCTATTAGAAGGGTTTAAGAGGAACAATGATAACACCAAATGTTGGCAGGGATTTGGAGCAAGAAGCACCATCATTCAGTGCTAGCAGGAATGCAGAATGGCACAACCACATTAGAAGGTGGTTTGACAGGGGTGCCTGGGTGACTCAGTTGGTTAAGCGACTGCCTTTGGCTCAGGTCATGATCCTGGAGACCCGGGATCAAGTCCCACATCAGGCTCCCTGTGGGGCCGGAAGCCTGCTTCTCCCTCTCTCACTCCCCCTGCTTGTGTTCCCTCTCTGGCTGTGTTTCTCTCTGTCAAATAAATAAAATCTTTAAAATAAAAAAAAAAAAAGAAGGCGATTTGACAGCCTCTTACAAAACTAAACCTGCTCTTATCGTCGAATCCAGCAATTGTGCTTGTTGCTATCTACCTAAGGAAGTGAAATGCTTATATATGCATAAAAACCTGCACACAAATATTTATAGCAGCCTTATTCATAATTGACCAAATTTGGAAGCAAACAAGAATCCTTCAATAGGTGAACATACAATGAATTTGTAGCACATCTACATAATGGAATATTACATATGAGTAATCAAGTGGTTAAAAGGCATGAAAGAAACTTAAATGCATATTATTAAGTGAAAGAAGCCAATCTAAAATGTCTGCACACTGTCTGAATCTAACTGTGACATTCTAGAAAAGCAAAACTATGAAGACAGTACAAATATCAGTGGTTTCCAGGGATTGGGGTAAAGGGATGAATAGGTGGAAAACAGATGATTTTTAGGGTAGTGAAAATATTCTGTATAATAGCATAATATTGGACATATTATGTATTTGTTATTATATATTTATCTAAAACTATAGATTATATAATACTAAAAAGTGAACCATAATGCAAACTATGGTCTTTGGATGATTATGGGGTATCAGTATAGGTTTATCAGTTGTTACATAGGTACCACTCTAGTAAAAAGGATGTTGATAATTGGGAGGCTCTGTGATTGTAGCAGCAGGAGGAGTCTCTATGCTTGTTCCTCCATTTTGCTATGAACCTAAAACTTCTCTTAAAAAATAAAACCTTGGGTGCCTGCATGGCTCACTTGGTTAAGTGTCTGCCTTTGCCTCAGGTTGGGATCTCAGGGTCCAGGGATAGAGCCCCATGTCATGCTCCATCCCCTCTGCTCTCCCTCCCCACTCATACTCACTCTCTCTACATAAATAAATAATCTTTATAAAATAAAATAAAATCTTAGTAAACAAGCTGGAAACAAAATATAGAACTTTTCAAATATAAAAATAGAGTAATTGAAAAAAATAGATACAATTCTATCAGTAAAAAATAAAAGTGATTTATTCACCCCATTACAGCTTTACAGTGTTCTATGTTTATCTATATACTTACTTCTACCAGAAAGCTTTAAACCTCAATATAAGTTAATCTTGCCCTCTATCATCTCTTTATTTCAACTTTAATGACTCCCTTTAGCATCTTATAAGACAAGTCTATTGGCAATGAACTTCCTCAACTTTTATTTACCTGGATAAGTCTTTATTTCTCCTTTTTTGAAATACATTTTGCTGGATATGATATTCTTTGATGGTAATTTTCTTTTTCTTTCTTTCAACACTGTGACAATTTTATCCCTTTCCCTATGGCCTGCAATTTTTCTGCGAGAAATTCATAGGTAGTCTATGGGTCTCCTTTTGTTGTTGTTGTTGTTGTTGTTGTTGTTTGTGATAAGTCAGTTATCTCTGTTACATACAAAATTCTCTCTTTGACTTAATTTTTTGTTGTTGTCAGGCAAATCATTTATTTATTTATTTATTTATTTATTTAGACATATATTATTTGTTTCTGGGGTACAGGTCTGTGATTCATCAGTCTTACGCAATTCACAGCACTTACTATAGCACATGTCCTCCCCAATGTCCATCACCCAGCCACCCCATCCCTCCCACCTTGTTCCGCTCCAACAACCCTCATTTTGTTTCCTGAGATTGAGTTTCTTATGGTTTGTCTCCCTCTCTGGTTTTGTCTTGTTTCATTTTTCCCTCCCTGCCCCTATCATCCTTTGTCTTGTTTCTCAAATTCCTCATATCAGTGAGATCATATCATAATTATCTTTCTCTGATTAACTTATTTTGATCAGCATAATTCCCTCTAGGTCTAGCCATGTCATTGCAAATGGCAAGATTTCGTGTTTTGATGGCTGCATAGTATTCCATTGTATATATCTACCACATCTTCTTTATCCATTCTCCCGTTTTTGGACATCTAGACTCTTTCCATAGTTTGGCTATTGTGGACATTGCTGCTATAAAGATTCAGGTGCACATGCCCCTTCAGATCACTACATTTTACTCTTGACATTTTGATGATAATGTGTATCTGTGAAGTTTTCTTTAGTTTATGTTATTTGGTAATCATTAGTCCTCTTGGATCTAGACATTAATTTTCGTCCCCAGATTTGGGAAGCATCTGGCCATTATTTCTTCAAATAAGCTTTCTGCCCCTTTCTGTCTTTCTTCTCTTTCTAGGTCTCCCATAATATACACATTGATTTGATTGGTGTTATAAAATGTCTCTTAGGCTTTATTTACCCTTCATTCTTTTTACTTTCTGCTCCTCTGACCTGGTGACTTCAAATGACCTTTATTCGAATTCACTGACTCTTCTGTTTGATCAAGCTGTTGGTCAACCCCTCTTGTGAATTTTTCAATTCATATGTTGTATTCTTCACCTCTGAAATTTGTTTTATTCATGTAGATTCTGTCACTTTTTTGATATTCACATCTTGCTCATGGATCTGAGCTTTTTTTGTGCATCTTTTCTTTTCCCTGAGTTCTTTGTGAGTCTTTACCATGCTTATTATCAGTTCTTTGTCAGTTAATTCATATTAACTCCATTAATCTCCATTTCTTTAGGGTCAGTTTCAGGAGATACATTTTGTTCTTTTGGTTTGGCAATAATTTTTTTAGATTATTATTTGTGTGTCTTGTTACTTTGTGTTGGAATCTACATGTTTAAAAAACAACCACTTCAATCTTTATTGAATGGCTTTGTACAGAGATCATCTTGATTAATCAGCCTGGCTAGACATTTTGGTGACCTCTCTGACATTTTCTGTGAATGTAACTTCTCTGGATTTGTGTGTATGAATTTCTAGAGAAATTTAGAGAGTTTTTGCTGTTTTTTGTTCACTTGTTTGTTTAAGTTGCTCATAATATCTTGTTCCCTTTAATGTCTACCTGTGGTACTGTACGTTCTCCGAAGCCACCATAAAATGTCAGTTGTTGTTGTGTTGTTGTTCTTCTTCTTCTTTGCCTATTTTTACAGAGAAATAATTGATATACATCATTAAACATAAGGTTAAGGTATACAGCATGATGGTTTTGTTTACATATATTTTGAAATGATTATCACAGTACATTTAGCTAACATTATCTCATATAGATACAATAAAAAGAAAAGAAAAAATATTCTTCTTGTGATAAGAACTCTTAAAAATGTTCCCAGGGGGCGCCTGGGTGGCTCAGTTGGTTAAGCAACTGCCTTTGTTTCAAGTTATGATCCTGGAGTTCTGAGATGGAGTCACAGGTTGGGCTCCCTGGTTGGCAGGGAGTCTGTTTCTCCCTCTAACCTCTCCCCTCTCATGCTTTCTATCTCAAATAAATAAATAAAACCTTTAAAAAAATTTTTTTAAATGTTCCCAGGTACCATAGAGCAGTGTTAACTATGATTATCATGCTGTACATTATATTCCTAATATCTATTTATCTTACAACTGGATGTTTATACCTTTTGATCACCTTTCTCCAATTCCCCCACTCCTTCATCCCTGACCTCTGTTAACCACAAATCTGATCTCTTTTTCTGTGAGTTTGGTGTTTTTGTTATTATTATTTTAGATTTTACATATAAGTGAGATGATATAGTATTAGTCTTTCTTTGTCTGACGTTTTTCACTTAGCATAATGTCTTCAAGATTTCTCCATGTTGTTGCTAATGTAAATATATATCCTATCCATCCGTCAGTGGATTCTTGGACTATTTTCATGTCTAGCCACCCAGATTTTTGTTGTTGTTGTTGTTCTCTGTGGCCCTGAGGCATCTTGAGTATGCCTCCCATAAATACCTCAAATTGGGCCAGACAGAAACTAATTCTTTCGGCAGCCCCCTGAAAAACTACAACGTCTAACACAGTTACCACTCTTTTCTGGTCCAGGGGGAAGCCAAGAGTTGGGGATCCTCATTTGCTCCGTCATGAGCCAGATGGGAGGGGCAGTGGTAAGTGTGTGCCTTTTAGCCCAAAACTTTGCCTTTTTTTTCCTCAGTGACTCCCAACTTGGTGCCCTTTCTTGTCAGTGCTTAGATTCAGGCAAGACACAAATTAGTCCTTTGAGTACTTGCCCAAAGTCTAAACATTAGACATGGGTCCTAGTCTCTTTTCCTCCTCAGGGAAAAGCTTGGAGTTGAAAGTTTCCTCCTGATTGATAGCATTGTGTTATTCCTGAAGAAGGGGGTCTGTTGGGAAGTGAGTGTTACAAGTTATCCTACTAGCATCAACACAGCTATTTCCAGCTCACCTGGGAGTGCAGGAGCCTCTTAACTAGTGTCTGGATTTCTCATAAAGATAATTGGTCTATATATGGCCATTGAGTTGCTGTCCAAGTGAGAGAAGAAGGATTTGGGGCTTTTATTCTACCATTTTATTGAAGGTTTTTTGAGAATCTTTTTTTTGTTATTGATTTTTAGTATAATTCTACTGTGACCAGACACCATTCAGTATGCTTTCACTGTATTTAAATTTATTGACTTCTTTTTTTATTGTTCCAAAGGTTGTCTATTTTGGTGACTCTTCCCTGTGCACATAAAACTAATGCATATGCTGCTATTTTGAAGTTAAGCAACTTATAAATGGAAATTGGGTTTAGTTGATTGAGGATATTAAATCCTTCTTTATCTGTACTATATTTTTATTGAAGTATCATTGAGATACAATATCCTGTTTGTTTTTGGTGTGCATTATGATGATCCAATATTCTTATTCATTACAAAATGATTCCCATGATAACTCTAGTTACTATCTGTCACCATATAATGCTATTATAATAATATTGACTATACTCTCTATGCTGTATATTATATCCTATGACTTGTTTATCTTGTAACTGAAATATTTTTATTTCTTAATTCCCTTCACCTGTTTTGCCTACCACCCCATCCCTCTTCTCTTTGGTAATCAAGAGTTTCTTTCCTGTATCCATGAGTTTGTTTCTGTTCTGTTTTGTTTGCTCTTTTGTTTTGATTTATATTGTGCATATAACCGAAATTGCAGTTTTTTCTTTCTTTGTCTGACTTATTTTACTTGGCATAACACCTTCTAAGTCCATCTATATTCTTAAAACTGGCAAGATTCTTTTTTATAGCTCAAAAATATCTTGGCTATTGTAAATAATGCTGAAATAAACACAGGGGGGTATATGTCTCTTTAAATTGGTGTTTTCATTTTCTCTGGATAAACACCCCAAATGGGAATTGCTGGATCACATGGTAGTTCTATTTTTAATTTTTTTGAGGAAACTTTATAATGTTTTTCATAGCGGTTGCACCAATTTACATTCCCACCAACAGTTTATGAAGGTTCCCTTTCCGTCACATCTTTGCCAGCATTTAATTTTTTAGTCTCTTTGATATTAGACAGTCTGACAGGTGTTAGGTAATATCTCATTGTGGTTTTAATTAACACTTCCCTGATGATGAGTGATGTTGAGCATCTTTTTATGTGTCTTTTGGCCACCTGGATGTCATTTTGGAAAATGTTTGTTTTTTAATCTAAAGTTGTATAAATTCTTTATATATGTTGGGTATCAATCCTTTATCAGATATATGATTTGCAAATATCTTCTCCCATTCAGCAGGTTGCCTTTTCACTTTGTAGATGGTTCCTTTGCTGTGCAAGACTTAGTTGGATGTAATTCTATTTTTTTAATTTGAGCTTTTGTTATGCTTGCTTGAAGACAGTAACAAATATATATTCTTCTGAGACACACTAAAGAGCTTAGTACATATGTTTTCTTTAGGATTTTATTGTTTCAGATTTTATATTCAAATCTTTAATACATTTTGAATTTATTTTTGTGATTGGTGTAAGATATTGGACCATTTTTATTCTTTTGCAAGTCATTGTTCAGTTTTCCAGCACCATTTATTGAACTTTATTGTCTTTTCCCTATCATATATTCCTCTCTCCTTTGTCATAGCTCAACTGACCATAAAAATGTGGGTTTATTTCTGAGTTGTCTATTCTGTTCCACTGATAAATGAGTTTGTTTTCATACCAGTACCATATTGCTTTGATTACTACAGATGAGTAACATACTTTGAAATACAGGGTGTGATACCTGATGTTTACTGATATTATGTATGTTTCATCAAATAGGGGAGTGTTAAAATTTCTGATTTTCATTGTGATTTTTTAAATTTTATTTTTTAATTCTATCAGTTTATACTTCATGTATTTTGGAGCTCTTTTATTAGGTGCATTCACATTTAGGATCATAGATTGTAGTACCATGTTGATGAGTTGACCTCTTCAAGCAGTGGGAAAAATTCCTCTTTAGTCATGTACTATTATATGTTTTGTATAATATTAATTTTACTTTGTATAATTTTACTTTGTATAATATTAATATTGCAACTCTAGCATCCTTTGGTGTTATTTACATTGAATATATATTTCCATCCATTTATTTTTTAGCTATGTGTTTTTTTTTATACATAAACATGTTTTAAATGTGAAATACTCAGGTCTTGGTATTTACCCAGTTTGACAACCTGGCCATTTTAAGTGAAGTGGGTAGATATTCACATTAGTGTAATTATTGATATAATGGGGGTTGAATCTACCACCTTGCTCTTTGACTGCTATTTGCACATATGTTTTTGTTCCTTTTTTCTCTTTTCATGTGTTCATTTGGATTGCATTTTTATGATTTTATTTTATAATAATTTAATTTATATTTATTTTATACTATTAACTTTATTGCTTATATTTTGTTTTTCTTAATGGTTGGTCATATTTATAATGCATGCATTTACCTTATAATATTCTGTATTCAAATAATATGCCTACCACTTGTAAGAAACTTACAATAGTATATTTCATTTTCTCTCTCATTTATGCTGTTATTGCCACACATTTTACTTCTCTATATGTTATAAAGCCCACAAAATATTTTTGTTCTTATTGCTTTAACTAGTCAATAGTTTTTACAGGGGCTAAAAATTAAAAGTATTTTTATGCTTATCGACATTTATCATTTTACATGCTCTTTGGAGTTTCCATCTAGTGTCATTTTTTTCCTTTTGACTTCAGAGATTCCTTTAATAATTTCTCATACAATTCTGCTGGTAATAATTTCACCTTTTTCTTATCTGAAAAAGGGTTTCATTATTACTTTTGAAAGGTATAATTATGGGTATTAAATTGTATGCTGACAAAATATATATATGTATGCATTTTTTTCTCTTTGGTTCTCTCCACATAGCATTTTGTTGTGTTTTTCCAAGCTTATATTATGGCAAATTTTAGTCACTCATTCTTATCCTTTTGTTCCACACATAATGTGTTTCTTTTCTTCCTTTAATTGCTTTAAAGAGTTTAATTTTTTTATCATTTTTTTTTGGGCAATTTGATTATGATTTGTCTTGACATGTTCACATTTAGTCTCCCTCAGGCTTTTTGAGCTTCTTAAATATGTGGATTTTATTGTTTCATAAATTTTGAAAAATTTGAGCTGTATTCCCTCAAATGGCTTCTCAGCATTGAGCCCTACACCATCTTAGAGTCTAATTATATGTGTCAGATTACTTGATATTTTTTCCTCAATCGACTGATGGTGTGTTAAGTTTTTCAGTCTTCTTTCTGCCTGAGGTTCATCTTAGGTAGTTTTATTTCCTATCTTTAAGTTAATTGATTTTTCTTTTTGCCACATCAAGTCTGTTGTTCCTCTCATCCCAAATATATTTCCATTAATACAATTTCCATTATAGATATTCCATTTAAGTCCCTAAAATTTTTATATATCCCACTTTTCTTTTTATTATGTTTATATGGTATTTTGCTCTTTCCAATGTTAGGAGTATGCTGCTAATTACATCACATTACTCATTTCTGATCTGTGTGTATAGATCGCTTTTCCTCTTGGTTATTATTGCCTACTTTTTCATATGCTGTATTTCATATTTTTAAGTGTTTTTTTAGTATATCAGTTAAAGACTTGAAGATTTCTTTGATTTTTCTGAGGTTTGATTTTAATCTTTTTCAGAGAAGGTATAGAATACCTTTTCTGAGGACAAGTTTAATCATATTTCTTCTTCTTGCCCTTCTAGTTAGTCTACTAAATGCTTATTTAACAAGCTGTTTCCATTCTATTTGGAGGACAGTAAAATGATTCCTAGCTCTGTGTAAGTCCGGGAAGTTTTTCTTTCTTTCCTTTTTTTTTCCTTAAGATTTTATTCCTTTATTCATCAGAGAAAGAAAGAGAAAGCGAGACAGAGAGAGAAGCAGACTCCCCGTGGAGCAGAGAGCCCCATGTGGGACTTAATTCTCGGACCCTGAGATCACAACCCCAGCTGAAATCAGATGCCCAACTGCCTGAGCCACTTGGGCTAGAAGTTTTTCTTACAGATTCTTGGTTAATGTTCTTTCCTTAGTAAGTTTTTCTCTTTTCTTTTTTTCTAATATTTATTTATTCGATAGAGAGAGACACAGTGAGAGAGGGAACACAGCAAGGGGAGCAAGAGAGAGAGAAGCAGGCTCCCCACTGAGCAGGGAGCCTGATGTGGGGCTCAATCCCAGCACCCTGGGATCATAACGGGAGCTGAAGGTAGATACTTAATGACTGAGCCACTCAGGCGCTGAGCAGGTTTTTTCCTTACCTAGAGTAGTAACCTTAACCTTGAGCAGATTGGCAGTCAAGCGGAACCTTATTTAGGTTCATGGAACTCCAACTCAGCTTAGTTTTCTCCTGTCTAGAAGTTGTCTCTATAAATTCTAACTTGACCTCCTTAAACTTTGATCTCTTTCTCATCCAGGGAGATCACAGAGCAATGTGTCATCTACTCTCACCTCTTCGCAGCCTGAAAACCGCCCCACAGTAATCCAGGACCATCCAGAGATCACCTAATTTCTTTTCTATTATTTTTTTCAGGAACTGTATGCTTGCATTGTCATTTTCTAGTGCCTAAAGAGTTATTTTGCATATTTAATCTGCTTTTCCTCTTGTTTCTGGAGATAAGGCTATTATTTTTTATTTATTTTTTTTATGATTTTATTTATTTGACAGAGAGAAACACAGCCAGAGAGGGAACACGAGCAGGGGGGGTGACAGAGGGAGAAGCAGGCTTCCCGCTGAGCAGGGAGCTCGATGTGGGACTCGATCCCGGGTTTCCGGGATCATGACCTGAGCCGAAGGCAGTTGCTTAACCAACTGAGCCACCAGGTGCCCCAAGGCTTTTATTTTTAAGAAAGTTTTATTTTAGTTAATATCTCATGAATGGAAAAAGCAGCCCACTCCTTTCTTTAAACACTTTTTCCTCCCAACTTGGTCTTAGTGATACTGTACCCTTTTGTTTTATACATTACTACACTGACTGCCTTTTCTCAGTCTCCTTCCTGGACCTATCTCTCCTTCTAAACTTTTATTTATTTATTTATTTATTTATTTATTTATTTATTTATTTATTTATTTATTTTAAAGATTTTATTTATTTGACAGAGAGAAACACAGGCAGAGAGGGAATACAAGCAGGGGGAGTGAGAGAGGGAGAAGCAGGCTTCCCGACGAGCAGGGAGCTGGATGTGGGGCTCAATCCCAGGTCTCCGGGATCATGACGTGAGCCGAAGGCAGTCGCTCAACCAACTGAGCCACCCAGGCGTCCCGTCTCCTTCTAAACTTTTAAATGTTGGATTAGACCTTCCCCCCACCCCTTCCTCCACATCTCTGTCTTTTCTCACTCTCTGTTTTGTCTCATAGTTTCATGGCTTTAAACACAACTTTTTCATTTGGGTATCTAATAAGACTTTCTCTCTTAACTTGTCAAAAATGGCTCTCATGGTTTGTTATCAAAACCTGCTCTAGGGGCACCTGGGTGGCTCACTGGGTTAAAGCCTCTGCCTTAGGCTGAGGTCATGATCTCAGGGTCCTGGGATCCAGCCCCACATCGGGCTCTCTGCTCAGCAGGGAGACTTCTTCCCTCTCTCTCTCTGCCTGCATCTCTGCCTATTTGTGATCTCTCTCTCTCTCTCTGTCAAATCAAAAACAAACAAACAAACAAACAAACAAACAACCCTGCTCTAGCCTAAGGGGTCCCATCACAGTAAAAGACAGCGTCATTCTCTAGTTACAGAGGCTGAGCCTTGGAATCATCCTTGCCTGTCTTCTATAACCCACATCCACGTCATTACAACCTTGTATATTCCACTTTTCACATATATCCTGGATCTGCCTGTTTCTCACCACCTGCATGGTTACAACCCCAGTCTTAATCACATCATTGCCTATGTATAATTCTGCAATATGTTTTTAAGTTATGCTCTGCTTTAATTTTTGTCACCCAAGCTTATTATTTAGAGTGCGTTCAGAATTATCCCTTTAACATGTGACTGATGATGCCACTCAGCTGCTTAGATCTGAAATGGTTTCCATTCACACTAGGAAGAAAATGAAAAGTTCTACAAAGTCCTAAAACATCTAATCCCTTGCATTCTTTCCAAGCTTGTTTCTAAGCACTTTACCCTTACTCATATTACCATAGTCACACTGATCTCTTTGCTATGTCTTAGCAGTCATGCATCCTCTGGCCTGAGGACCTCTGCTGTTTCTCTTCCCTCTATAAGGAACACTGTTTTCATAGTTGTATAATGGCTCTTGCCTCATTTGAGTTTCTACTTAAGTGTCACTTCTTCACAGAGGTATTCTTTTTTTTTTTTTTTTAAGATTTTATTTATTTGACAGAGAGAAACACAGCCAGAGAGGGAACACAAGCAGGGGGAGTGAGAGAGGGAGAAGCAGCCTTCCTGCCCAGCAGGGAGCCTGATGTGGGACTCGATCCCGGGTCTCCAGGATCATGACCTGAGCCGAAGGCAGTCGTTTAACCAACTGAGCCACCCAGGTGCCCCCACAGAGGTATTCTGTGCCTCTTTACTTAAAATAACAACTCTCATCACTCTCCATTTACTTATTTTTCTTGTTTTTAGATTTTAATATAGCTATTTCAACTTTACTACCTGATATTATTATTTGCTTATTTTTTTTGTCCCTCACTGGAATGTAAGCTGCAAGAGAGCAAAGTTGATTATTTTTTCAGTTGTGACCCAAGTACCAAGTATACAGTGTGTATTCAGCAATTGCATCTTGAAGGAGGAATGAATATAATTACAATTTTGTAAGGTGTCACCAGGTAGATTGTGACATCTGTTAGGATAGATCACTCTGGGCACCAGATGTAGAGAGCTCATGTCTCCTAGTCAGTGATACCTTTTCCATTGAAATAAATAAAAAGCCAAATAAGACTTTTTGTTTGATTTAAAGCCCATTCTTCATTTTAAGATTGAAGAAATTGTCTTTCCGTATCCTTCTCTAACTTCGTCAGCTTCTTTCCCTTTCATCCCGGATGGTTTTACTAATAATCCTCATCTCTAGGATTTATCTGTTCTAGTTTTTCAGTCAGCTAGTTTATCACCCTTTATTATAAGCTCATTCCCTGCAACTAAATCATCGTGGCTTATAATGAAGTAGTCATCTCCTTCCTGAAATCAGGCTGTCCTGTTACAAATGCTGATTCTAACATGGCTTCCTTTCCTTCCTGGTAGACGTGGAATCTGACAGGCAAACAGCTTGAGGAACCATGCAGCCCATACTTTTTTCCTGCTCCTTATGTCAAATCAGGTACCCTCCCTAGAGAACTTATCCCTTCCTCTGAGAGTGGGTCTCCATTTGATATTAGAGAACGTTAATTTCCCACCCTTCCCAGAGCCCATGCTTGATGACAATTTTCCTATTATAGTCATATACCCTGTCTGATCAGTGTCTTCTGATAAAGGTACCAAGAATTATCTACTGTTTAGAATTCCTGAAGCTTTAGTGAGAATACCTGGTTGCATTTGTCTCCAAATGAAAAATAAGAACCTTATATCCACTTAAATTGTTTACCTGTGCTACATGGATGCAGTTCTCCTTATCTTTGGGCCTTCTCATTTCAAGGTGATCCTTCTGTAATCCAGTAATCTCTATTGCCAAGAATCCAACATGTCTTATTCCATTTCCTTTTTTCTTCTAGAGTTCACCTTAGTGGCATACATTTCAACCATTCTTAGTTATTGCTGAATTCAGTGCTAAGTAGTTTTTGCTTCTATTGTTGTGGTGGTTGTTGAGATTTTTTTGTGTTATTTTCCTCTTTTTATCTTTTAAATTGTTGAATTAGGTAGGGACAGCTCTGCTTGCTACTGCTCAACCATTGTCACTATTGAAGTCATTTCCGGGTGCTTTTAGAGATATAACTATTGTCTGGTCCACTTCCCAGTTATTTTACTTCACTCTTTCAAATTTTATTTAAAAAGAAGTATTAGTTTTTAATTAAAAATACATAAATAAAAATAATAATTGCATTTTAATATTAGATATAGTCAACTCAATAACTATGAAGTTAAAACTTTTGGCTGACTTTCTGTTCACAAACTGGGCTTTCAAAATGTCCTTTCCAAAGAAAGTATTCTCTGAAGTTAAAACAGAATATGAGACAGAATTTTCCTTTTCCATATATCCCCATCTCATCCCAATCTACATATGTTTACAAACAATCTCATAAATTAGTAATTATCCAAACAAAATATGCTGCCTGGATGACAGCTTTCAGTCATCCATCATTCTTTCTTAAATCTAACAAAAGGCGTAACAGTTGTTTCACACTGGATAATAATGACTGCCCTCCACACTCTTCAGTGTCTGACTTACATACAATTTTTTCTGTTGATATATAGAATTTTTTTTCTGAAAAGAATTATTCAATTATCTTTTGCCTATTGAACATTCCAAATATCTTTAAAATACTAAAGTAATTTAAAACTTAAAATTTAAAGATTAGATTCTTTTACATTTTCTTAGTTGGGCAGTTCTCGAAAATTATGAAGTTGGTGACATTTATCTTTGGGGCTCTCATCTTGGATTGTGATACTGCCTCCTAACCTGCTAATGCCCCATACCGTTCCCTCTGATGGCTTAGCTATAGTCACCTGTTCCTCTCAGCTCAGCAACCAGCTTTTTCATATTTCTGTTTAAACTGATCTTATTTCCAATAAGGCAGATATTTCCTATTAAATTTTTATATACATCATTTATTGGTTCTATGGGTAATATGTACATTTAAATAAAGACCTTTCAGTGAGGGCTCTATGTTAGACATGAGTGTAGCCTGGTCTTATTATATCTGCCAGTTTTTCTTCTATGACTGGGACAACTCAATTAACTTTACCTCCTTTTATTTTCTCTTACCCAGTTTATACATTTGTGAAAACAAGATTAAAAGCTACTTCATGAGATTTTTGTGAGTATAAGTTCATGAAGATAAAATGATTGACACAGTATCTTGAAAAATGTAGGTACTCATCAGCTGTGGGTTTCTTTGTCCTTTGCAAGTATAGGGAAGACTTTAGCACCCTTCAATCTAATCATGTCTCATTCACATTATTTACCTTTATGAAACATTTTGTCCATAGTTATAGGAAGGATTTGTATATCTATTGTATTTTGCTTCTTTGTTTGTTTCAATGTTAATTATTTATATAACTGCTAGGTTTTCTCCTTATTTTAAATATTAGGTTGGAAGAGCTCATACTAAATGGAAAGAATAAGACACTTGATTTTTCTTTAAAGCCTTTGAGAAACTAAAATACTTTTGATTGTCAGCTTAGAGAACCCAGAATGACAGAGGTTACAATTGGGTTAAGAACTCTGAGATCACAGTTTCATGACCCGAATTTCCCGATACCTATAAGGTTTAAGTACCTGTGTCTTCAAAACACATGCTTTTCTTTGACCAACTAAATTGGTTCATAATGAAGGTCTTTGCCCTTGTTTCAAGTATATTTTTTCTTAGTTTGTCTTTAAATTGAACTCTCTCAGTGCTGTATAAGCCCATATACTTGCACACCCTCTGGTACTATATTCACTGCTGACAAATATGCTAACAGATTCCATATAGCGGGTAAAAAAGTCACATCCAGTAAATGATCACTTTACTCATAAACTATATCATCTTTTAATCTTATCCTCAAATGAAATCATTTAAGTGTAGCTCCCTAAGGGTAAGAAACTAATGGTGAATAAATTTTACTCAAAGCCTATGTCAACCAACCAAAACATGATAATAATAAAATGGTTTAAAAACTTTCTTATTAAGCTTGCAGTATGTAAATTCCTATCTATTGAACAAAAAAGTAGGCCACTTTGTGGGTTAAGATAAAAAGAAAATGAAAATAAAAGAGAGAAAGAGAAAATTTGAATAAGAAAATCTAAAAGCCCTGGTTTGGTAAATGCAATTTCAAACTAGAAGTTATTCATATAATAAGATTCATGTAAATACAAATATAAACATAGCTCATTGTACAAATCCTAAAATGCAAAAAGCAGATGGATACAGCTAAATGCATACATTTTTAGTATGAGAATTTACCTTTTATTCAGAAAGAGAAAATGAACCAGACAACTCATATCCCTCTTTACAAATTAGGTTTAGAAAAACGTGATTCTCACGACTACTATCTTCATGCAGTGTTAGACATGAGAGATTATTTTCTGATACAAGGTACTATAATACAGTGCTAGGCATCTAATACCAGAGAACTAACTGGGCATATTATTTAGATTCTATCCTTTGGAAAAGAGAAGGATAACTTCTGTAGTATCCTGGAGGATAGAAAAAGACCAATATATGGAAACTACATTAATGAAGTCATGAACTCAAGAGTAAAAAGATTTCCTTTTTTTATGATCAACAGCATCCAGTAATGTTGTAAAACCCAGTGTTTGCCACTGCAAGTGTATCTAACAGAATCTGGTAACCAGCTGCCAAATAAGTAGCTGATATGACTTCTTTGTAGCCAGAAATTGGAATGAATCATTTGTGGGCTTTTTCCTATGCAAGGTTTATGCGACTCTGAGTGTAGCATTGATTTTCCAGAGCTAAATTAAAGCAAAATAGAGATAAAGACAAATTTGTGGGAGGATAGCTAGTCAGGATTTGTGTCTTCTGTAGACACTACATTATCTGCAAGTGAATTCTGTTCGGTCATATTCTCATCCCATTTTGAACACAGGATTCTACATGACAATATTACTTTATAGTAGTGATCTGATGTAAGATCTCATAGAAAAGAAAGGAAATGTCAAGTGGCTAAATAAAAGAAATAAGATACAGATGCTTAGTTTCTTCCTCGGAACTAGCAGTTACATGATCAGTACCTACGTGCTGATTAGTTTTAGGAATAAATTGTTAAGGCATGAGATTCACCATAAATATATGAGAAAAATAAACAGTTTCTTACAGGAGAGAAAGTTTAAAATGTAATGTGTCTGAAATATAATGAAAACTAAATGGTATCTGGTTTTTTTTTTTTTTTTGGTATCTGGTTTTTGCAAAATTTAGATTATGAAACGTAATAAGGTTTATATATGCTTGGAAAAAAGACAAGTGCACCAGATTTACTGTGAAGGAAGGTCTCTTCTGATACAGAGACATTGAGCCACTGTCCATGTTATAATCCCGCAATAATGCAAAGTGGTAGGTTTACATAGCTGAGTTGGATATAAGAGTGAGGGAACAATGTAGGATTACCCAGAGATTGCTACACAAGTCCCAGTGTGAGGTACTAGGTAAAAAAAACAAAGGTGATGTTAGCGGAAGGACCCAAGAAAGGAAGAAAGAGGTATGGATGTGTGTCCAGTGAGAATCCAAGTTGGCATGAGTGAGAACATTGGCATACTGCCATCCTCTTGTGTGTCTCACTGACTTAGAAGCAGTCAGTATAAGTGAATAAACATTAGCAAATGCATAATGTGCCTAATGATCTGCCTCCTTTACTTACCTAGTTTTCTTTATCAGTGCAAGAACTATTTTTGGACTGGGTGAGAACTTTTATTCATTCTTAAATTAGTATTTGTGAGTTCAGTTGAGATTATAGTATTCAATATAGCCTGTTACCATGACTGAACCATTCACCCTGCTGTCAAAAAGTGATACCAGCTACTCCATGGAAACAGAAAATCTTTGGACCATTCACTGGCTATCTCATTTCTATAACATGCTTGACATCACACAAAATTTCCTTAAATAATCTCAACTGGTCTCTCTCTCTCCCTCTCTCTCCCTCTCTCTCTCTCTCTCTCTCTACAGTTCTCTTCTGTGTACATGTAGGCTTGACAGACACCTGTAATAAATTGGTCATATGCTCCTCTCTATTAGCTATAAAGAGCATAGCAGGCTGGCTGTCGTTAATACACAGGGCAATTCCAAAATGAATATGGGCTTTGTGGTGTTAGTTCGTTAGCAAGACATCTTTGTTTACTGTAGAACCAATTTGGATTTTTTGTTATTGTTGTTCTGAAGCCTATTTGTTAGGGTTAACACTGCTTTAATGATTCTTAAAGAGACGCTCAAATTATCCTGTATAAATAAAGAAAATATGAATAATAATAACAACACTTAAAGAGATAGTAACGAGCACTAATACTGGAGGACTAAACTGCTATGTAATTCTTATCAGAAACAATTCTTTTTGAAAATATGTATGTATGTATGTATGTATGTATGTGACAGATAGAAAGAGAGAGAGCCCACAAGCAGGGAGAGCTGCAGGCTGAGAGAGAACCAGGCTCCCCACTAAGCAAGGAGCCCTGTGCACACTTAATTCCAGGACCCTGGAATAATGATCTGAGCTTAAGGTAGACACTTAACTGATTGAGCCTCCCAGATGTCCCATACCAGAAACAATTCTTAAGACATAAGTATTTTCTATTAGTTTCACTAACAAGCTTTCAGTCTTGTTGTTAACGCTGGAATATGAAGCACATGAGAGCAAATTTTAAGCTAAATTATCGGAGAAACAAGGAGGGTTCACACTCACATTCCCACCCTATTCTTCTGTCAGTGTTTCTGTGTAATTATTTTTGCCTTTATAATATATAAATACTGATCTTGGGGTTTGGGCTTAGCTTTTTGATCTCTTCAACTTTCTTTTACTCTTGATGGTCTTTTTCTTTACTCTGTTGTAGTTTTGTACCATATAAATCCTACCCTTGGGGCCCATTCTGGCTGGGGTTTTTCTTGTTTCCTTTCTCTTCTTCTCTCTCTTTTTTCTTTCTTCTACCTTTTTGGTGGTGACTTCTGATTGCTGTGAAACCTTCCAATGAGCAATTCCCCTGGATAGTGGTTGATATATTCAGCTATACATCCCCTCAACACCCCCTCGCCAAAATGACTCAGAGGAGAAAGAACCAAAAGAAGAAAAATCCAGAGACTGCAACCCATGTCACAGAATTACTGGAAATGACCATAAACAATAAGACAGAAATGGAATTCAGGGTAGCAATCGTCCAAGCAATGGCTAAGTTGGAAAAGAACATTAGTGACAAGATAGAAGCTCTAATGACAGAGGTGAAAGCCAAGCGGGCAGAGGTTAGAAAGGCTATTAATGAGATTCAATCTAATTTAAATACACTAACAGCTAGAGTAGGTGAAGCTGAAGATTGAATTAGTGATTTAGAAGCCAGATGGATTAAGAAGGAGGAGCAAGAGAAGTCTTGAAACAAACAGCTAAAATCCCATGAAAATAGAAATAGGGAAATAAATTATGCCATGAAACACTCCAATATCAGAATAATTGGAATCCCTGAAGGAGTTGAGAGAGAGAGAAGCCTAGAAGATATAGTTGAATGAATCATGGATGAAAATTTCCCAAATCTGGGGAATGAAACAAGTGTCCATGTCCTGGAGGCAGAGAGGACACCCCCAAGATCAATGAGGCCAGAAAAACCTCCAGGCACATAATTGTAAAAGTCATAAATCATAAAATCAAAGAATATGTGTTAAGGGCAGCTAGGGGGAAGTGATCCCTTATTATAGAGGGAGGACCATCAGAATAACATCACCTATCGACAGAAAAATGGCAATCCAGAAAGGGCTGGCAAGACATATTCAGGAAATTATATGAAAAAAAAATGCAACTAAGGATAATGTCCCCAGCAAGGTTGACTTTTAAAATGGAAGGAGAGATAAAGAGCTTCCAGAACTGCCAAGGTCTAAAAGATTATGCAGCCACTAAGCCAGCACTACAAGAGATATTAAGAGGGGTTCTTTAAAAGAGAAATGAACCCAAGAGTGACACAGAACAGAAATTTACAGAGGTAATCTATGGAAACATGAACTTTACAGGCAACATGCTGTCAATAAAAATGTATCTATCAATAATCACTCTCAATGTGAATGGCCTAAATGCTGCAATAAGAAGGCACAGGGTTGCAGCCTGGATAAAATGACAGGACCGTCCATATGCTATTTACAAGAGACACATCTAGAATCTAAAAACACTTCCAGATAGAAAGTGAGGGGATGTAGGATTATCTTTCATGCCGATGGACCTCAAAAGAAAGCCGGGGTAGCGATTCTCATATCAGACAAATTAGATTTTAATCTAAAGACTATACAGTTAGAGACACAGGACACTACATCATTCTCAAAGGTTCTATACACCAAGAAGATCTAACAGTTGTAAATATTTATGCCCCCAACATGGGAGCAGCCAACTACATAAGCCAACTATTAAGCAAAATAAAAAGTCATATTGATACGAATACATTAATTATAGGAGATCTTAACACACCACTCTCAGCAAGGGACAGATCATCTAAACAGAAAATCAACAAAGAAACAAGAGCTTTGAATGACATATTGGACCAGATGGATCTTATAGATATATTCAGAACATTCCACCCTAAAACAGCAGAATTCTCATTCTTCTCGAGTGTACATGAAACTTTCTCCAGAATAGACCTCATACTAGGTCACAAATCAGGGCTCAACCAATACTAGAAGATTGAGATTATTCTCTGCATATTCTCTGAGCACAATACTTTGAAACTGGAACTCAACCACAACAAAAAGTTCAGAAGAAAATTAAACACTTGGAAGCTAAAGACTATCCTGCTCAAAAATCTGTGGATCAACCAGGAAATTAAAGAAGAACTGAAACACTTCATGGAAACCAATGAGAATGAAGATACACCAATCCAAAACGTATGGGACACAGCAAAGGCAGTCCTAAGGGAGAAATACATAGCCATGCAAGCCTCATTCAAAAAAATTGAAAAATCCCGAATATACCAACTCTCTTTACACATTAAAGTACTGGAAAATCAAGGACAAATTAAACCAACCCACACACAAGACGAGAAATAATTAAGATTAGAGCAGAGATCAATGAATTAGAAACTAGAGATAGAGTAGAACACATCAACAAAACTAGAAGCTGGTTCTTTGAAAGAATTAATAAGATAGATAAACCATTGGCCAAACTCATCCAAAAGAAAAGGGAGAAGACTCAAATTAATAAAATTATTAATGAAAGGGGAGAGATCACAACTAACACCAAGGAAATAGAAACAATCAGCAGAAATTTATATGCCAATAAGTTTAACAACCTAGAAGATATGGATGCATTCCTGGAAAACTATAAACTTCCAAGACTGAAACAGGAAGAAATTGACAATCTGAATAGACCTATATCTAGTAACAAGATTGAAGCAGTGATCAAAAACCTCCCAAAAAACAAGAGCCCGGGACCAGACGGATTCCCGGGGGAATTGTACCAAACATTCAAAGAAGAAATAATACCTATTGTCCTGAAGCTATTTCAGCAAATAGAAACAGAAGCAAAACTTCCAGACTCTTTCTATGAAGCCAACATTACTCTAATCCCCAAATCAGACAAAGACCCCACAAAAAGGATAACTTCAGACCAATATCTCTGATGAATATGGATGCCAAGATTCTTAACAAGATCTTGCTAGCAGGATCCAACAATACATTAAAAAGATTATCCATCATGACCAGGGATTTATCCCAGGGATGCAATGGTGGTTCAACATTGGCAAATCAATCAATGTGATAGCACAAATCAATAAGAGAGAAGAACCACATGGTACTCTTAATTGATGCAGAAAAGGCATTTGACAAAATACAATATCCATTCCTGATTAAAACTCTTTAAAGTATAGGAATAGAGGGAACATTCCTCCACCTCATAAAATCTATCTACAAAAACCCCACAGTGAATATCATTCTTAATGGGGAAAAACTGACAGCCTTCGCTCTGAGATCAGAAACAAGACAAGGATGCCCACTCTCACTACTATTGTTCAACATAGTGTTAGAAGTCCTAGCAACAGCAATCAGACAACAGAAAGAATTAAAAGGTATTCAAACTAGCAAAGAAGAAGTCAAACTCTCTCTCCTTGCTGATGACATAATACTCTATGTGGAAAACCCAAAAGACTCTACCCCCAAACTACTAGAACTCATACAGTAATTCACTAATGTGGCAGGATACAAAATCAATGCACAGAAATCAGTTGTGTTCTTATACATTAACAATGAAAATATAGAAAGGGAAATCAGAGAATCAATTCTATTTACTATAACACCAAAAACTGTAAGATACCTAGGAATAAACCTAACCAAAGAAGTGAAGGATCTGTAGTCAAGGAAGTGCAGAACACTCATGAAAGAAATTGAAGAAGACACAAAAAGATGGAAGAGCATTCCATGCTCATGGATCGGAAGAATAGACATTGTTAAAATGTCTATACTGCTCAGAGAAATCTATACTTTCAGTGCCATTCTGATCAAAATTCCACCAACATTCTTCAAACCATTGGAAAAAAACAATCCTAATGTTTTTATGGAAACAGAAAAGAAAGACCCTGAAATGCTAAGGAATTGTTGAATAAGAAAAACAAAGCTGGGGGCTCACATTACCTGACTTCAGGTTTTATTACAAAGCTGTGATCACCAAAACAGCATGGTACTGGCACAAAAACAGACATATAGACCAATGGAACAGAGTAGAGAGTCCAGATATGGACCCACAACTCTATGGTCAAATCATCTTTGACAAAGCGGGAAAAAATATCCAGTGGAAAAAAGACAGTCTCTTCAATAAATGGTGCTGGGAAAATTGGACAGCTATGTATAGAAGAATGAAACTAGACTATTTTCTTACACCACACACAAAGGCAAACTCAAAATGGATGAAAGACCTCAATGTGAGGTAGGAATCTATCAAAATCCTGGAAGAGAACATAGGCAGTAACCTCTTTGACATCGGCACAGAAACTTCTTTCAAGACATGTCTCCAAAGGCAAAGGAGACAAAAACGAAAATGAACTTTTGGGACTTCTTCAAAATAAAAAGCTTCTGTACAGCAAAGGAAACAGTCAAAAAAACAAAGAGGCAACCCACGGAATGGGAGAGGACATTTGCAAGTGACACTACAGACAAAGAGCTGGTATCCAAGATCTATAAAGAGCTACTCAAACTCAACATCCAAACAGAAGATGAGCATATCAAAATATGGGCAGGAGACATGAAGAGGCACTTCTCCATAGAAGATATACAAATGGCTAACAGACACATGAAAAAATGTTTATCATCACTAGTTATCAGAGAAATTCAAATAAAAAAACACTGAGATGCCACCTTACACCAGTCAGAATGGCCAAAATTAACAAGACAGGAAACAACGAGTGTTGAAGAGGCTGCGGAGAAAGGGGAACCCTCTTACACTGTTGGTGGGAATGCAAGCTGGTGCAGCCGCTTTGGAAAACAATGTGGTGATTCTTTAAAAAACTAAAAATAGAGCTACCCTAATACCCTGCAATTGCACTACTGGGTATTTACCCCAAAGATACAGATGTAGTGAGTAGAAGGGCTATATGTACCCCAATGTTCATAGCAGCAGTGACCATAATCGCCAAACTGTGGAAAGAGCCAAGGTGCCCTTCAACAGATCAATGGATAAAGAAGATATGGTCCGTATATACAATGGAATATTACGCCTCCATCAGAAAGGATGAATATCCAACTTTTGTAGCAACATGGACTGGATTGGAAGAGATTATGCTGAGTGAAATAAGCCAAGTAGAGAAAGTCAAGTATCACATGGTTTCACTTGTGTTGCATAATGGGTAATATAGAGGATAGTATAAGGAAAGGAAATGGGAAGTAGGGTAATTTAGGGAGGGAAAGGAAACATGAGAGACTTTGGACTCAGAAACATACTGAAGGTCTTTTTTTTTTTTTAAGATTATTTATTTATTTATTTGACAGAGAGATCACAAGTAGGCAGAGAGGCAGGCAGAGAAAGAGAGGGAAGCAGGCTCCCTGCTGAGCAGAGAGCCTGATGTGGGATTTGATCCCAGGACCCTGAGATCATGACCTGAGCCGAGGGCAGAGGCTTACCACTCTGAGCCACCCAGGTGCCCCACAACCTGAAGGTCTTGAAGGGGAGGGAATGCGGGGGTTGGGAGAGCCATCCCCACCACTCCCTGTGTTCTGAGTAAGAAAGGAGAATTTTGTCTGTTTCTTATTTGTCCTTACCATTTTTTTTGGCACATAGTAACAGTCACACACAGTTGAATGTTATGATTAAAGTTAGTTCATGTAATTGGTAAAAAAATAAGTAGTCAAGATTCTTCTATAATTGCCAGCATAATTGGAGAAAGATTGGCTGGGTCTAGTGTCAAGTTCATTGCATTATATAGATAAAGAAATAGTCATTAGATTTCATTTCACTAGCAGCCTTTGAAAGATGTGATATTAATGGTACCCAAAATTATCACTAGGCTCTATAAAATAGACCTACAAGGGCAAAGAGAATTTGGACCGTTATAGATGCAGAGCAAGCAGAAAAAAACTGGGTGTATTTTATAGTTTACATATTGCATGTGAGTTTTAGAATCATAATACAACTGCATCCTTCTTTTCCACCTGACTTGAGCACCAACAGAAAAATTTTTAAAAAGCCTACAAGGACCAAAAGATTATTTATAGCTGAGAAAACTTATAACATCTCAAACATATTGATTGTATCATGGTTAAAATGTTATTCTAAGGGATTTACATGTTAACTCATTTCATCCTCATTAAAGCTCTATGAAAGGTAATATTTTCCTATTTTACATATATACAAAACTGAATCAGGGAGATATTAAATAAATTGATCAAGGTCACAATACTGGTAAGTTGGAGAGCTCAGATATGAACCGTGGGTGTCTGCTTCCAGGCTCCTACTCTTCATCATTATGCTTTACTCCTTTTCTGATATTAGAGGCTGTGCCTCCATCTGTGGGCATGTCGTAATTCTGAGTCCCAGTTAGGGACCACTGCCCATCTCTCACCAACAGTGCTAGGCTGGAGTAGAACTCATGTACAGGGTAAGAGACTGACCCTGTCAAAAATTCAGAATGGAAAAAAGGAGCCAAATGCATAATGGCTGTGGAAAGCTTACTCTCAAGAGAAAGGAAGAGGAGGGTGATTGACGTATGCCCATTTCATTTCTCTGAAATTATTAATCCAGTTAATTTTCTCTTCCCTCCTGGAGAAGAGAGTGAAAAGATGGAGAGAAGAAAGTGTATTACATTACTGGTATTACCTCCCTCTGGAAGACAACCTTAGGAATGAGGAAGTGCCCTCTGCTCTTCTGCCTGCTTACTACATTCTCCAACCTTTTTGTTTTCTTAAATTGGGCTTAAACCAGGGTTGTGGGGAGATCAACAGTGCATCGGGACAAATCCCTTCTCATCTTCATGAGGGAACCAATCGCTTATCTGAGGATATCTTCCTGGAACCATTGGTAGGGATTTGAGATTTTGTCTGCAGAGGACTCCCAAGTAGGTAAGAATAACTCCATATCCATGATTTCTGTGTCTACCAAAACAGTTATCAAACAAATCTTTTCTTTCTAGAATTGAATATTCTTATCCAGGGGATTACCTCTCATTGTTCAGTCATTTAAATAGTCCTTAACTGGGTTTATTATCATTTTTATTTTTCTTGGATTTTTTTTAAATATGCTTTATCTTTATTTGTTTCCTAGAGTCTGAAATCCAAAATCCCATAGACATGATCTCTCAGGCAAAAATGATAGCTTTATAATACTTTTCTTAAGTCTAAACAAAGAATCAAATTTGGGACAGCTGACCTACTTCAGCAGACTATCAACAATTTAAATTTAAATTTGAACTCAGCTCCATACCACATTATGCCCAACTGGTAGAATCAGTAGCACAGTAGCACCTGATCGAGGTCCCCCTCGATACCCCATGAGGTCTATGTGTGCCATTACTGAAGAAAGGTTTTTTTTGATGAGTACATAGCCTACTGCGCTGAAACTCCACACACTTTCTTTTCATAAAACTAATAGACTCCAACTGTCTTGAGGCACTTTCTTTTGCTAAAAGCGGGAAAAGCCTGTAAGCAAGTAACTTAAGGTCCAGGGTCAGTTGCCTTGCCTTTATAAAAAATAGTCACAAGGGTGCATGGGTGCTCTGTCAGTTAAGAGTCCTGCCTTTGGCTCAAGTCATGATCCCAGAGTCCAGGGATCAAGTCCCAGGTCAGGCTGGTTCTGCAGCAGGGAGCCTGCTTCTCCCTCTGCCTGCTTCTCTCCCTGCCTGTGTGTTCTCTCTCTCTCTCTTTCTTTCTCTCTTTCTCACACACACACACATTCTGACAAATAAATTAATAAAATAGCCATAGTCCTGTTATTAATCCAAGAGGAGTATCAGCGGAACTCCCCTGCCAAAAATAATTCTATAGAGGCAAACACTAAAATTAATGTGATTTGCTCAACTTGCAATAGTTAAAGGCTAAATGTCTGGATATGAGAAGACAAGTGACTCAATATAATATTATCTACAGATAGACAAGATATACACCCAGCAAATCTTAAGTAAAAGAAAAACAAAGTCTCTAGGCTATAAATTATATACCCAGGACTTACTTTTCTTACGCATGGAAGTTTTTACTTCTTGACCATATTCATCCATTTCCCCCACCCCCACTTGCTGTCTCTGGCAACCATCAATCCATTTTCTGTATCTATGAGTTCAGTCTTCTTAGATTCTACATATAAGTGAGCTCATACAGTTTTTGTCTTTCTCTGTCTGACTTATTTCACTTAGAAGAATGACCTCAAATTCATCCATGTTGTCACAAATGATAGGATATCCTTATTTGGTTGAATCATATTCCACTATATATATGTGAACATACTTACATATGTACACACACACACACACACACACACACACACACACTTTATCCATTCCTCCGTTAGTAGACATATAAGTTTTTTCCATGTCTTGGCTATTGTAAATGATGCTACAACAAACATGGAGGTACAGATATCTTTTCTAGATAGCAATTTTATTAATTTCAGATATACACCCAGAAGTGGAATTGCTGAATCAAATGATAGTTCAATTTTTAATTTTTTGAGGAAACTCCATAGTGTTTTCCATATTGGTTGAACCAAGTTATGTTCTCAGCAACAGTGCACAAATTCCTTTTTCTCACATCCTCATCAGCACTCGTTATCTCTTGTATTTTTGAATAATAACCACACTAGCAGTTTTGAGGTGATATCTTTGTTGTGGTTTTGAATTGGATTTCCCTGATTATTAGTGATGTTAAGCACCTTTTCATGTACCTATTAGCTCTCTGTATGTCTTATATATTTTGGATATTAACCCCTTATATATATGATTTGCAAACATTTTCTCTCATTCTGAAGGCTATCTTTTCATTTTGTTGATTTTTTTATTCTGTGTAGAAGATTTTTAGTTGTAAAGGTCCCACTTTATTTTCTTTTGTTGTTTGTACTTTTGTGTCAAATGCAAAAAATCATCATCAAGACCAATGTGAAGGAGCTTACCACCTATATTTTCTTCTAGGATTTTTATGGTTTCAGGCCCTATGTTCATATCTTTATTTCAATGTGAGTTGATTTTTGTGTGTGTTATAAGATAGGAGTCCAGTTTTATTGTTCTGCGTGTGTTTGCTCACTTTTTTCAACACAATTGATTGAAGAAAAATGAGTGCATGGCCTACTGTTCTGAAACTCCAGACTCTTCCTTTCCATTTTTCCCCATTTTATATTCTTGGCTCCTCTGTCACAGATTGGTTGACAATCTGTGTGTTAGTTTAATTCTTAATATCTCATTTCCTTCAATCATCTGAGAAGCACAGACACTTCACATAGTTTTTGTTCCTCCAAATTTCATTCCCTGCTTATGTATTGATATCCTAGGTCCATGCGGCAAAGGTTGAACTTTTAAATGAATGTGTCTCCCGTATTTCAGGTCTTTTTTCCCCCTCCTATAAATTCAAGCCCCTTATAAACTTATAGTATGAAGAGTAAAACAGAAATGAGATGCATTGTATGTGCCCATTTGCTCCCTCTAAACTCACCCAAAAAGTATTATTGGAGCTTTCTAGATACATAAAGGAAATAACAGGAGAAAGAAAAACATTATTCATTGTAACAAAATAGTATTGAAATATGGTATGTAAAAATACTGAATACAAAATCAAAGAAGGCCAAAAAAAAAAAAAGGAAAATAAAGCACAGAATTAAACTATCAAACACATCAGCATTCCTTTTAAACTACTACATTTTTAAAAAAGATTTTATTTATTTGACAGAGAGAGATCACAAGTAGGCAGAGAGGCAGGCAGAGAGAAAGGAGGAAGCAGGCTCCCTGCTGAGCAGAGAGCCCGATGCGGGCCTCGATCCCAGGACCCTGAGATCATGACCTGAGCTGAAGGCAGAGGCTTTAACCCACTGAGCCACCCAGGCACCCCAAAACTACTACATTTTTAAATAACTTAATTTCATATCAGCAAGCCCTGTACCTTAATTTCTTAAGGTAATGTAATAAAGACTTTGTAGACATTGAAGATAACCAAGAAGGTATTCCTACTGTTTGTGAGCAAACTTCAAGCCTCAATGAGATGTAAACATATAAACAGAATAAAACAAACAAAGGATCAAACAGAACCAAGGGCCATGTCGAGTCAGTATAACTAAACGATCATAAACATGGTTAATTCAAAAGGATCACATTTCCTGAGCAGTTTATTATGAAAAATTTGAAACATTCAAAAAGGCTAATGGAATTGTACAGTTGTTATTTACAGCTGTTGACATGTAACCATATTTGCTTCTTCGTATAACTAAACCATTTGAAAATAGATTGTAGACATTGTGTCTAGAATCATTTTCTCCTAAGAATAAAACATTTTCTTATGTAACCACAATACCATTATTTCACAGAATAAATTTAAGGTAATCCCAAGAATTTTGTAATAGATTTTTTTAAAAGTTTCACACAATGACCCAATCATAGCTAACCTATTGCTTTAAGTTGTTAAGTCTTCCCCCCCCTTTTTTTTTTAAAGATTTTATTTATTTGACAGTGAGAAACACAGCTAGAGAGGGAACACAAGCAGGGCGAGTGAGAAAGGTAGAAGCAGGCTTCCCGCCGAGCAGGGAGCCCGATGCGGGGCTAGATCCCGGGTCTCCAGGATCATGACCTGAGCCAACGGCAGATACCTAACCAACTGAGCCACCCAGGCGCCCCTTCCCCCCTTTAATCTAGACAATCATCTCTTGTTTGTTCCATGACATTAACATTTGGAAGAGTCCAAGACAGCTGTCTTAATTTAGAGTGTTCCACACACTGGATACTCCTCATGGAATATTTTGGCTTATTTTTTGCCCTATTTCCTAGAAACTGGAAATTAAGTCAAGCACATTTGATAGTCCAGAAAATATGTAAGAACTGGCATTCACTTTCAGTGCACCATAGAGGAAATCTCTCAAACATTGTTCCTACACTTCCTCCAAACACACAAATCCATGTGGCCTGAAAGGACAGAGTCTCAGGTGTCGTTGCAATGACTTTTTTTTTCCCAAATGGCTATTGAATTGTCCATGTTTCATGTATTGGAAAACACATATTTCTCTCCGTGATTTGAAATGCAGCTTTTATAGGACACTAAGTGCTTCTTTGTATCTCTGTCTGCCTTGGACATTCTATTCTGTTGCATCAGTTTGTAATATCACTTGGTTTTGAGTACAGTGTAACATAGCTTGTATAATAATATATTACAATGTAATATATTTTATATTTGATAATTTTGGGAGAGTTGAGTTTTTTTGATCAGCTTTCTTATCCAAAACAAAGATGTCTGTTATCTCAAAACTAGTTTTGTGACTCTCAGATTTTAAAGTTCTCCACATGCAAGTTTTGTACATTTCTCATTAGGTTTATTTCTAAGTATTTCATCTTTTTTTTTGGTTATTGTTATAAATGAAGTCATCTCTTTCATTATTTATTAACTAATAGTGTTTGTATAGGCAACTATTAATTTTTAATATTAATTTTATATTCTTCTATATGACTAAATTTTCTTATCATTTGTTTTAGTTTCCACATTAAACCTTCGGGTTTTTTCAGACATAAAATTATATCACCTTCAAGGAGATATTTTTTAAAATCTTTTTTAATATTAAGGCTCTAATTGTTTTCTTCCTTTTGGCTGCAAAGTCTGGTATCTTCAATGCAACATTGAAAGGAGTAGAGATAAGAGCATTCTTGTCTTGTTCTTGATTTTAGCAAGCAGGACTCTCATATTTTTCCATTAAGTAGGACTATGGCTTTTGGAATAGAGTATATATGTTTTATCATTTTAAGGATGTTTTGATTAATTATTTGTTTAATAATACTTGAATCAGAAATAGGTGTTGACTCTTGTTAAAGTCTTCTCTAGTGCAAAATATAATCAAATGTTTGTTCTCTATATGTTTATTAACATAGATAATTACATTAATGGATGTCCTAAAATTGAAACTTTTTTGAATTTGTGGAATAAATTCCCATTTGGTCATAATATATAATTTTTATATATAATATATAACATATTATATATAATATATATATAATATATAATTCTCTTCAATAATTTTGTTTAGGATAGTTCCAAAAGTGTGATAAGTAAAGTTTGTGCTTCAATTTTTCCTTTTTAAAGGATTTTTCTCCCTATATTCTGGAATAGTTTAAGAGTATTGGGATTATATGGTAGTTGAAACTCTGATAGAATTCTCTAGTGAAAGAATGAAGACTTGGTGATTCTTGTGGACAGTACTTTAGTAATTTTCTTCATATTTTTCCTCCAGTATTCAGTTGTCTTAAACATTCTGTGTCTACCAGGATATTTGGATAAATTATGGTTTCCTGGAAAATTAATGATTTTATTCAGGTTTTCCAATTTCTTCACATGGAGTTATGCCAATAGTCTCTTATGAGGTTTTTATATCTTCTGTTTCATTTGTTTTGCATAATTGTTTATTCTCTCTTTTCCCCATTTAGAAAATTAGATTAACTAGTATTTTGGAATTGTCATCATTTACTTGTTCTATGTTCTAACATTTAATTCTTCTCTTGCTCTTATAGTTTCTTCTGCTTTTAAAAATATAATTACTTTTTCTAGTTTAGACAAATATTATATTTATTTCCATTACTTTTTGAGGATTTTTTAAAATTTCAATTAATTAACATAATATATTATTTGTTTCAGGGATACAGGTCTGTGATTCATCAGTCTTATATAATATCCAGTGCTCATTTCAACACATACCCTTCCCAACATCTCTCATCCAGTTACCCCATCCCTCCACCTTCTCACCTTCAGCAACCCTCACTTTGGTTCCTATTTATTTTTTAACTCAACATATTAAAAATAATAACAATTCTAATAACTTTATGGGCAAGCTGTGGTGTTGGGCTTTGTAGATGATCCATAGATTCAAAAAGCCATGTTCGTTGCTTGAACCTAACACTGCTCTAAGAAGTAAAATCTACTGAGGAATTTTTAGGGAGGCATATGTAATCCATCCATTAACAGCTACACATTACACAAAGCAAGCCTGGGTTGGAGTGGATAGAGTATGCGTTATTCTCTGATGGCTGATCTGATCATCTCACAGATGTAGACTTGAACATCAGTCTGCCGGTATGGAATTGCACACACTTTTGATGTTAGCATTCTTAACATAATCTTTATTTTGTGTGTCTGAATGGTTATATGATTATGTTCTGTCTCAGAAAAATAGAAAACATGGTAAAACTTAACTCTTTAAAGGCTGTATTAAGAATTTTGTGATGCTAACAGAGATTACATATGTGCATATAAATTTAGACTATTATTTCTTTTGGGGACTTAATATGAAAAATTACTCATTTCAATTAAAAAAAAAAAGAATATCCATGAATTTGGTCACTTGTAGCTTACCCATCCAACATTCACCAGTGTGGACTGAATTTGTAGTTAGCTCATTCATTGCATGTTGCCCTCAAAAATAAGAAAGAGAGGAAGACTAAGAGAAACTGGCTTTTTTTTTTTTTTTTGTACTGAGAGTTGGAACCAAATAAAACCCCAGTGAATAAGAAAATGAATATTTTATATTTCATCTGCCAAGAACTCACATCCCAAATAACATAGCTATTTATCTAAAGGTAGTTATTGTGGCCATATAGTATTTGGTCTGTAGCAATACAACATTATAGCATTTATTAAAAATGTTCCATTGTTACTGTTTAAAGTCCTTATACCTATATTCATCATTATATATAATTATATGTAACATATAATTACCTTATAAATATATATATAATTATATATCAGATATAATATGAATAGATAGGTGTGTGTATGTGTGTGTGTAAATACATGTATTCCAAATTCATATATATGTATTCCAAATTCAAAGGCACCTTTTTTGTATGAGGCCTGTTTTAGAGCTGTGAGTTTATGATGACCTTAAATGCCATGTGCTATATATTGTTTCCTAAACCACTGCTGGACAGAGTTGATTTCAGCACAGGGTCATTTCTAGCTGTTTCAAGCTGTGTCCTGAATCTTCTAGTACCCAAGGATGGCTCACTGTGAAATACTTTGTCCTGACCAAAGTGAAAAATATCTTCCACCAAGCATTCTTGGCTATAGAATTTTAAAAATAGGAGCAAATCAGACTAATTTAAATTCATCTGGACACATATTATAAAATATGCAGGAAGATCTTTCTCTCCCAGTTAATAAATCTACTCACATGTAGAAGCTCTGGGCTCCAGCGCTATAAGATTTATGGTTTCCAGAGAAGTCCATACGTACTTTGCCTTCTCTTGGCTCAAGATATCTCCACTACATGAAATGCTCCTCTTCTCTCCTTTTGCCTTATTCTCACCATAACAAGCAGAAGTTGTTTTTCATAGAGTGAAGACTCACCTATGGAAGAGTACACTGTTCTAAAACCCTAGTAGCTTGAGCTGTGATTCTCCCATGAGTACTTGCCATAGGCTTCATTAAGGATCCACACCTGATATGCCATAGATAATCCAAGCACTATTTGATGCATTGGCCAAGTGGTAGAGCTTTTTGCTCTGCAGCTCATTCAAGGGACCCACTCAAAGTTGGAGAGTGCTTTATAATTTACTTGGCAAATGGGTCACCGTGATATATTTGCCTTCAAGATCCAAGGAGAACCCCTTCAGGGTTGTGCCTTCTTTCATGGTAGTAAGTGTAATATGGTTTAACAGTTTTGCCTTCACTCTGGTGGTGATATACCAAAAGGTTTTAAACCACTGGTTTCCTCCATCCCCAAGAGTGCCACAGGCATGGCAGAATCCTAGAAACTGTCAATGGTGTCTTCTTAATCCTTATCATTGGCATGATGCTATCAAATATAGTAGACCAGAGGGATGTCCTGTGATATGCTGAGATAATCTAAACTCTTGGAGATTGAATTATGAAAGAGAGCCAGAAAGTTCATGTAGCCTTCAGATAAGAGAGTGAGAGTGCTGTGTCTTTGTTTGGTGAGTGGGAACTTACTCTATTATTCTCTAATAGCACAGATGAGGGGGGTGAGAAAGTCAGCCTGATTTCTACATTCCAGAGGTATGTTGTCCATATGTTGTGAACTCCAAAAAAGGGACAACGTATAGAATAGTAATTACATTTTTTTTCACCACCTGATAAAACTTGTGAAATACACTGTCAGTTTCTCTTTTACCTGTTTAATTTACCCATAACCCAAAAAGAAAAATTAGATGGAATTTTGATAAGAATCACTAATCTGAAACTTTCAGTTTGATAGCCCTAATATTTGTTATTTCACTAAGAACATAGTGTTGATTTTTGTTTGCTATTTTGGTAAGGGGCATTATTTCTAGGGGCTTGTGCTTACTCATCGATACCATATTGACACTCAAACCATGGTCCAGAAGCCAGTATGCAAAGTTTGTCAGTAGCTTATTTCAACCCTGCATTCAGCAATTAAAGAAATAACCAGAGTCTGGTTTTATATACCTTGGACCTGTAGTTGATTTTGCTTGAGACCATAAGTTACTTATCACCTGAACTTCATAACCTTGACTCTGAAAGGACCTAAGTGATATTTTTTTTCTCCCCCAATAGAGATTAGTATTTGTTCAGAGCTGCAAAAGACTGAGGATTTACTTTCAATCTATGTACAGATTCCCTGGCAGATGTTTACAGGTCCCTTTGAGATGGTTGTGAGGAAGGTTTGGAGTCACAATTTCTGTACTATCATGGTATAGTTGTTGATAGTTTCACAGGTTCTCCTTCATGCAAAAGGCTCTCAGTCTGTAAACTAAGTCAGATCTGGGGCTGGGTCACTCAAGTTAAGCCTATGTTCACCTGAAGTCTGGCAGTTAAGAGGTGTTGCCATGTAGCTCCTGGCACTCTGGGATCTGATCATCCCCACCAAAATTAAGGAATATCATTAAGTGGAGCATTTCCTAAATTTATCCTTGGTTGCTAAAAGATAGCCACTATGTATTTGACTGGCTGGTGGGTTGGTTGTTGGTTTGAATGCTGGTTCTGTCTGCACTAGTGTATTTCTTAAGCCTTAGTGAAGGAATGTCCTCTAGATCCTCCAAGGGGATGTATGTATTTGGCCTAATAGGTCGGTTACACATGATAAACGCACCTTGCCTTCTTCCTGCATACTTGGATTCCTTTCTTTATTACACCCTAAAGCTTCTGGTGTGTCAGCTATGTAGTCTGCCCCTGAGTCTAGATCTCAGTCCACCGATTCAGCAGCTCTTATAACCGCTCTCAGATGTGTAAATTAATCCTTTGAATATAGAATCTCTGAAGAAGTTTTCCTAAATGTGGCTCAGTATAAAATCATTTCTTTTACCTACTCTAAGGCTAAAAAATTGATTTCTAGACATATTCTGTTGATGTAAATTAGCAGTCTTACACTTTTTGGTGTGTGGCTTCTCTTAAAAGTTAGATTTGATGGTTAAACATATGACTCTTGATTTCAGCTCAGGTCAAGATTTCAGGGTCCTGGGATTGAGCCCCCCATCAGGCTAGGCTCCCTGCTCAGCACAGAGTCAACTTGTCCCTCTCCCTCTGCTCCGCCCCTCACCTCTCTTGATGAATAAATAAAACAATCTTTAAAAAAAAAACTTGATTCTTGTCCCCTTGGAGTGTGCTGACAGGTGGCAGCAGGTGAGGATAAATAGCTTCTCTCTATAAGACAAATCATCAAGTTAAGTCATTTTAGTGTTCAAGCCTAAATAACTTGAACCTCAGCAGCGGGAAAAGGGTTTGTTTCTGCTGACAATGGCAATTCGGCAATTTTCAGGGGCTGGCAAACTCTTAAGTCATGCAAATCTGTTTGAAGTTCTTAAATTTTTGCAGTTTACCTCTTTCCCAAGCATTCCCCAACTTTCACTCAGAAGAACTAGTCAGTCTGTGCATCCAAATTTGTTGCAAAATAATAGCACTTTGAAGGAGACTCAGATTCTGATTTAAATGTATGTCTCCACTTAAGTGAGAAGTGGTAAGAAATTATTTGGTGCTAGTCATAGGAGCTTCCATGGTCTCCCATCCATGGTTCAGTTGAGGATTTAAAACCATGAATTTGCCATTTACTTTCTTTAAACTCGCCATTGCATTCACATTTCTTGTATTCATTTGTGCAATAAGGATCCACAGTGACAGCCACTTGTCTACCAAATCTTTGCCTTCAATCACCCTTTATATAATCAACTATAATGTCTGCTATTGGTCCTTTGCACTGCTATGCTAATGGGTCATCTTTGCATTCACACCTACTTGGTTTGGATGAATAGATTTAAATTCCTATGTCTTTTCCTCTCCTACCTACAACCCTTGCTGGTTCCAATTATAGTCTCAAACAGGGCTTAGTTTTAGAAAACAAAATATGCTATGACAAGTTTGAACAATACACATTTCCTTAAATTTTAGAAAATAACTTCTAGAATTGTTGGTAGGTCTGAAGAAACAGATGCTAACTTGACATTCAGGACTGACACCAAGACATCTATACTCTAGAACCTGGCCACCAATTTGCATTACTGTTGCCACTATGGGGAAACTATTAATATCTAGAAAATGCTCTGGTCAGGAAGTAACCACGACCACAAATCTTCATAGAAAATTCATGAACGATGCCACACTATCTAAGTAATTCTCACAGAAATGGCATACTTCACCTCCCTCTAGACCCCTAGGAAGCCAGTGACCAGATGGATACCAGTATCTGTGCTCATCCTGAAACAGAAAAATCTGATAGCCCATTGACTGCCTCCAGTAGGAACTCAGAAGCAGCAAAAATGAAACCTTTGTCTCCACCCTCCAGAATTCATAAAGATAATCTAATTGGCCAAAACATCAACCATAGATTGTAAACTACCTTCAGGGAAATCTGGGAAATGAAGTTTTTTGCTTTCTCTCTTTCAGAGTTAAGAAAAGCATAGAAAATAGTGTCCCAATTCTCCGTGTTCATCACGGCAAGGGGAAGAAGAATAGATGTCAACACTGGGAACATGTATAACTTTGGCACCAGGGATTACAGATGTGGGAAATCTCTACATGCCTCACAGCTTTTTTTATGTGAAATAAAATTAAATTCTATAACTCAGAAGGATGTTGTGATAAGTCAATGAGACAATACTGAACGCCATGGCATAATTGCTGAGTGCCATCCCATTACCCACAGGGAGCTGAAGCATTACCTCTCCCTGTACAGGCACTCCTTGTGTTTTCCTCTCCTCCTTTTCCTCCTCCTCCTCCTCCTCCTCTTCCAACCACCACAAAACTCAGCAGATAACCTCTTCTAAATATCACATTAGCTAATATTAAAAACCTATTTCTTTAGTAGATATTAAATCGGATAATAAATGAATCACATCCAAAATGGAGCATTCATCTCCTTCCACCCTCCACTCTCTGATGTAGCTGGCCTGATGTTCAGCCATGTATGCCAGTAACAAGAGCTGTTTACAGGTAACATTCATTCTGACTGATCAGTGCCTTTGTCCTATTATTGTTAGATATTTTGATTAATGCTTGCATGTAGATATTATCAAGGACTAAATACAGTCATACAGAAAAGAAATGGACAAGAGAGAAAAGTGATCAGACAGCTTCTGAATACTAAGAGTGCTGGAGGATGAACAGGCATGATCCAACTCCCAAATGAACCTTCTTACCCATAAAATAAAACTACTTTTTCTACAATTTAAACTGACTTCTTATATTGCTTTACAATTCACTGAGCATCTTCATCTATGCTATTGTATTTGACCTTCATAACCGCCCTGTGAACTAGGAAGAGGGGACTGCCACTTGTTGGAAGAGCATCCTGGATCCCTGCATACCCATTGCACTAGACATGAAGCACTTATTCTCTGGATTTTCTCACTTTGTATTGGACTTATTCTAGAAAAGGTTTTTTTTCTCTGTATATAGGTGATAAAAAAATAAAAGTCTCTTTCTATAAGGTTCTAATAGGAAAGTAGTACTTCTCTCTGTTTTGATCCCAGCAGTAAGTCCTAGATAAGGGACGATTAAGAACTCATTCTTGTGCTTGAACAAAGGAGCCAAGACATCTATGAAATAGTTTTTGTGTCATGGATTCAATAATAGCTCCTGAAATATACAGGCAACCTAGGAGCTAACAAGTGAGAAAAACTTAACTTGTATCTATTCTTTGGGGTGTGTGTGTGTGTGTGTGTGTGTGTGTGTGTGTATGTGTGTGTATCTGGATAGTCCCTTCTCTCATCTCCTTCAAGAGTAGATCCTTCCATCCCTGGGTACCATTCACTGAATGCAGTATTAGAAGCATATGTGTATATCTATTCTATGTTTTTATAATGTTGGTACCACCATTTTTATTCTCCCTTGGTATTGTAAAAGTTCTTTGGAAAACTTTAGCCTTCCTTTGCTATGCTAAGTAGAAACATGGGAAGATATTCATGCATACAGAGATCAGATAATTAAAGTGTGTGTGTTGGGGGGGTTGGTTGCTAAGGTGTATTTTCTCCTAAAAATATAACTCAGCACAAAAAAGTCAGTGTCACAGGATCAGTTCTTTCACACCACTCGGAGACTAAGCTTTTTACTCTTTGTATAATGAAACTCATCAAGAGGTATATACCCATTGCGGGCTCCTGGGTGGCTCAGTTGGTTAAGCGACTGCCTTTGGCTCAGGACATGATCCCGGAGACCCGGGATCGAGTCCCACATCTGGCTTCCTGCTCGGCGGGAGGCTTGCTTCTCCCTATTTCACTCCCCCTGCTTGTGTTCCCTCTCTGGCTGTGTTTCTCTCTGTCAAAATAAATAAATAAAATCTTAAAAAAAAAAAAAGAGGTATATACCCATTGCAAATCCTTGTTGTTTCCTGGTGGTGTTTAATATTCAATACATTTTCATATGATATTTTTTTCTATCTTATGAATAAAAAGATCAAAACTCAGAGAGGTAAACTTCTTTTATCAAGATACCTTAGCTAGTAAATGTCAGAACAAGGACTAAAACCCTGAGGTTCCAATGTTCATCCTCCTGCCAAAAAGTATTCTCTTTCCTGCCCTTAATTTTCAGGGAAGAGAACGGTGCTTTTCAGTTCCCTGAAGCAGGCATCATGATACCTGTATTAAGGTGGCTTGGGTCTACAGATATCACAGAAAAGGAACCTTAGGTTGTTAAAACATCTCCTTGGGATGTCCATTTGATCCAGAAGCCATGAAGCTGATAGATGTTTGAATACAAGAATCGTTCATCTTCCTAGATTTGTGTATAGTAACACAGGTGGATACAAATTAATATCTAAATTTTTGCACTGCTCATCCACAGATTTTTGCTGCAGTGGGTTGTGCTTAGGAAAAGTTCTCAATATCAAAAAATGCCTATTTTTTAAACATACTTTATATATTTAAGGAACAAATAAAATAGAAAAAGCATGAAGAGGGGAAGAGAGAGAAAGGAGAGAAGAAAGAAGAAAAGGAAAAGAAGGAAAAAAGGAAAAAAAAAGTTCTAATACATGTAATCACAGGGGAGCTAGAGACCCCAAATCCATCTCACCTCCTGATCTATTACCCATTCCTCACCCTATCTCATGAGTGCATGATGACACAATATTTCTAATAGAAGTGATGACAGTGTTCTTTACTTACATTGATTCAAAAACTAAGATTGTTTTGCATTGTTAAATATTATTCAAACATTTTTTACAGATGTGACAGGAGCTCATAATATAATGAGGAGGTGGTCAAATAAATACTTGTGATATAAAATAATGTTTTATTATTTTTTTCAATAGTGTTTTAAGAAAATGTTAGCTTCAATCAAAAAGGATAATATTCTTCTTGTCCCTTAGCTTATCTTTGCAGAATTCTTCCCTTTCTGGATTTCTTTGCCTTTTGACCCTTCTCTTCTTGCTTTTGTAATACAGGTACACAGCCATTTCTGTGTTTAGGAAGAGTTGTCATTCCTCATAATTCTCCTAGTTTGAGGAAAAGAATTAGGGAAAAAATAGTATGCAGTGAAATCAAAGGATAATAGAGTTTTCAGACTGGAGACATGGCATATAGAAGCCACAGAGGTGAGGGAATAGAACAGGGTCATAGGACTTCTCTATAAAGATGTGATTGCCAATTAAGAGATGGTCACAGATGACCTTCAGAAGATTAGCTTCAGTGGTGGGGTGTATCATAAGACTAATTGCAGTGGAGTGAATAAAATGAAGAGGAATGATAAAAAAACAGTTGTTCTTTACTGTTTTTTGTTTGTTTGTTTGTTTTAAGATTTTATTTGACAGAGAGAGAGATAACAAGTAAATTTAGATCAAATATAACTTCCTTAGTAAAGACCTTTGTGTGATCAGACTCCTGTCAGTTAAAATACCCATTTCAGTTACTCTTCTTTTTATAGCTTACTGGCTTAAAATTTTATTATTATTTCCTATGGAAAAGTTTGTTGACTGGGCTCCACAGCAATCTGGGGCTGAGACCCGTCATGGTTTGCAGTCTGATATTAGCTGGGGCTGCATTAAGTTGAAGACTGACCCACTCAGTCAAAGGCTGGGCATCCAAGATGGCTTACTCACAGGAATAGCAGCTAAAACTGACTGCTGGCGGCACGTGTGGCTGATGCTTTGAAACAGAGCCTTATTCATGACATCTTCATGTAGCTCTCTAACAGTATGGCAAAATCCTAAGGAATCTACCCCAAAATGAGTGTTCCAAATATCCACATGGAAGCTGCAACACTTCTGTCCTGTGTTCTCCAAAGTCATGCTAAAGTCTCCAAAGTTTTGCTACGTTCTCTTTGTCAAAGCAAGTCAGAATCGGTCATATTTCTAGTGGAAAAACACTCTAGATACACGTGGAATGAAAACTATCTTTAGCAATTCCCCTCTGTTCCAAAGTTGGTTTTCAGATAATACTATTTTGAAGGACACAAGGCAGTGGATTGTGATCTAAATGGGTAATTAAATACAAATTTTTTTAAAAAAATTAATGTATGTGATCAATATGCTATTTTAGAGGCCCACTTTATATTCTTTTTTTTTTAAAAGATTTTATTTATTTAACAGAGAGCTCACAAGTAGGCAGAGAGGCAGGCAGAGAGAGAGGAGGAAGCAGGCTCCCTGCTGAGCAGAGAGCCCGATGCGGGCCTCAATCCCAGGACCCTGAGATCATGACCTGAGCCAAAGGCAAAGGCTTTAACCCACTGAGCCACCCAGGCACCCCCACATTATATTCTGTAGAGAGAAGAGATAGGATATAAGAAACTAAGGATGTTCTCTCATTTATTCATTTAAATTCTATTCCCAAGACTTGCTGACATTCTGATGATGCAATCATGTCCAAGGAAGCTATGAAGACCAATAAAATGAGAGAGTGTTGAGTTCAATGCCTCTGGATAAAGAAAAAATAAATGCATACATATGGAAAAAACAACCAAAGTGACCAAAGAAATGAGACAGTCTTGCCAACCTTCAAGAAAGGACAAAACTAATCAGTAAGACAAGTGAAGGAACAAATATAATACACGGGCTAGGTATCTGTTAAAATGCACTGTTAGGAGAAGTCCTATAGAGGAAGGGTCCATTTGGTCTGTGGAACACTGTGGTATATTGAACACTGTATTTGTATTTTGAATACATAAATGGCAGAGAAAGAGCATGATGGATTTTTTTTTACACATGCACTCCAATGCCCAGAGTTGCTGTAGCACTGTGCTCCCAGTCAATAGTACCCTTGGAGCTTGTTTGTTTAATTGATTGCAATGCTATGTCAACCTTTACGACCAAAGTGTCAAATATTTGCAGACTGGAGCGCATAGTGTCCGGCGCAACTTGGTCCTTCGTGCAACGCTGCTGCAGATGCTGTAGTGCACGGACTACATTTAGCCGGATGCAAAGCCAGATTGGTTCAACTAAACAGTTACATCTGTGGAGTGCTGCAAGTCTATCAACATTACTGACAATTGTGATTTCAAAGAAAACAAACAAAACGCTAGTTCCCAACGCTTTTATATTGCCAAATGGTTGTTTTTGACAAATTTACTCTCAGTATTAAGAGATTCCATGAAAGAAGGATATTTAAAACAGATAAATATTTGCTCTGTTTTTGAAGATATCTTCTTTGTACCTGTCCCATCTCTGAATATTAACCTGCAATGTATTTTGCTCCCTTTGAATGGAAAATATGAAATGGAAAATTGGTGTAAACATGTTACTGATTTGCAGCTTTTGTTTGGGAACATCCCATAGGTCCACATGCTTAATGATTTTGACTTTGACTTGATGCTGATGACAGCATCTCAGTGCTTCCATGAAATGTATTGGCAGGGAGCACCTGTCAGAGTAAGACGAGAGCCACCTGATAGAGTGAGACTGGCCAGGTAATGCTTCCAGGGGAGAGGTCGGCAGCCCAAGAGTGCCACCAGCCAGGCTGGCATGATTACACTATGTGTGGTGGTTTGTTTTCCTTCATGCTTTCCATGTTTCCACATTGTTAACGTAGGGCCTCGGGTTTGAATTAGGCCCTCCCTAGAGGGTAAGAGGAAATGACGGCTGAGACACAGGGAAAAAAAAGATGGCCAGTACAACTTTGGAAGTGAATCTTTAGGAGCTTGTGGGATAGAAGGAAGACACTTAGCACTGAGGTGGCAACAACCTTGTCCCACCTGAGGGAATATATTCAATTAGGTGAACTAATTTTCCCAAGACCACTGAGAGTTGTGAAACAGGATGTCCCATCTGGGTGTGTCAGACTTCAAAGTTCCTAATTTTTCCATACTTCCATGCCAAAGAAATTCCTGAATAGAAGAATAAGTGATATTATGATAAGAGACATCTACTAAAAGTGACAACTGGGGATTTCATATAGTTGATGCAAAACTTTTTTCCTTTGGCATAATTTCATTAGCTTTGTGAAACTAACCAATACCCCAAAGAACATCTTTATAAGCCTGACAAGAAGAACAATTTGTATTTATTTGTTCTATCTAGAAATCATGAACTCAGTTCAACATAGTGCTTAATACATACTTGTTTATTGATTGATCTAAGAACTATATGAAGTTAAAACGTAATTATAATATCAAATGCTATTTTAAACTCTAGTATATGTGCCAGATCCTTTTTAACAATTTAAACTATTCATTTGCTCCTTATAATGCAGTCGTATTTTGTTGCCATTGTACAGATATGAAAATAAGTTCAGTTTCATTGAAAAGCTAGATTCAAAGTTGTGTCCAAATCACTCCAGCCGGTTCTCATTGCCACTACTCTATAGAACATCCCTCATCTCTACTCTGTGAAAGTCGATGGAGCAGAGCTCTGTAGTGGTCACATGACATTTGATCTGTTAAGCTCACAGTCTTTACAACTCTGATCCTCACTGCGTGATGAGAGTGTTTTGATGATTTGGGTGGTATTTCACCTGACCCAGCAAAGCTTCCACAGGTGGCTAAAGAGACTACATCAAACACGACCCTTGGTGCTCTGAATACCAAGCAACTCATAGTGAGTGTCTACTAAAATTGTCAGGTGGAGGCATGTTAGTGTTCCAGGTAGGAATGTGATGAGTTGCACAGACATTGGCGCTATTGGGGGATGCATAGGACCCCTTGTCACTCTACCAGATATTTTGCCATATGGATGCTGTTCTCTTCTATTCTAATAACAAACTGTCTCACCAACTAGGGCATATCCATGGTATAGTGAGACAGTTGTCAGGTGGTTTAAGAGAACTAAAATCTAATCCTGGGTCTTAAACCAATTTCTTCTCATCTTTTACAAGTTCTCTAGGCCTCAGCTTTCTTTCTGTACCCAAATAAACTAGATAATTTCAAGGCCTTTTCAGTTCCAAAATCTTCATTTAAACAATAAAATTATGGTGCCTGGAAAAAAGTCTATAAACAATTTGTAACAATTTGACAAGTGCTAGAATGGAGTGTACCATTTTAGGAAGAGAGGGGAAAAAAAAAAAGGCTAGCACACCTGTTTTCCAGTATTCCAATTAGGTAACATGGTCTGAAAAGCAGACTGTGCCAGGAATTTGAAGCCTCTGGAGTTATATGGCTTCCTGTCTAGAAAAGTGACAAAGATCTTTCACAAATAGCTCCCCAAGTTTGAAATCAGGAAGTGATAAATGCCAGTGCACACAAGATCCTCTGTATCTTCACAGATCATGCTGAATACTCAAGACAACTTAGGTTCTTATTCTAAAATCACAAAATTTCCACTCACCATCAAAGCACATCTGATATAGATTTCCGAAGCCTGCACTTAAGAGGTGGTAGCCAATTTGGGCAAATGGGATTTGGAACTCATTGATTGATTCCCTGAGAGGAGATGATGATACTGCAGTTGCAAGTCTATATTGTTAATACTGTGACATCGTTAAAGGCTGTTCATTGACTGTGGGAGGCAAAGGCAAAGTTGGAAGTGAGCCCAAATCTAAATATTATTTCTTAGTGTCTCTTTTTCTCACTTTCTTACTCAAACACACACACACATGTCCCTTTGCATTTGGTAAACATGCAGGACTCAACACTCAGTGACAACCACCATATGAAATCTCCTGTCTATTGGAATTTTCTATAGAGCTTTAAATAACTCTACTGATAGTCAGTTTCTTTTTTCTTGCTTTTTTGGTGGCAGCTAAAAATGCTGCCCTTAGCCTGAACCAATGTATCAGTTTCAAAGGAAAGGATAATAAAACTGTCATTTCCGGCCATAGCACCAAGGGTGCTACTGATACCCTGATATTAAAGCTTATTAAAAGTAAATTTGTCTCTTAGTTTTTGATATAAAAACAGTGCTTCCAAGTCTTGTTAAGACTCCATGTTACTCTGGATACAAAGGAAAAAAAAAAAAAAAGAACCTAAAATGACCCCAGTGGGCATTGAAGTGACGGAGCTATTAAACACCTTAGCTATGCGGATGATTTTTTAGCTCTTCAATTTATCACAGATACAAACTGCCAGGAGAAAATTAATTTAAAACTTACTTCTCTCACAGACTTGCTCAAGATGCTCAAAATGTGAGAAAGGTTTACAGAAAGAGAGTCAAAATAATTGTTGACTCCCTAGAGACTACCCCAGTTTCTATTCTTCCAGTAACTGGTAACCTCTGACAGCCCTTTATCAACAGGACTTCTGAAAGAAGGGAGAAAGTAAATTCATTGTTTATTTCTAATGTGGAAAAATCCACAGGAAATGGTTTTGACCTAAGTAGAGCAGAGTCAGAGTAAATCATTTCTTGCATCAGCTGACTAAGGCTGAAGACCCTGGGCTTTTTTTTTTTTTTAAGATTTTATTTATTTATTTGACACAGAGAGAGAGAGATCATAAGCAGGCAGAGAGAGAGGAGGAAGCAGGCTCCCCGCTGAGCAGAGAGCTCGATGCGGGCCTCAATCCCAGGACCCTGAGATCTTGACCTGAGCTGAAGGCCGAGGCTTTAACCCACTGAGCCACCCAGGAGCCTGAGTCTGGGTTTTTCTAATGAGAGACAGTGTTAATTATTGGAAAGAGAGCTTGGGAGTCAAGCAGACTGTTGCTCAAATTCTGGTTCTTCTACTCATTAACATTGTGAACTTGGGCAAATTACCTAATAACCATTGAGCTTCCTCTTTCTTCATTAAAATAAAATTAGTATCCACATGTAGGACTACAGGGAGAATGCTCAGGTTTGCCATAATTAGGGCACCTGGCTCGCTCAGTTGGAAGATCATGCAACTCTTGATCTCAGGGTCATGAGTTTGACTCCCATGTTAGGTGGAGATTACTACAAAAAATAAAAGTTTGCCACAATTATTTTTTGGTTGGTATTACTATTTATAAATTACATATGTTTGTATGGTGACTGCCTATACTAAGATTTTTAAAGTTGGGGAGATCTTCTAAAAGTCTTGGATGTGTAAGAGATATTTCTGGGGACCTAGGACATTTCTTAGAAATGTTGGTGTGACAATAAGAAAGTATGCCAATCCCTCTTTCCTACTCTACAGTGTTAATTGTATTAATTCTTCTGTGGCAGAGTAAAATTTGATTTCTTAGCCAGTGTGTTATTTTTCCTCCCTCCAACTACCCACATACTGGTTGTGTAAGATGGCTTGATGTCAATCTCAGAAAACACTGTCAGATCAATGCTGGAAAATAAAGATGCTCAACTCTAGATTTCTAAGTTTAAGAGCTAAAGAGGAAGGTATGTGAGAGAAAAACAATTTGAAAGCTACAGCAAATCATTTCTTTCTCCATCCCTTCCTCTAACCTAAACCCTCGAAGATCTCTTCATGAACGAAAGAAAGCTAAATTGGAAAAGTTTGAAACACTTAGCAAATGTCTGCCATTGTGGTCTTCCCCAAACCTCTCCATCAAGGACTAAGCTGGGAGATGATGAGGAAATGGTGAAGTTGGGCTGTAGGAGAGGAGAGAGATCTGGGATATACTGAAAAGTTCTACAAATGTAATAAGTAGCTAAGAGAAATATTAGAAGCAGAGAATGCCCACTAGCTGGCCTGAGCTTCTTGTAGCACCCAGCTGTCATGGGGTAACATTCAAAATTGCTTATAAACTCAGTGGGGAAAGCAGGTGATTGCTTGGAGGGGAAGAGAAAGAGATGGGGGAGGAAGATTGAGAGAGGCAAGGAGAATTTTATTATGGGGACCAGGGGGCATACTCCAACATCACTTGGTGTGCACACTCTTCCTTGAGGAGTATATGAATCATGTCTCCTTGCTTCCATCTCAAAGGATCATCAGCATCTTCATGGACCCCTATCCATTTAGTGGACCAAATTACCAGATACAACAAGGTTCATCTTAAATAGAAATCTGGGGAATCAGCAGCACAGAATTTTTAAGCTATAGTTATTGCTACTTTCCCAACATTGCTCCATTAGTTTCTGTGTGTGTGTGTGTGTGTGTGTGTGTGTGTGTGTGTAATAGTGCCTAACTTTTTTATTTTTTTCAACATTCCAAGATTCCTTGTTTATGCACCACACCCAGTGCTCCATGCAATACATGCCAGTTTCCCTCTCCACTCACAAGTCTTAAAACCATCGAAGAAGAGAGAGACAGGAACAAAAATGCCAGAAGGAAGGCACAAAATTAAGATGCTTAAAACATAAAACACCAAGACTTGAAGTTAGATAACTGAATTAGCATAAAATAATCATTATAACTCTAACCTCAACCACAGACAGTGCCATAAGAATAAACACGGATGTGATATAAGGTTCCAGATACCGCTGTAAATCCTTTGTATAGATTAATGCATTTAATATTCACAGCACCCTTATAATTTGCAAGTTACTCTTATTATCCCCACTTTCTGAATGGGGAAACTGGAGCACAGTGGGATCAATGTAACACACTTAGGGTGACAGAGCTATTAAATGGCAGAGCAGCATCTGAGGCTTAGTCTGTGCCCTTAAGCACTACATGACTGCTTTATATATGAAGGAAATATCACTGTCTTTGCTACCCAGTTCTCTGACTTTCAGATTTATCCATACTTTCTCAGAGTTATGCCCATGATCACAGCAACAAGATTCCATATTTTAGGTCTTTGCTAAAACTTGAGACTCAGTAGAAAAAACATCATGTCCACATGGACATTTCTAATTGGATACTGGAAGAAAGCAACCTATGGTAAGTGTGACGATGGTATTTACTCCACGGTCCTATTCTGTCATCTGATTCTCAGAGCTGCGTGGATGATATGCTACTGTGAAGAGTTGCTCTCAAGCCTTCTAATTTAGACCTTTTGTCTCCTGCAGTGAGTACCCATTGCGAATACAGTTATTGCTAGGTAGGCTTGTCTACTCATTATCTCTAGAGAACATGTCATAGGGTGATGAAAATTCACTGATGCCACGAGAAATTAAAATACAAAATACATAAACACATACTGATAGATAATTTTTGTCATTCACCATCCAGTTTCTGCTTTGGCTAATTGCATCACATTTACAAATAAATCTCAAAATTATTTCCAGACCCCTCTCTTGGGGGAAAAAAATGGTTTGCCCTTGTTTTGGTTCCATAGTTGTGAAAGCTGGAGGAAGGATTTAGTTAAGAAAAGAGTGTTAGAGTCTTGCTGTGTGTTCCATTGTAGAGTAAACAGCCCTGGTCTTTTATTTAAGGCAGATCAAACCATGGCCACATTATTAGTTATTGTTTAGCTGCCGGAGTTGAGGATGAAATTATCCTGCTGCCCAGGGACCCAACATTTTAGCTCTAGTTCCAGCAGTGCTCATAACACAAGACACAATGCTTAGTGGCACTGTCGGCCATTTAACCTAAAAAGAACATGCTGTAATCAAGTGGGGACTGTTCCACTGTGTCACTCTTGGGTCCCATTTCAGGGAGCCTAGGAAACCTGCCACTGAGTTTTAAAGGGAGAAGAAAAACCCACAAAAAATGCTCCAAATGGGACAAGGGTAAATTTGCTCTACATTAATTAATTAATTAATTAATTACTATTTCTCCTACGCTTTAGTTTTCAACTTATCAACATGTCTCCATTTTGAGAAAGTTGAACTGATGGCATTATGTATAAGTTATTATCTGATTCCTAGTTTTTCATCCACGAATCAGAAACTCAGGAAGATCAGAAGATCTCCACATGCAATATTTAAGCTGTCTTGGTTGCTACAACCCTTGAGAGTGGGATCTAGTTCTTAGCAAGAATAATGTTACCTGCCACCTAAATAAATGCTAAGATTTAGTGTGTGGAAATAATAAAGCCAGAAAGATGAAGTGGATTCTAGATATATTAAATCTGGGATAGCCTCAGATAACAGGCTTAAGCAATAAAGTGAAGCATTCATCCTGTATTCATAATGTCAGTGTTACTGTGGAAATGCTAGCTTGAAAATACAAGTACCCATGGTTGTCGTCTTAAAAGAATTTCTTCAGACATTTTTTAAAGTCCCTTTCAACATGGAATACCAATGTCACCAATTGGGGACCCTTGAGTTTTGATAGGAAGGATTCCTGCTGACATCCTAGTGTTAGAGAGGTTTCTTTTGAATAATTTGAAATTGAAGGCATTTCTGTGTGAATAAGTACTCACTTATCCAAAGAGAATTACTTTGGAAAAATTAAGCCTAGCTCAAAAAAAGACTTGGATGATTGTCCCATTTTTTAAATTGTGGGATCGAAGACTGAGGGGTTATAGTTTGAGGAAGCCAGATGCATTGTTAGATGTAGAATCAAAAACTGACATTTTCAAGCACACAATTCAGTACAGGCCTGAAGTGAAATTAAAAAATGCATAACCATGGAGCGTGCTTCTCTTCACTATTGTGAAGAAATAGCAGCCCTATTTGTTGTATTTGCAAGATCCCAGATGTGGGGTCAGAAGTCCTAGGTAGAATCCTGGCTCTCTTAACTAGCTGGGTAAGGAACAAATCAGTTCATCTCCCTGAACGTCACTTTGCTTACCTATATACTGGCGTTGGTAAGGTATTGTCTAATTCATACTGTTCTTATGATCACCAGGAGGGAACAATGCATGTGAAAATGTATTACAAACTGTGGAGAGACATGTAAATGTAATACGGAATTGTCATTAGGAAGTTAAAAGGTGGTGAAGGAATAAACAGATACTTGAATGCAAGTTTCCTAATAGCCAGGACATTATTTTGTTCAGTGATATATCCTCAGTACTGAGAGAATAGACAGACACATGTCAGTAAATAACTGTTGAGTTCAGAAATAAATAATCATCTCACTTCTCTATAGAAGGGCTAGGAACATTGTCCTTTTACTTTTGGGATTCTTAAAAAGTTCACACTTTTGCCAGCAATGCAAAACCCATCTAAGTCTTTTTTTTTTTCTTAGTAAAATGAAAATATTATCTTACTTTTCATTCTCAAGGGAAAAGATGTATTGTCAAATTTGATCTTTTTCAGTAATGAAGTATTGCAAAAAATGTGTGTGTATTCATGTACACATCAAGACATCAAGTTAGGTCAATAGAAATGTTAGCAAAAATTCAAAATTTCCATCTGTTGTACCAGTACTGCCTCTGTGTAAAGTTTAGCTCATTAACAAAATGCATGATTACTAATGGCCTTGTTAATTATGAGAGGAACCAGAAAAATAGTTGGCCTGTCCACACACACACACTAGTTCTGGTCTTTATTTTAAATTTTGACCTTACAATAACCACTAGAAAAAAAAAAATCCTCAGTTTTAGGATCAGAAATGTCAAACCACTCCATCATACTTTGGATGGTTTTTCCCATTTCTTGCTATCTTTCAGAAATAAAAATCCATTGCTGTTCTGAAGCTGTTTATAATGGTAACTAAGCTTGCAAAGTATGAGTCATCCAGTAGCAGAGAATACCAGATAGCATCCAATAAAAATTTGTGATAATTTTTGTTAGAATTGGACTGAATTTTATCTTTGCGCTAGCAGGAGAGAGATGGTTTTCTAAATTATTCATTGTATAAATAAGTATGCTGGAAAGATATTTAAAATACCTAAAAGAAAGAATGGTTTTCAAAATCCCTCTAGTATTTGAGAAGTACTGTTTATAAACAATTAATTGACATACTATTATAAATCATTCTTATGTATGTATGAAAAACAAGATGTCTAAAGACCTCTTAGAAAACAATTTGCCTCTTTTTTACTATTCATTGTTGATACTGAAAGCTACAGAAGTGCCTTGAAAGCTTTTTAAAATTCAGGGGTTTTGTTCTGCTGAGGATTTTCACACTGGAATCTATAAACCCCTCCATACACACACATGTATCTACCTACACATAGTCTGAAGTAGTGAGGTTTTACTATATTCTCTTCCCATCCAGAGAAAATTATTTGTTGATTATGACTTTCTTTGTCTATGAAAAGAAAGAGTAGGGAATCCTACTGAATACACTGGGCCCTGTTCTGGGCCTTACAAACTTCCCCAGAAAAGCAGTGTGAGAACTTCCCCCACAGGCTGTGTCTTCCCACACAGGGTTATTCTTAACCTTCTTTCACCCGGATTTTTGGCAAAGAACAGAGATCATTGAGGCCACATTTCCTTGGGGAATGGTCTGAATTACTTGTCCACTTGAGTGATGGTCCTGGAGAAATGTCTAATTGATGGAACTGCCTGGTGTTTATTGTTCTAATAGTCTTGAAGAAAGTCTGGATGATTCTCCATTAACCCACAATGAAACTCTAGGGGAGCATTTCCACAGCACTTCAGAGCTTGTTAACCTAAAAGTAATTGGGCTTATAAATTTGGAGGGTCTTATTTGTTCTGCTAGCACTAAGTGGAAGAAAAGAATGGCCATATTTACTCTATTTAGATATTCCATTCAAAGGAAATATGCAGAAGTGGTGCTAACTATCCCAGAGTGTGAAGGGAGATCTTCGGAACACACCCCAGCACACACATGAGCCATTATACCACTCATATTTGATCACAAATAGCCGCATTTGACTGCGCTAGCATTTGTACCTTTATTTGTAGTGGCAGATAAAACAACCAATGCATCCAGTTATGAAAATATTATTTTGGCTCATTTTACTATGAGCCTATCTTTAGCTGGTTAATATTGACAATTCAGAGCAAAGTGGGTAGGAGAGTGGTGAGGGGACATGACAGAATTAAGCATGGGAATGAGAAATCAATACAGAAGAACATGTTAAGAATTTGGTGGAATAGATGAGTGATTGTCAGGAAGACAAGCATCAGGGAAGAGTCTTCAAGAGGGTAACCATAGAGTTAAGGGAGAGAGCAAGGATGGAGAACAGCCGATGGGATGAGGGAACACAAGCATTGGAAATGGTTTGCCAGGCTTCAGTCCAGCTCCATTCTGCTGAATGGTCATGGTGTGATTACGGCTGCATTTTTCTCTGACACACAGCTTTTGTTTGGCTTCCAGCCAGGAGTGCTTTAAATAGTTGTGACCTTTGATGATACAACTTCTTCTTTGTATGTGTCTTTCTTGCATGCACACACACACCTCCAGATAATGCAGTAACAGATTGATAGCCACCCTACTGGGAGAGTCATATAGGTGCAGAGTGGTTCCATTCTTTGAACCATTAATAATGATGGACAGGTGTCCAGATTGGTTTCATTCTCCAGAAGTATTGGTGAGTTAAACAGGCTAAGTCATAGGTGTCTCACATGATGAGACTCACTTTTGTAACAAACAATACTTGCCCTTTTTTTTAAATCTTTTTGGCCTTATTTACTTCTAAACCCTTTGGCCATCTTTTATAGTTCCAGAAACCATCCAGTGATGATCAACTTCATGCGGACTTCAAAGCACATGTGTGGGCACAGACCAAAAGCCCTTTGCCACACCCCTGTCATGTACCCTTCACCTTCAGCCCTAGAGCTTCCCTGTTGATGCTCAAGCATGCAGTTATACAAGCTTACTCTGCACCCATGCATGTGCAGCAAGGAGGCGTGGAGGAGTTGCTACCTCATGGCACAAACCTGTGAACAATGGGAACCAATGGGCAGCTTATAAATTTCTCATTCTCCTTCAAATTCAATTAAGTACTTGGAGGACATCTATGGATAGTGGGAAATACTAGGGATAAAGTCTATATTTATTGGAAAAATGAGATTTGATATTGTAACATGGACTAGATTATTGTAGCAGAACATTACAGAAGACTACTGTGTAATTTGCATCTTTCTATCATAAAGTATAGCATTTTAGGAATCGTTTGAAGTCCTATAAAATATATGCTTTTGTCAGATTTTAGATAGCAATGTATATGTGGTTTCTGGTTTAGAGAACTTCAGAAAGGATCTACACCAAACAAGAGAACATTGGTATCCAGGCTAAAATAATTTAATCTCATGTGAAGCCTGAATATTTCTTGCATAAAAATGATGGGGGTCTCAGCTGTGGTACAGCCGGAGAATAAAGTGCCTCATTTTGTATGACAAAACTGATGAGGTCCAGGATGGTATCATGTCCTTGAGATGGGAAGAAGGGTTGGTTCAATTTTTATGAAATCTTTCTTGGAATACAGACATTTTTGTTTTTTCAGAGCCAAGTTATGTTATGAATTGGTGGTCATGTATTATATCACTTTTTGGACTTCCCAAAAATTTTAGTTGACCTCGTTAAAGACATTACACACTTCTTTGAAACATTCTTTGAAATATATCATGACACCTTTGGAGAATATGTATTCCAGGACCCTAAAACTGTATACTGGGGAGAATAATAATGTTGAAGGTAATCTTTAAGGAAGAGTCCTGTAGGTCAGACTCTGGATTGACATCATAGTCAGCCTGAATGTGTTTCATGCATGGTTCATGTACTGGGGGCAAGAGTCTTTTTTATGGAGGCAGAGATTTCAGATTATTTCCTGTGTCTGTGATTCTGTGGCTTTTCAGTGTAGACATTTTCAGAAAGAAGATCAGCATAGAAGTTGTGGTTTTTGAACATTTAGATTCTCTAGATCCAAATCTTATTACAAAGAAGGTTTGCTGATATAAGAAACTCAACTTCTTGGAATTGTAAGTGTGAAGATGAAGTTATCCTTTGCTCTTGCTTTCAGTTAAGAGGCTTATTTAGGAAACAGCTTCAGACTTCTGATGCTACCCAAATAGAAATTTTTTTCTTCTCCAGCATTCATCAGAAATTATTCTTTGAAAAATAGATTTTTGAAGCCAGTATCAAGGTCTTATTGGGAAAGGATGGTGCTGAAGACTATCTTGGAAATAGTCATCTTGGGAGATATGGTATTCTTGATCAGGGCATATCGGGATAAGAGCAGCCATAAAGTAATGCCTGAGGTTTCCTAAGCCCCTGGGGACTTAAGGAATGTATGAACATGGTTCAGGGTTTTTTTTGTCAAGGGGGAGGAACAAAAAAGTGGGACATTAAATACTAGAAATATGTAATAAATTCTAGGTAGTATTGTTTTTTCCTGAAGTTCTTGTGAGTTAGTTAACCAATCCTGAGATTACTTTTGTGAATATTATTTGTTTCATTTAAAGATTACAGAAAACTCAATACTGGCTGATGAATTTCACATTTACAAAGGTTAATATTTAATTAATTTCACCTGAAATAGCACCAGTGCTTTCCCTTCATTGCACCCACCTTGCTTCTTAATTATCTTTCTTCTGTATATATTTTTCACTAGATCATAGCTACAGAAGTGCAGTGACCATGTCTGTTTTTCATGAAGTTACATACCTGGAAATCCATTAGCAACAAATGTTTGGGAAATTAATGAATGAAAGAACTAAAATAATTTAGTGTCCCCTTTTTTGATTGTATTAAAATTGGACCATTAGAAAGAAATAGAAAAAAAAAAAAAACTTAACCAGATAAAGAAAATTCTCTTGTTCTTCGATTTACCCATTTTTGTTATTTACCAAATACGTGTTGAGAATATTATATATACCTAATGTCATGCAATGTACTAGGGATTTTCAGGGAAACAAAGAAACAAACAAAAAACACAAGACAAACATCCAAAAATGGTTTCTGAATGTATAGAGATCTCATTTACTAAGTTTTAGGATAATATAAAGGAAAACATTGTCCACAATTTCCATATCACAAAACAAAAGGAATCATAAAGAATGGACATATAATAGAGTTTAGAAATGCACTCACAAACCACCTTTCCAAATTTGAGCAGATTACTTACTTTTTATAAGGGAGAAAACAAATTATCCTCCAAAATATATTATCTTACCCCAAAATAATAGGGGACCCTGTTTTTAGTGAATTACATGATTGCTCAAAATAAAAGCTATTTTTTTCTTGCAGTTTGTATGTGTTGCTCTGAAAAATAGGATATAAATAAGCAGTGGTACAACTCTATATGTAATTTAAAAAGAAAGAGACATGCCCTCTCTTCATCTAATTTCCCTTTTTTCTGTCCTGGAAAATGGGTGTGTTGTTGAGCCATCTGAGTTGATAATGACAACGGCCATATTCTATGGATAGTGGAACTACAAGATAAAAATGATCTTTAGCCTTTAACAAATTCATAAAATAAACTAGCATACAAGCTCTGATTTTTACATGATAAAAAGGGAGAAGTCATCAGAATAAAAATGCATATGCAGATGAACCACAATTGACAAGATTTAAAGGACAAATAGAGAATCCCTAACCATAGACTCATTAGGAGATAAAAAAAGTGCTTCCTCAAGTAAGTGATAAAACCCTTAGCAATATATCAGTGCATCAATAGAAAAGGACAGTACTACTAACTACTTTCATTTCATTAAATTTCTAGAACACATCCTCCAACAACTGTAGAAAGTACTTTACAATCAAGTACACATGATACATTTTCCAAAATAGATCATAAACTAGATTATAAAATAAGTCTTACAAATTTAAAAATAAAAGTGTTCTCTGACCAATATATGATTAAAATTAGAAATTAATAATGGTAAGATATCTAGGAAAGCTCCAAATTTCTCCAAATTAAACATCACAATTCTAGATTATTCATGGACTGAAGATGAAATGACAAAAAAGTAGGAAACATGAAATTAGTAACAAGGAAAAAATAAAAATTTGTGGGATGCAGCTAAAACAAGACTAAAATTTATAGCTTTGCTTTAGTGGGCCATGTTTTATTCTTGAATTTTATCAAATTTTAACACTTTTTAAAATCCTTACCTCCTAATTTTTATTTTATCATTTTTAATTTTTATTTTAATTCTAGTTAATTAGCATATATTATTATATTAGTTTGCGGGTATACAAGATAGTAATTTAACAATTCTATATACTACTTAGTGCTTTTCACAATAGGTGTCCTCTTGATCCCCTTCACCTAAGGAATTTATAACTTTAAATGTGCATTTTAGGAAGGAAGACAGATCTAAAATCAATGACCTGTTTCAAACTTAAGAAGCAAGAAGATAAAGAACAGAGTAAAACCAAAGTAGATAGAATGCAAGAAATGATAAAAATAAATAAAATAGCAAAATTAACAAGATTTTTAATAGAGAAAATAAGCAATGTCTAAAGCTAGTTCTTTGATAAGATAAATAAAATAAGCTATATTTTCTAAAATTAAAGAACAAATTATCATTGACAAATATGAAAAAGAAGTTATCACTACAGATCTTACAGATATTAAAATAGTAACAAAGGGAGAAGGAAAGTAAATGGGAAGCAGGGTAATCCAGGGAGAAAAACGAAACAACAGAGACTTTGGACACAGAAACAAACTGAGGGACTTGGAGGGATGGGGGTGGAGGGATGGAAGAGCCTGGTTGTGGGTACTGGGGGCACCTATTGCGTGGAGTACTGGGTGTGGGGAATGGGGAATGAATCTTAGAACACTGGGAAAAAAAATTTAAGTAACAATAAAAAAAAAAGAAAAAAATAAATAAAAATAAAATAAAATAGTAAGAAAACACTATGAACAATTTTGTACCAATAAACAAATGAAATGGACTAGTTCTGGGGAAAATACAAGTTATCAAAATTGGGGGAATTAAAAAAGGAAAATCTGAATAAATCTAAATATATTTGTTTCTATTTAAAAATTAGAATTTATACTAAGTCTTTCCCCCTTCAAAAAACTCCAGGATTAAATGGCATTGCTAAATAATTCCATCAAACATTCAAGGAAGAGGTAACATGAATCCTATAGAAACATTTTCAAAAATAAGAAGAAACACTACTCAAAATCACATTATTAGACCAATATCACTGTGCATATGGTTTGGAAGACTTAATATTGTTAAGATAATAACTCTCAAAATTAATCTATAGACTCAAAATAATCCAATAAAAATTTCAGCAAGATTTTTTAATAGAAACTGATAAGACTATTGACATGAAAATGCAAAGGAATTAGAACAACTTCTGATTTTTTTTAAACAAAATAAACTGGAGCATTTACTGTCTTCAAAACAGCAATCAAGAAAGTTTGATATTGACAAAAAGTTAAGCACATGGATCAAAGGAACTGAATAATGAGTTGAGAAATAAAGTAGGCGTTTATAGACCATGGATTTTCAAAAATACACAAAGGTAATTCAGTAGGAAAATGAATGTCTTTCAACAATTGTTGCTGGATTAATTGAATATTTATATGGGGAAAATTGACATTATTAAGTCTAATCATATACATAAAAATTTTCTCAAAAATATGTCATACAATTTCAGGGGTAAAAGACAATTTTTGCAAACTTGGGCAAGGTAACAGATAAACACAAAAGTGATGAACCATAAAAGGAAAAAAAAAAAAGTAATAATATGGACCTCAAAAAACAAAAACAGGGGCACCTCGGTGGCTCAGTTGGTTAAGCGACTGCCTTCGGCTTGAGTCATGATCCTGGAGACCCTGGATCGAGCCCCACATCAGGCTTTCTGCTTGGCGGGAAGCCTGCTTCTCCCTCTCTCACTCCCCCTGCTTGTGTTCCCTCCCTGGCTGTGTTTCTCTCTGTCAAATAAATAAAATCTTTAAAAAAACAAAAACAAAAACAAAAACAAAAAAAAACACAAGGCTTTGCTGTGTGAAGGACACCACTGAGAAAATAAAAGTCAAGCCACTCTTAGTGGGGAAAAAAAGTTGTGACATATCAAAGAACTTGCAGTCAGAAGATAGAAAAAAACTGCAACTCAATAGTAAAAAAAAAATAAAAAGAAAATGAGTAAAAGAAATGATCAAAGATCTCACAAAAGAAGTTCAATAAGCCCCTAAAGTGATGTTTAATATCATTAGTCGTCAGATAAATACAAATTATAATCAAAATGAAACAATTCTATACAAATATTAAAATGACTAAAATTAAAATTACTAACCATAACAAGTGTTGGTGAGAATCAGGAGAAACTAGAAATCTCTTACGATTCTTTTGGAAATGTAAAATAGCTATAATCATTTTGTTCATAAGATGTTAAATACTTATTAATCAACATAATCATTCCGCTTCTGGTTATCTATTCAAAAGAAATGAATGCATAAGCCCACACTTACACATGAATGTTCTTAACATCTTTATTTATAGAAGCTATTAAATGGGAAAAAAGTCCATCAAGTAAATGGGTAAAAACGTTATAGTATGGTCATACTGCAATAGAATAGTACTCAGCAATAACAGGGACACACAAACACACATAATGTATATATATTTATATATAATGTATGTATATGTATATATATACACACACCTATATATATACACATATATATTATATATATATATAATATATATAATATGTAGGCAATTCTAAAATCTTTACAGTGAGTGGGGCGCCTGGGTGGCTCAGTTGGTTGAGCATTGGACTCTTGATTTCATCTTGGGTTGTGATCTCAGTGTCCTAGGATCAAGCCCCGTGTTGGCTTCTGCACTCAGAGGAGAGCCTGCTTGAGATTCTCTCTCTCCATCTCCTTCTATCCCTGCCCCTGCTTGCACACTCTGTCTTTCTCTCTAAATAAATAAATAAATAACATCCTTAAAAAAAATATTTACACTGAGTGAAATAAGCCAGGGGAGAAAGAGTGTACATGGCTGCAGAAGGGATATCTGTGGCTGTTTGGGGTTGAGGGTCAAGGCAGGGGTAAATTGAAGACTGCCCTAAGGAAATTTTTAAGGATGGTGGCAATTTCATTATCTGTATTGTAGTGATGGTTTCACATTCTGACAATATTTCAGAACATATAAAATCATATCTTTTACATCTGTGCAATTTATTTTACTTCAATTGAACATGAGATTGTAAAAATTATAATTATAATAAGAGTATAAAGAAAAGAGCCATAAATTTGGACATTTAGGAGGGATTTTTGGATAAGGTAGTATGTTTTGGAGATTAATGTCACAAGCTCTGTATATGCATATATATATTTTTTTCTTACACAGTACACAGTGCTCACTACAACACATCCCGTCCCAGTGTCCATCATCCAGCCACCCAATCCCTCCCACCCCCCTCCACTCCAGCAATCCTCAGTTTGTTTCCTGAGATTAAGAGTCTCTTTTATGTCTCCCCCTTTGGTTTCACCTTGTTTTATTTTTTTCCTCTCTTCCCCTATGATCTTCTGCCTTGTTTCTCAAATTCCATATATCAGTTAAATCATATAATTGTCTTTTTTCTGATTGATTTATTTGACTTAGCATAATACCTTCTAGTTTCATTCACATTGTTGCAAGTGGCAAGATTTCATTTTTTGATGGCTACATAATATTCCATTGTATATATCTACCATATCTTCTTTACCCATTCATCTATTGATGGACATCTGGGCTCTTTCCATTGTTTGGCTATTGTAGACATTGCTGCTATGAACATTGAGGTGCAAGTGCCCCTTCCAATTACTACATTTGTTTTTTTTGGTGTAAATACCCAGTAGTACAAGTTCTGAGTCATGGATAGCTCTATTTTTAACTTTTTGAGGAACCTTCATACTCTTTTCCAGAGTAGCTCCACCAGCCTTCATTCCCATCAATAGTGTAAGAGGAGTTCCTTTTCCCCACATCCTCACCAACACCTGTTATTTCCTGACTTAATTAATTTTAGCCATTCTGACTGGTGTGAGGTGGTATCTCATTATGGTTTTTATTTGTTTTTCTCTGATGCTGAGGGATGTTGAGCACTTTTTCATATGTCTGTTGGCCATTTGGATGTCTTCTTTGCAGAAATGTCTGTTCATGTCTCCTTCCCATTTCTTGATTGAACTATCCATTGGGTGTTGAGTTTGAGAATTTTCTTTATAGATTTTGGATACTAGTCCTTTATCTGATATGTCATTTGCAAATATCTTCTCACATTCTTTCAGTTGTCTTTTGGTTTTGTTAACTGTTTTGCTATGCAAAAGCTTTTGATCTTGATGAAGTCCCAATAATTCATTTTTGCCCTTGCTTGCTTTGCCTGTGACGATGTTTCTAGGAAGAAGCTGTGCAGCTGGAGTTAAAGAGATTGCTGCCTGTGTTCTCCTCAAGGATTTTGATGGCTTCCTGTCTCACATTTAGGTCTTTCATCCATTTTGAGTCTATTTTTGTATATGGTGTAAGGAAATGGTCCAGTTTCATTCTTCTGCTTGTGGCTGCCCAATTTTCCTAACACCATTTGTTGAAAAGACTCTCTTTTTAACATTATTTCCTGCTTTGTCAAAGATTAGTTGACCTTAGAGTTGAAGGTCCCTTTCTGAGTTCTCTATTCTGTTCCATTGATCTATTTGTCTATTTTTGTGCCAGTACCATACTGTTCCAATGATTACAGCTTTGTAATAGAGTTTGAAGTCTGGAATTGTGATGCTACCAGCATTCCAACATTCCTCTGGCTATTTGAGGTCTTTTCTGGATCCATATAAATTTTAGGATTATTTGTTTCATTTCTGTGAAAAAAGTGACAGTGTTTTGATAGGGATTGCGTTAAATGTGTAGATTGTTCTAGGTAGCATAGACATTTTAATCATATTTGTTTTTCCAATCTATGAGCATAGACTCTTTTTTCCATTTCTTTGTGTCTTCCTCAATTTCTTTCATGAGTATTCTACAGTTTTCTGAGTATAGAACCTTTGCCTCTTTGGTTAGATTTATTCCTAGATATCATATGATTTTGGGTGCAATTGTACATGGGATTGACTCCTTAATTTCTCTTTCTTCTGTCTTCTTGTTGGTGTATAGTAATGCAACTGATTTCCGTGCACTGATTTTATATCCTGCCACTTTATTGAATTCCTGTATGAGTTCTAGCAGTTTTGGGGTTTAGGAGTAGAATCTTTTGGGTTTTTCAATCCCTGTATATATATATATATATATATTTAAGATTTATTTATTTATTTCTGAGAGAAAGAGCAGGAGCAGGACAGGTGAGGGAGAAAGAGAATCTCAAGTAGACTCCACACTGAATGCAGAGCCCAGGTTGGGCCTTGATCTCATGGCCATGAGATCATGACTTGAACCAAAACCAAGAGTGGTTGTTTAACTGACTGCACCACCAACATACCCCACAAGCCCTGTGTTTTTTAGAAGGGCCACTGGTGGGCTGCTGCAATTTTTCTTAAATGTATATTTGGGTAGGCAAAGTTTCTTTCCTAGTTTTCAAGTGTCGGTCAGAAGAAAAAGGACAAAAATTCTGGCTGCAGATCCCTAAATCAGCCTGACTTATAAACTACTTCATTTCCTTCCTCTTTCAGAGGTGGGGATACTTTGTAGGATTAGATCTCATTGTTACATCACAGGCTTCAGGAGAGGCACAGATGTAACTTCTAGGTGGACATTTCAGTGAGGCCAGGGGAGAGGTACTAGACCCTGTTGGGACAGGCTCAAGTAGTTAAGCACATCTGGACTTCACTGCAGTGGGCTTCCTCAGTTCCTCCTATTCAAAATTTTAAATACATCTGAGATTTTTAAAAATGCAAAAATAAACATTTAAAAAATAAAAATAAAAACATTTATATGTAAAACTCTATTATTAATAATATGCACACATATATATGTGTAATTAATACCAATATTTTATAGAGAGACTGAAGACAGATTATACTTGTGCTTCAAGTAAGAAATTTGACCAAATGCCCTGCTTTAATCATCTCTTCCCTTCCTATAGTTTCCCTTTCCCTAGCTATGGCTTCATCCCACAAGTCTTTTCCTGTTTCTCTCCAAACCCTCCATGTTTGCCCTTTTAGCCATTGTTATGCTGTTCTGTTCCTTCAGCTACCCCCTCACCTAGCAAGATTTAGGGGAAAAAGCAAAACAAGCAAACAAACAAACAAAAATCCTATTAGTTTAGTCACAGCTCTCCTACCTCAGACTTCCTCTTATCTCCTCTTGTTAATGTGGAAGTAAAGTTTGTGTTCAGCTAGATATTTGTTTCTGAGTAGCCAATTATTTCTTTTCTAGATCCTTAGGCAGTTTTGTTTTCCTTACAGTAAAATTTCAAAATTTTACCAAGAGAATATCTTAGTATCTTAAAAATCATTCCTGTGGGTAGTTTTCAATATTGTTTATCAAATATTTTCTCTCAGAGCATTTGATAGAAGGGTCTTTCCTGGTCTCTTGAATTTCAGTGTAGCCATGTGACTTACTTTGGTCAATGAGATGTGAGCCAACAGATTACATACCATTTCCTGGTAGAAGTTCTAAGAATCAGTGTACAACTTACAGTTTTTCCTTCTTCTGCCTTGTCAATCATGAAAGTACAAAGATGGAACCTCCAGAAACCTACACCCAATATAGATTTATTGCATGCGCAAGAAATGACCTTCTGTTATTTTAAGCCACTGAAATTTGAAGATCTATGTTTTACTTCAACTTGTCTTTTCTCAGTGATGACAGTACTAAGATTCTGATGCTTTAAGGTCTTTGATTAAAGAATAAAAAACAAAAAAAGTACATAAGCCAAAAGCTAAACAAAGAAATTTTAAAAAGAACTTGAATTCTATTTCTAGGTCAACAAACTTCTTTTATCATATTTCTATTATATTTTCGGTTCTAGTAGTTATTTCCACAGCAAGGTTTCAAACGAAACTCCATTCAGTTATCTTAAATTTTGTATATTTTATTATATTTCTTAATTTATACTTTCTTCCTGAATTATGGTGGTATTTCTCAACCTTGTCCTCTAGAGCATTGGTTTATTTATTTGCTTATTATTTAAAAGCTATTAATTTAAAAGCTTCTTCCTAATGCACGTAACTGAGTGCATTTTTTTCTCCATAAGACAGATACTTGGGATAAAATTTCTAAGATCATAAGTAAATCAGTAATTCATAGATATTGTCAAAATTTAAAGTGAAGTTAAAATTCTCTCTGAGAATTTTTAAGTACCAATTTCCTGCCTTCTTAATAACTTTAGACATTAACATTGTTTAAGTTTGGTCCAACTAGTGGCAGATTTGGTCCAAATAGTGGCAGACTATTTATATTTGCTCTCTCTGATATCTCTCTGTACTTTCACAGTGCCCTACAGTATCCCAGCATGCCCTGCTTACTCTTATAATTTTTTATCACTTTTCTTGTATATGGATATTTTCTTTGGCAGGAATTTCAGAATTTAGTTGACTCAGTAACCTTCCGTCAAGCCAGCTGAACTTCTTGCTTTGTTGAATATTGTGAGCTGTTGAGTCTCAGCAGTCTGTTAATAATTATGGGGGACATGCTGGGAAAGAAGTAATAGCTATGTCTTGCTCAGATGTTCCCAACTAGCAAGGTTGGAAACAAAGAGGAGACTATTGTTCTAAAAGAAAGAAGAAGAAGAAGAAGAAGAAG